>JAHBOF010000089.1:0-406497 GCA_020736565.1 Coprinopsis sp. MPI-PUGE-AT-0042
GTTTGGTGATCCTCTTGAAGAAGTAGGGTCATAGTTTCTGGAAGCATGATAACCTGCAAGAATCTCTCGTAATCGAGCTGCAGATCATCGTGGTGGGTGTACATCCTCTGCAAAGATTTGACGGAGACACTGGAGGATTAACTCGAGGACCTGTGGGCCATAGTTTCCATATCGAGCTCTCGTCACTAATGCCAACGTCGGCTGTTGACTTGCTTGCGACGAGTGAGTTAAGTTCATCATAAAAAGAACTAGCAGATGGCTCTTCCCAAACCTCGTCAGCGCATCTTTGTAGTAGTCCTCAACATGGCGCTGGATCATTTCAACGTCCACCGGTTGACGGTAATGGTTGTTGTGGGTTGTTGAACCTGCACTAGCAACTGTCTTCAGCGGGGACGGTACACCGTTTCTGGGATGACACATTCATCCTCTACGGAGACACACTGCTGCTCCCGAAGCCATTTATCTGCAGCCTCAATGGCCTCTGGTTGTTGGCTCTGCCCGATGAGTCTGATTGTGGACACCCTTCCTGATTCACGCCCTCCTTTCAGATGGCTTGAGACATCACGGTCACCTTTGTACACCTTGAGAACGGTGCTCCGAAAGTGAGACCAGGTAGCGCCATCCATCTCTCGGAAATGCTGGCGGAGTCTTGGAGGAGCGTATGAGAGGGTGTTGAGATGCGTGTAGTATGCGGTCCTCTTGTATGGCGTGTGGAAATGCTGCTCAAATCGCTGTACCGCTGTTCCAGTCAGGTCGGATTTTCGAGCATCGGAAACCCGAGTGAGACCACGTTCCATCGGGAAAAGTACCTCAATGGCCATGGCGCGTGAGCGGAAAGCTGTTCGGATTCGTTCCTAGTCAACCCAGAAACAGGCTCAGAGCGCTTCCTATTGGGCTTGACGAGCGGCCGCGAAGCATGCGAAGAGGTTGAGAGGTTCAAAGCAACGGCTGGCTCAGCAGGTCTTGGCTTCTGCTTCGGCCTCGATTCGTCGTAGCTCATGACCGAAGGCGAGAGCGGGCGCTTGAGAGACATCTGGGGAGTTCCGGCCGTGTCATCCATATCGCCATCGAAATTGATGAGAATTGGCTGCGTTCGGTTTGGAGCCCGTCCTACAGAAATCGCGACTTGCCTCTCAGCTTCTTTCATTCCATCAGTTCGGGTTGCACCAATGGAACGAAGGAGTAAAGTTGGAACTGATGTCCCCTTGTGTTCAAGTTGTATCCCATACTCGCCTTCTGCGAGATCCACACAGCGCGTGGGGCGTCATACAGGGAGATCAAGGATGTGTCGCCAGTGATTCCCAGTAGCCCCTTTTCGTCATTACAAAGAGACGAAAGCTGGCACATCGGAAAGTTTACGAACTCGACGCTCAGCAAGAGAGGCTCGTCATCCTCCTGTGCGGTCGAGTCAATTCAATCCAATGAATTCAAAATTGTTGAAATAACGCCCAACCTATTCCAGTACTAAGCTCAAACCCGCCGAGGCGTCCATTTGTGCCAACCGTTTGCGATCGGTTGAAGCCTGAATGATAAGGTGATTGGCCTCTGCATATGCTCGAGACCGGGCCTCATAGTGTGCCGGAGCAAGAGGCTTTGGGCCCCCATACATCACGGTGGGCTGAGACGATGACGAAGCAGCCAGAGAAGCTTCAGGTACAGTGTCAGGTTTCTGCGCCTGAGCCCCTCGACGGTGATCCGTGAGCTTGCAGTCCATGCCCGAGGGTCAAACTGCTGGTTAATGCAGCACGATTTACAACGACTTGAATGAGCATTTCTTCGCAAACTTGGCCCGTTTCGGGCACACAGCAGTGTTAGAATCCCCAGAACAAATGTCAGGTGCCACCGATTCCCCTGCGGTTGTCGTCCCAGATATGTTGGACAGGCCATTGTCTCCAGAGTGTTCCTCGGCAGCAGACTGTGTAGCTCCCGCAGCACCAGGAGTTGCATCGCGTGCTGGGGACCGAGTAGGCGAGCTCAGAGATTGGCCATAACCAGGGAAGCCTGTTTCAGAGGGTGACGGATTGCACCGATCTGGCATTGGAAGTGCGCGACGAAGATGGGGTGGACGGTGGCCGAGGAGACGGAAACCCTGAACGGAGAAAGGGGAGGTAGATCGAGAGGTTGATCTCCAGTGTAACGGAGTCCGTCCTTCCTAGGGGTGTAGTGGCATGTTGATTATGGTTTCAACATTGTTCATAAAACCGAGCGTCGAATGCAGCCACGCTCCTCTTCGTTATATATGCGAGCTCCAGGTCGGGTCGCCAGCGTATGAAGTGGGTCACTGCTGTGAAGCTCGTTGATTCGCCACACTTTAATCGAGTTAGCTTTTGCTGCGCCAAGTAAAGTAGACTGATACTCACAGCCTCATAGTACATTCCCGCATGTTCTGGCTTATCTATGCCTCGACAGACCTTGAGGTAAGATAGATCTTTCCATAAGGTACAGGAGGGTTGGTGTCAAGCATCTGTTTACAGTAGCCCAGGGTGCCCTCCAGAAGAAACGACACAAGCCTGTCATTGGGTTTGCGGTAGGCGTAATGATGTGTTAGCGGACATCAGGATAGCAGACAGAAGATTGAGATGGAGCACTTTTGGGGGGAGATATTTGAATGGTACTGTGTACCAAATGATATTGGGCCATGTTAAATAGGTACAGATGTGGCCACAGCATGAGCCACAGTTGGGTTTGTATGGCCCATGGGCCACGTGATGGATGTACAAAGCGGGCCTCAAGTCGGGCAGAGATAGGGAAGATGGGCGGCCAAAAGAGAACTGGGCGCCAAAAGAGAACATCGGTTGACGAAAGAGAACTCTGATCAGTTCTCTTTTGTTGGACCCACGTGACTCCCAGGAGTTCTCGTCCCAGTTCGCTTTTGAGTTCTCTTTCTTGGGACGAACTAAATTCCCCTACCTCTTATAGTCTGCAAGTCGACGCAGAGAACCGTAGCACGGGAATGCTGTGTGCGCCAAGGGCAATGAACCAGTACAACTCGCTATGCCTGTAAAATACCAAGAAATTACCAGTAAAGATCAGTGGCTTGGGCGTCAATCTCATCATCGTATACCTGTTTTGATCATAGTAGCATACATTCTCCATGACGACCCGAGCTTCGTGCAGAGCTACTTGTAAACAAGGTTGTTCTCTTCTTTTGGTAATGGTAAATCCGTTTTTGGTCACAGCCGTGCTTTGCACTGTTTGGTCGAAAGCCTCTGAGAGTCTGAGACCCATCAATTGCGACGCGCCGAGTCTTCTGTTTGCACCTCCATGCTCTATTCTGCCGTTTCGCTCCGCCTTGCTCCAGGCTGGAACCCACATCCTAGCAACGCGCCTACGGGTGCTTCAACTGCGTCGGACAACTGAAATCCTTCCTCTCGACCGCCTCGCCCAAAGGTGGTTAATCTATCAAAATCGGTAGCTCTAGGGGTGGTTTCACTGAGCCGTTGTGTCATGAGTCGGATCCAAGGGTCGATGAAGTAAAGGGCATGAAAAACGGATCTCTTGCGGGCATGCGCTGAGAGAGCGGCAGAGGTGGCCGCAGCTCACCAAGGCTTCTTCCTGGAGTCGAAGCGGTGCACGATGGATGGGGCGCTCTTACTCCTGGTTGACTTTCCATCGGGGGGTGCTTAGGGCTGGTGATGTGACCTCGGTGTAGCTCCAATGAGGTGAAGTGGATCTGATAGGCTTAGAAATTTAGACTTGGGACGTTAGGGCCCGACCGTTTTTGTTCGATCGAAACTCCATTTTTAAGTGCCACCTGTATGGGACATCGAAGGACATCTTGCCAAAGTCGGGGCCGACAAGCCCTCACATTTTCTAGTGCTTCCATTCTGTTTAGCTTGATCTGCGACCCTCTCGTGGTATGTCTAAGCTCCCGCCATCTACTTCGCCACCAGAGCAGGACCCGACGAACTCTACCACACACCCGCGCCAGCTCTCTTCCGGTTCTGACTCGAAGTTCCAGGCGTGCAGCGTAATCCTCCCCTCTTTTTGCTGCCTTGCTCTCTGACCTGCATGCACTGTAAAGTTCAGGCAAGACCTACCTCGGTCAACGTTGGGACGAGATAGAGCCCGTGGATGATTACTGGTGCAACCGCCGGAGCGGTGGTTACGGCTCGCCCGTATGCGCGTAAAGCTTTGCCCTCATACTTCTCGAGCTCGTCGAGATCAAGTACGCCCCATTCTTCTTCGATCCTTCTCTCCAAATGTTCCTGGCCACCAACTGCGCAAGCTCCAAGGTGAGCCTATCACTTCAAAGTACTAATGGACGTCGTTCACTGAACCATCGCCAGTGAGGTCTCTTTCGGTCTCTGCTCTGGGACGTTGTCCATCTTTCGGCGACACTCCCACTTAATTATCCGCTGGCTCTAGACCGGTGCCATCTACATGACCAATCCTTTCCTCCTCTTCCCTGTAAAGATCGTCACCTCGTTACCAGTGGGGCGACAGGTGGTTTTGCGGGGCGTTGGTGAATGCGCCTTCTGGCGTTGCCTCGAACACGATTCAGGGAGTGGTGAAGGAGGAGGATGTGAGAATGTGGTGTGGGTGGACGCATCCCTTGGTGAAGAAGATTGCCGGACGGGAAGGGGTAAGGGCCGCCAGTGACGTGAATAAAGATTACATGATTCAAGGGAGGTATACCAAGTTATTCTACAGGTAAGAAATCGCGCTAATACACATATCCATACAGTACAAGCATCTTGTGTAATTCATGATGACATTTCCCCAGCGAAGTTGAAGTGCCATCCCCAGAGATGGACCCATCGAACGGCCGACGAAAGTTGACTTCGGGATGGGAACGTGCGTTGGACTTGTCGTGCAGTCTGTCCTTGCCCGTGTATCCTAGGCGTAAACTGGCGGTGCGGCCGTTGGTGTTGTCCCTTTAGCAGGCGGATCAGTGCTCAGCGCATTCGTCGTTCCCGCGCTGGATGTTTACCCAAGCCAAGGATTCGCGAAACCGATGAGAAAAGGTTCCGCATTCATCGAGCTCTGGGATGGTAAGATTTGCTTAACACGATGTCTCGCCCGACGATGCCCGATGGTGGAAGGATCAACTTACCGATAAGAACATCCGTCGAGGTAACGGTGGGAAAGAGACTGTCTCTCTGTGACGCTCGGTCAAGGCCTTCTCAAAACGCTATGCGTCTGGAACGGTTACCCTGAGGTCGCGCCCATGTCGCGGCCCCGTCTGGTTCGTCTGTCTTTTCTTCTCGCTGGGCTTCTTTGGAAAAGAATCATCGGAAGCCTAGTATCGGCCGCCCATCTCTGGCCTCATGTGGGCCTTCCATCATTGCTTGCTCGCTTCATATCGACCAGACGCAGGGATAGGTGGGTTGAAGAGCGGCCTGACATGCCACATTTGCGTGTATCCTATGTTAGCTTACCCTGGAGAATCGCAAACGGACTCCAGCCCTTTTGAATGGCCAGTCGCTGCGATAGGTGGTCAGAGGAGAAGCTTGATGCCCCACCTGTGTGGCCCTCATAGTCTCCCTCAACTTTGCCTACTCGTTTTTCCCCTTCAGTCAAGGATGAGAACCGACCGCTGGCACTGGCATGCGCTCCCGGTGTTGCGGTGCACAAGTGAATCTTGGAGCTTCTGATTTTGATATTCGACCAAGACCTTTACCTCAAATCTCATGATGTGATTGATGGATACCAGTTAGATGGCATTCCACTTTCCATATGTGATTCGTCGAAAATGTGTTTCATTTAGACGAGCCGAAGAAGGACCCGGGGAGGGGACGATCCTTGAGTAGGGCTTTGCCGTCTCTCCTTGAAAGGTTGTCAGCCTGTGCTTTAAAATAAACGATCTCGAAGGGATATGTGATTTCTTTCTAGCATAGGTACTAATGAAACTGTTGCCCGCAAGGACTGTCATGTTTCCGACTCCCGAGTCGAGCTCGACGTGGATCCACCCCAATTTTCAGACACGGCCGTTAGATACTTGCTTGCCGTTGCTTCTAAGTTCTGGCCCCGTTCGAAGGCTCCCATACTAGTTTAGCCTTCAAGCTCGTCCGACGCAGTTGAGCTGTGGGTCAAGCATCGAGGAGGAAGCCCTGCATGCTGAACTACGCGAGCACCCCTTTTTTGCCTTGAAGATCGCCGCGTTGGCTCCTGGACGACCCTCAATGGAAGATCATTTGGCCATGTTCATCAAGAGAAGCCGTTTTTCTGTTCGGTTCCATATCCTCGAAGAAGCGGATTATTGAGAAATGACGAGTATCCGTTTACTCTATGCGTCGATCCTGTAATGTTTTTGCAGCTTACACAATAGAGGGACGGGTTGGATTCAAGTAGAAAAGTTGAGCAAACTTTTCAGGGATCTTCAGAGACACCAGCTCTTCTAACCTCACAAACGAACGACATGCAGTTCAAGCTTCTCTCCACCTTGGCTCTTGCCACTCTCGCTGTTGCCGCCCCTGGAGGCACTCCCGCCCCTTCGTGCAGCACTGGCCCGATTCAATGCTGCAACAGTGTTCAGGACGCTAAAAGCCCTTCTGTTGGCCTCCTCGCTGGTCTTTTGGGCATCGTCCTTGGGCCCATCACCGGCCAGGTTGGTCTGACTTGCAACCCTCTCTCAGTCATCGGCGTCGGAGGAAACTCCTGGTAAGGTTCTGCTTTTATATTCTTAACCGCCCTGTACTTACGACTGCTTAGCTCTGGCCAAACCGTTTGCTGCAATGGCAATAACTTTAGTGCGTATTCCTTTCGATTGCTGGTTCTGATTGTTTCCGAGACTGACATGTTTTTAGGCGGCCTCATCGTCGTTGGCTGCACTCCCATCAATATCAACTTGTGAACCAGGAGCCGTTGACTCGGCGCTGAGCACCGTCGCACGCTAATCCTAGCCAAGCACTCTGAACCAGGAGACTGGTTAACCCTGTAGATACCAAGAGTCGTGGTAGTGCAATGTTCAAAGGCTTCCACATAAACTACGTCGTTGTGTACACATTGAGCGACAATAAAGGACGTCCTTCATGTCGTACTGCCCTCTTCCATTGATTTTCTCTTTTGGCAAGGGTAAATCCATTTTCGGTTACAGGCTTTGCACTTGCTTGTCGAAGGCTTCTGAGCCCCATCAATCGCGACGCGACCGCCGGGTCTTCTGTTTGCACCTCCATGCTCCCTTCTGTTGTTCGCCAGACTTGCTCCAGGTTGGAACCCACACTCTAGCAACGCGTCCCCCGGTTCTCCAACTGCGTCGGCTAACTCAGATCATTCCTCTCGACCGCTTCGCCCACAGGCGGTTAATCTATCAAAAACAGTATCTCTATTATAATAAGTAGGGGTGGTTTCACTGACCCTTGTTTCATGAGTCGGATCCAACTGAAGTCTTGCGAATGGTACACGGCGGAGTGACCTCGTATAGTTCTAGTGAGGTGGAATGGATGCTGATGGGCTTAGCCTTAGGACTTTGTGATCCCAGACTAGTCGCAGGGCATGATGGAGCCCGTATTTGTTCAATCGAAACCCCATTTCTCAGTGTCATCTCTGTCTGGGACATTGAACGTCATCTTGCCAAAGTCGGAGCCGACAACCCCTCACTTGGGCTCCTTCGTTCAGCAAGTACATCACGATGTTTCTCTGCTTACTCGCCCGTAGACTCTGCTTGAGCTTCCCATTGCGCAAGGTTAGAGTCACTCGGCCTGTCCTATCCTGTTCGCTGCACCATGGGCAACTTTAAATCAGATCGTCGCCCTTGCTCGCCTGCGAGGACCCTCAGACCACCCTGTTCTTTGGACCTTTCTCAGATCACAGATCGGATTCGAGCCCTCGATTTGGATGCGTATAAAAGGTATCCGACATGCCAGCGTTCTTCTCCAGAATAGCACCCTCGAACCTTCAGTCGCCGACGACGTTCGTATCTCAACCCATCGATAGCATGCATTTTAACAACTTTTTCACCACTGTTGCTGTAGCGTTCTCATTGATTGCTGCTACCAACGCCGCTCCTACCAACGCCGCTCCCAACCCTGCCACTCACCACGACAGAGAATCTCCCATCCCTTGCTGCGATCCGCGTTGGGTGTCGATGGTAATGCGCTGGTTGCGTCAGGCTGTACGTCTATGGAGGCTTATTGGGGGACTTGGTGGGTTTTACCCGCATCCATCAAGGAGAAGCGTTGACCCATGGTTTCTATAGTCGAGCAAGTACTCTTTGTTGCGATAATCTTAAAATCGGTGAGTTGCACTTCTAGGATGGAGTAATGGGCGGTCTGCTAATCGGCGAATGAAAGCAGGAGTGGGTACTATGTGCCGGGTGATAAAGAAGGTGACCTGAAGACTGTTCAGACGTCTAATTCGTCTCGCAATACCGGTATATACAATGATGGCGAGATGTCATCAATGCGACAGCGTTGATCCACCCATTGCGCTGCCAGTGGTCTTCTGTTTAGCACCTCCATGCTCCCCTATGTCGCCTGCTCTCCTTCTGGCCAACTTGCCAACGACTCAACCAATTTTCCACAAACGGATGTACGGCCCTCTGTAACCAATCACTGTCGAGTGCAGAATCTGTCTTCCCTCAGTGGGCTGCCCCATGGGACCTGACCAATGGTTGGGATCTTCGGCTGTTGAACGAATGGAAGAGAGCCACAGCATTCCAAGGGCGCAAATACACGGTCAAAGCCTCTCCAAGTCCTGATCTCTGGCTCCTGGGTCTAACGCACTCCACTCCAACGTGCAATAGACTTCCTTCGCGCTTCCGCGCTTTTGGCCAACAAGACCCCATTCGATTGGTTCTTTGTCCTTCGAACGAACCATGTGGAACGAGGGTAGGAGGTGCGGGGGCAGACTCGACACTCAACATCGTCGTGGTCACTGCAAGTCTGGTGCCTCTCATCTTTATCCCAGGTGGCGAATGCGGCCCTCTTGTCTTTCGCCATCTCAGGGCAGCATTGCATCTGTCTTGCTGAGCTTTCGTCAGAATGGGCTGCTCAGTCTCAGTCTGCTTCACACTGGGCGACTGCAGGCCCACATTCAAGGCGAGTTGAATTATTACGCAGCGTGCCACTACGCTAATATATAATACGTATAATACAGGCATCCGATCACATCCCCCCAGCGTTGTTGAGGCGCTATCCCCGGGCCCACAGACGGACTTGTCGAGCTGTTCGCGAAACTCGACCCCGAGGATGAGAGCGCTTTCAGCGTTTGTTGCTCAGATTGGATAGGTGGATCAGTCGAAGCGTATACCCCTATGCAAGAAGGCTGGGTGGAGACTGGAGGCGCAGGAGGACCAGGGAGCGGATCGTTCACTTGGGAAGCCGTCACCGCTTCCAGCGCACCCAAAGTGCTACCCAATCCAGGGAGGACATCTGGATTTTGAACCAACAACAGGCAACGTTCAGTGCCTTTCAAGCTGCGGGGGGTGAAGACTCTACCACCGGGAATAGACCTACGACGTTCTCGATGCTGGCCTCCAGGTGGAGCAAGACCATTATACTGATAGCTCGTGGACCCATGTCCAACGTTGAATTGGTTGTTCCTGCCAGTGGTATAAGTCCCACCGTTTATCACTATGTAGCCACGTCCCTCAAAGACAGTACCCAGGTTATTGGTGGGCGGCATCGTGGTGATTGTTGTGGAGAAGCAGGAGGTCTAGTAGCCGTAGCGGCAATGCTCGAGGCGAGGGAACAGGTGGGTTGTATTTGATGGCTTTCTTGAGAGAGTGTGTGACTGGCAGATAAATCAGAGGAGCCCTGCTCACCAGCTACCGCGGGCTCGACAAATGCTGAAGACGATGACAATAGTCGTGAGTAAATCAACAGCTTTTGGTAAATGTGGGCGCCACGATAACCTGCAGTGTTATTCCAGAGGTAGCCGGCCCCACGCGCCCCGATGAGACTGAGTCTATGAGCCAGGAGTGCTCTGGCGTGCTACGCGCTAGGTCTAGCAACAACACAAGCACCCAGCCAACGCCATCAATACTACAAGGTCTTTCGCTTCTGGTTCTCGCATTGTGAACGGTAGGGGACGAGGTATGACATTTGGAATTTCAGATCATTCTTGATACCAGTCGCCATCCTCGAAGTGGGGACGATTCCTGAAGAAGTAAAGAACGATGATATTACGGGCTATAAACAGTACATGGAATCAACGTCCAACGTTCTTCATGATTCGAGCGACAAAGTTTGCAATGCAAGATCAAGAACCCCTGACATCTGTGGAGAGCGCCGTGGAATAGCACTTAGTTTGTGCTTCAGCGCCAAGTGCGTTTGCCTTGTTCAGCCCAACGACCTGCTGCAGGAGTACCAGAAGTGCTCACCGGAGAGGTCGCTGAGGTGGTGGCTCCATTCTGATTGGTTACAGGGGTGGTGGTGGTTGCCCCATTACCAGAGGCGCCCATGTCTGTCCACCGGGTCAGCTGGTTGAACCTTCGAACCCATATCGTGAAGGCTTACAGTTATTCTGGACCACCGGATGGTTCTGTGGGGTGTTTATGTTCTGGTGGGTACCACCGGTGAAGAAGAAAACCACCGTTGACGGTGGCGCCAGGGCTGAAGGGGCTGGTGTCGGATGCTTGAGACATGGACGTGGAGGTAGATACGTAGAGGAACAGGGCAAGGTTTTTGGCCATCCCCGTAGGCTCTTCATACCTATTTATCTAATTCTAGTAGGTCAAGGTTGCAGTGCCTTATATGTTCTTGCATACATGCACAAACATATATCTTTTGCCCAATTCGAACATGTTTTGAGCATTGCTATGCGATCGTCGCTAAAACATTTGCAAAAGGTCAATGGGCCTAGTATATACCAGTGACAGCCTTCTACTCGGGAAAGCGTGACATTTGTTGTTCCCGAGTCAGATCTTGCCCGTCTCAATCGCCACGCTTCGCCAGGCATGACATGCACGATAAGGGAGGTATTTGGAAGTGGACCCTGAGTCAAAAATAGCAACGCTGCAGGCATCCACCTACTCTCAGATCCAAACCCGTGTTGTGTATAGCAAAGACTAGATATGGGCATTCCTCATTTTTTCTTTGCTGTTCGAATAAGGTTTTGCCTTGTATCGAGGGCGAATGTCACTTTTACAGCACAAGCCTCAAGGCAAACACTGACGACGCGGGCGGTTTTAATTTATCTAAGCGCCCAGTACCGCACATCATCTCAGGGAATGGGTAGTGGAATTAACTGGGAGGATTTAGTTTAACACCTTTTGTAAACATCTCCGCCTTGAGGTCCCTCAAGCAAACAATCTGCAAAATGTTTGGGTGCTGTAAGCGCCCGCGGGTGTTGATTTTCGAGCGGATCCACCATTGGCAGAGACCCGTTGTGGCGCTCAGGGCCGCGGCTTTGCGGGGATCCATGCACGGCCTAACTCGAACCCTGAAAAATGCTTGGGATTAATACTGAAGCTCTCCATTAGACGTCGTATCTTTTCTTGTCGTCTTTCTCCTTCATGGTCTAGAGTACCTGCTAGTGCACCATTGCACTAGCGAGACTGCGCTCAAGCCCATAGAATTCCTCACACCGGCTCCGTGAGAAAAAGGAATGAATGCGAAAGTGGAAGCTTTGGAAGCATTTCATGTCACTTAAGGATAACCTGCCAAGTATAGCTGACAAAAGCGCAATCAGGGAAGCGCTGTCCACAAGTTTAAATCATAATGTGTCGGATGAGCTGGAGGGTCTGGAGGTGATGGTAGGATTGAGGACTTCTATGAACCGACCTAGAACAGTGAGGTTGTGACTTTCATTTAGATCATGACTTCGCCCCAGTCGAAGGGTTGCGAAGGGTCCTCGACAATGGTAGATAAGCGGCCCTAGGAGCTGGAATGAGACTGTGGCCTTCTGCTCTGGGAGGATCGCCCTGCGAAGCTTCATGGGCGAGCTGACCATTAATCCGCATTGAGCTTCATGTCTCCTAGAGCGAGCCAGAGAGATCCTCCGTCGCTGCGTAGAAGTCTCGTGATGGGATCATGAAGAAACAAAGAACCATCTTCGTTGTCATCCATGAGATGTGTTTAGGCAAGAGCTCCGCGAGGAGGCATATAACGCTCAACATGTTGAACCCGCTCAAAAACGGTCACGAGAGGTTGTCGTGTGCCAGTACTTGCTGTTGACACAAGGGCCCTTGACATAATGACAAGTTCCACCCGACCCATGACCGTCCCCATCGCGCTCCATGTCGCAGCGTCGCTTGCTTCCTCTATCGCGAATGCGTGCTTCATTGTCCTCCCCGCGTGCGTACATATTTGGATTCTAATTGATGGCACGCTCGAGAAAGTGTCCAGATTAGCCCTGAGGAGATCAAGCCTAGGGGAACTTCTTCGTGTCATCAGGATTAAGAATGTCCCATATATGATAGGCGCTAATTTCTTCGACCTTGACATGGGTCTTTATGACCAGAGGGGTGATACGGGTACCACAGATGTTAAACCCACTCTCACTCAGGCTAACGGAGAACCAGGTTTTGGAGGAATTTTGAGCTCACACCGTTTAAGGACGCGCGAGCGTCCTCAATTAGGGTTCAGTTAGGTGGTTATGGTTCGAGTTCGGCGGTTATGGTTCGTGTTAGTGGTTTGGGTTAGGGATGTTAGAAGGTTAGGATAGGTATATTATCGATAGGTGTGTGGGTATGGTACTTGGCTAGGGTGGCGGTGCTTGCAACCTGCACCTCACCTTGAACGGCGTGTGCTTAGGGAGCGGTTTCGGAGTCGTTCGGGAATGTGCTTGATGTGCTTGTCTGCCGTGATATCGTCGTCGCCAACATGAAGGTCAAGGAAGATCAAGTAAGCAAGCGAAAGGTATACGTTTGAGTCGCTTGCCAACTGACGCTTGAAAATCAATGTGACAAAGGCCCCACTACGACGAGCCATCTGAGCTGATAGTGACAACGCAAAGGGGTGTTCGCAATTTGTGCTTATCAAGACTGCGAAGAGTTCTCTTGAGAACCTTTACATGCTCTTCTGAAGCTTCTCTTTTACTATCTCCAGTCAGTAGAATGCCTCGAGCATTGTAAAGCCGGTCATTCGGCAAATCCGCTTCGATCAACTCACCCTGGCGAACCCCGTCATCAACGTAGGCACCTGGCTCATACCTGTCCTCCTTGCTCTTGAACTCCAGCCACACGCGATGACCATGCTCGCGTCAGGGACCAATAAAGTGGCTGGTTCTTCGAATCCCATCGTGTTCGTTTTTCCACTGCAAGTGAGCATGATTGTTTTCACAGCACTCTGAGACACCTGTCAGACATCAATCGGCACACTGAGCAGTTACATGTACACGATTTGAGAGGAACCACGGTGTACATATGGCTAAGAGCATGAGGAGATAGAGAGAGTAGTAGAGTAGAGGCGGTGCCGCGGAAATCACGCGCGTACGTATGTAAATAAAGTATATGGAAAACACTAAGAGACAAGAACAGGGTCGAAACATAAAACAGTGGGGTGGGGAGCCAGGCTGACATATAATTCTCAAATCGAAATCCATAGTGCTCGAATACGGGGCGTAAAATGAGCAAATATTCGACGCACCCAGTTCATTGACGGTGACAGTGGTCTATGCACCACTCAGCAGCAGAAAGAATTGCCCAGGACACTCCCGAAGTCTATCCGAAGGTCCGGGTAACCGCAGACCGTGTGCGTCCTAATTCAGTCTGAGTGGCTGCTTCGAATCTTTGAATTGTGCTCATACCATAGGTCCCCATTTTAGTCACTGTCCCTCCTCTAACAGTGCCATTTTGAGCCCGTTGGGCCACCGTGGCTGCAGGCGCCGTAGCCTGGGCTACGGCGAAGATTGGCCGACATTCGTATCTGAGGTAGTGGAGCGAGGTGGTGTAATCCTTAGACCATTCCCAGGGAACCTGTCTGCACATCCTTAGTGTTCGGTTTGCCTGAGGGAAGGAAGCTTTGGCGACGCACTCTGACCTCCGCTCACATTCCACTGGACAACGGGGCCTTTCGCGTTGTGGATATGTTGGTTAGTTCCTCCTGCCGCGAAGAAACCACCATTAATGTGGACGGGTGTCGCTATATCGCTGAATATCGAATGCGGTACGTGGTTCATGGGTGGGATGCTGGATCAGGCAGATCAGCACTCGGGTTGGGTTCTAACCGGTGTTTGTAGTTATAGGCAAAGCTGCTGTATCAAGTCGACAGTGCAACGCGTGACACCACCATTGAACCAATCAATTTCTATTATCTATGATACATGAATGCACGCTTGGCAAAATTGCCACTACAGCAGCGATACCAGACAATACTGCAGCCACTGCAGTTGGTACATATCGGACATCCTCACGATTCATCACCTACAGATAAAGGCTGAATCGGCACAAGGCTGCTTTTTCCGACACACCCGGCTGAAGGGCTCTGCAGCTGTGCGCGGCAGCTACCCAACGCTATGAGGCAGCGACCTCGCCAGGCTGTTGGGAAACGAGAGAACATCTTGCATTAATTTCTCATCGAGGACTACGGCTAGGTTCATTCAATACATCTCACAAAGGGTCCACCGCGAACTTGGTCTCTAGGTCCTTTGGGCTGAAAGTTCCAGACATCAGCGATGTTTTGTGAACGACTGAACCCGTCGAGATCCACTGGTCAAGGGAGCTATAGATTCGTCATTCCTCCCCCCCTTTCCTTCAGGACTACACAAACCCACTTCAGCCGTCGACAGTGTGCATCTCACGACGTTACCCATGCAGTCCAACAACGTCTCTACCACTCTCGCTGTTGCCATCGCGCTCTCGTTGCCTGCTGCTACCAACGCTGCTCCCAACCTCGCCACTCGCCAAGAAGCGCGATGCTCCCGGAAAGTGCGGCATACGATACTTTCGCGCAAGCAGTACCTTCGTCGACCTTGCCAAGGAACAAGTCTCGAGTAGTCTGGCATCCCCTGATGATATCAAACTAGTATGGTGGTAGTGGACGATTGCGCGGTTTATGGGAATGAAGGGGTTACTGGCGAGTCTAGATTGCCTTTCAGCTCTGCCGTGTTGTGCTCTGTACGGCGATGAACGAGTGTTAATACTCAGAACTCAACGCCTTACTCCGGGCGCGTGGTGCGATAGCCTGAGGGTGATCGCTGGGTCGTGCTTTAGTATAAAAAGGAATGAGGCCGCTTGCTGACCGGTGACCGAAGTCCGACAGTTCTCAAAGATGAAAGGGATTATGACCATATTGATCTCGGACGCCGCGAGTTAGACGTTAGACGATCGTCAGGGATATGACCGAGCGTAAGGTAATAGTGTGAGTTAGATTAAATTCACACGCCAATTGCAGGAGGTCAGATGAGATAATGTAACAAATGACTTGCCCGAGAGAATGCTCATCGTCGCTTTGCATCATCCCTGAAACATCTTTATGGGCATGATCTTGGCTTCGATAGTGACGAGCGCTACAAATTTCGAGGCCTTGAGGCCTTGAGCGCGCGTGGTGTTCATTTCAGCTGAGTTGCAATTGACGCTGGCACCAAGGCCTCGTGCGTTTGAGCCTTCAGTCACCACAGCCCTACCTGATACCCCAATCGATTTCAACTATCATCGCCACTTATAACAGCCAATATCAAGGTACCGTTCGTATCGTTCACAACGTTCTGTCGTCGTGCCTTTCGAGCTCGCCACGGTTTGGTACACCCACGTTCCCTTCCCTTTTCCCCAACATCACCTCCACAGACTCCAACCACGTACTTGGGCGTGGACCCTCGAGGTAGACTGGAGGTGCAGCCACTAGTGGTGTCCCCATAGCGGGGGATCAGGGCTCAGCTCATTCGTTGTCCCCTCGGTGGGATACCAGCCCGGGATCCAAAACCAACGAGTAATTTTCAGCATTACCGGCTCTGGGATGGTGAAATTATAAGAACACGATGTCTCGCTCGACGATGCCCCCGATGGCGGAAGGATCAACGTACCGATGAATTATAAGAGCATCCGTCGAGGGAACGGTGTGAAGAGACTGTCTCGTTGGGGTGCTAGTCAAGGCTTCCTCAAAGTCTATGCGTCTAGAACGGCTAACCTGAGGTCGCGCCGATGTCGCGGCCCAATCTGGTTCGTCTATCTTCACCATTGGTATTCTTGCTGGGCTTCTTTGGAAAAGAACCTCGCTGAAGCCTGGTATCGGCCGCCCATCTCTAGCCTCATGTGAGCCTCCACCGTTGCTTGCTCGCTCATATCGGCCAGACCCAGGGATAGGTGGGTTGAAGAGCGGCTCGACGTGCCACCTTTGCGTCTGTCCTATGTTAAATTACTCTGGACAGTCACAAGCCGGCAGTCGCTGCGATGGGCAGGAAGAAGACGGTTTAGTACCCCACCTGTGCGGCCCTCAGGGTTGGCCTCAACTTTGGCCACCCGTTTTTCCCCTTGAATCTCGTCGGAGGAGAACCGACCGCTGGCTGTGGCATGCGCTCCGGCGTTGCCGCGCACAGGTACATCTCGGAGCCTTCTGATTTTGATAATCGAAGGAGACTTTCACCTCGGTTTTCATAATGAAATGGATGAATACCAGTTAGATGGCATTCCCTGGGGTATCGGCTCTCTATATTTGATTCGAAGACAAGTGGAAAATGTGTGTCATTTAGACGAGCCGAAGAAGTAATCTGGGCAGGCGATGATCCTCTAGCAGAGGCGTCTCTCCTTGAAAGGTCGCTAGCCCATGCTTTAAACTAAACGATCTCGAAGGGATATGCGATTTCTTTCTACTGTAGTTGCCAATAAAAATGTTGGCCGCCACAACTGCAATGTTTTCGACTCCCGAGTCAAGCTCGACCCCAATTTTCAGACACGGCCGTTAGATCCTTGCTTGCCGTCGCTTCTAAGTTCTGGCCTGGTTCGAAGGTTCCCATGCCAGTCTAGCCTTCAAGCTCGTCTGACGAAGTTGAGCTGTGGGTCAAGCATCGAGGAGGAAGCCCTGCATGCTGAACTGCGCGAGCACCCTTTTTTGCCCAAAACATCGCCGCGCCGGCTCCTAGACGACCCTCAATAGAAGATCATTTGGCCATGTTCATCAAGAGAAGCCGTTTTTTCTGTTCGGTTCCATACCCTCGAAGAAGCGGATTCTTGAGAAATGACGAGTATCCGTTTACTCTATGCGTCGATCCTGTAATGTTTTTGCAGCTTACACAATAGAGGGACGGGTTGGATTCAAGTATAAAAGATGGGCGAACTTTTCAGGATCTTCAGAGACACCAGCTCTTCTAACCTCACAAACCAACGACATGCAGTTCAAGCTTCTCTCCACCTTGGCTCTCGCCACTCTCGCTGTTGCCGCCCCTGGAGGCACTCCCGCCCCTTCGTGCAGCACTGGCCCGATTCAATGCTGCAACAGTGTTCAGGACGCTAAAAGCCCTTCTGTTGGCCTCCTCGCTGGTCTTTTGGGCATCGTCCTTGGGCCCATCACCGGCCAAGTTGGTCTGACTTGCAACCCTCTCTCGGTCATTGGTATTGGAGGGAACTCCTGGTGAGATTCTGACTTTATAGTGTTAAAAATTCTTGTACTTACAACTGCTTAGCTCTGGCCAAACCGTTTGCTGCAATGGCAACAACTTCAGTGCGTATTCCTTTCGATTGCTGGTTCTGATTGTTTCCGAGACTGACATGTTTCCAGGCGGCCTCATCGTCGTTGGCTGCACTCCCATCAATATCAACTTGTGAACCAGGAGCCGTTGACTCGGCGCTGAGCACCGTCGCACCCCAATCCTAGCCAAGCACTCTGAACCAGGAGACTGATTAGGCTTGTAGATACCAAAACGTAGCAGGGCAATGCTCAAAAGCTTCCATATAAATTCCATCTTTGCGTACACGTTGAGTGATAATAACAGACACCCTTCATGTCGACCTGAGTATACTGGCTTATTCCGTTGATTTTCTCTTTTGGCAAGGGTAAATCCATTTTCGGGCACATGCTTTGCACTTGCTTGTCGAAAGCTTCTGAGCCCCATCAATCGCGACACAACAGCCGAGTCTCCCAGTTCTGTTTGCACCTCCATACTCCCTTCTGTCCCGCTTGCTTCCCTTATGGTTACTTCGCAATAATTCAACCGATTTACTGTAAACCTTGCGTATCTTCCCTCGACAAACACCTGTCTGGCCCTCCGTAATCCACAATCGTTGTCCCTTGGGTGTTTGGAGCCCAATCAATGGCTGGCTCTTCAGTGTACATTACAAGATAATGGAGACCGAATCAACGCCTCTCGCCCCTCTACAGGCCGTCCTCGCGTCGGGCACCTTCCGATTGGACGTCGTCTTGACTAGTCCTGGTTTGCTTTCCTCAGGCTTCGACTGTAGGTTGGAGCGCACAAGACCTCGTTGGATGAGGTAGCTGCCTTCCAACGAATTTCGGTGGAGCGGATGCCGAAGGTGCGACAAGAAACTCAGTACTCCCCATTGGTCTCACTCTAGGTCCAGCGAATCACCCCCCCTCCCGCTCATCACATGCGCCCTTCTGGTCTTTACTGTCCGACAGCTGCCCTTGCAGGGAAGGCTGTCAGTTCAAGGCACCTGCTTGCAGTATGGGTCCGAACCGAGACAGGAACCCGAATCTTTGGACATGTTTGCTCGTAGAGAGGTCTAGTCTTCTCAGACGTCCAGTATGCTTCACAACAGGCGATCGAGGCCCCCGGTGCAAGGCAAGTCAGATTCATACGCGACCGCTCATCAAACTAATAGGCTATACAGATACACCAGGCACCTCAGGCGTTGGAAGACCGCGTCTCCTCAGTGTCCTTGAGGCACTATCCCCAGAGACGTACGCGTCGAACCATTCGCGAAACTCGACCTTGAGGATGTAACGCTCGTTAGCATTGGCTTCTCGGATTGGATAGGTGGACCAGTCGTACCGTATACCCCTATGCGTGGAAGTTGGGCATAAACCGGAGCTGCAGGCTCTGGCGCAGCTCTGCAGCAGGCGGGCCAGGGATTGGCATTTGAGGAGTGGACCTCTTCGGACGCTGTCAGAGTGTTACCCGAACCAGGGAAGCGATCTGTACTCGAAGCCGGCAGGTAAGCTTCAGCATCTCTCAAACGGCGCGCCGATGAGCCCTACTTACCGAGACGTCCAGGCCGACGACATTCCGCTGTGAGGTGCGATTTCCAGAGGACCACGACCGTTATACTGATAGCTTGTAGACCCCTGTTCCGAGGTTGAACTGATTGCTCCCCCAGTGGTGTACGTCCCGGTTTATCGTCATGTGGCCGCAACCTTCAAAGACATTTCCAAGGTTATTAGTGGGCAGCATCGTGGAGATTGTTTTCGAGAGCAGAGGTTCAGTCCACAGCGGTAATCCTCGAGTTGGGGGAACACAGGTGCGTTGTTTCTAGTGCTGTCTTGAGAGGGAGCACACGATGAACAGCTTTAAGTAGGAGATTCCTGATCAACGTGCACCGCAGGCTCGGTAATAGCTGTTGTAGGCGATGGCGACACCAGTGAATAAAATAACAGCTTTGTGTGCAAGTGGGCGCCTTGATGGCTTGCTCTGTTGTTCCAGAAGAGGCAAGCGCCTCCACATACAGCAACGAGATTGAGTTTGTACAATAGGGTTGCTAGGGCACGCTCCAAAGGCCATTGGGAACGGTCGAAGGGAGCTAACCCCTTGTTGTGCGCCACTTTCTTTGATAAACGAAGGATGGAACAGCAGCAACATCCCGCGGTGCAGATGGCGATGTACCAAATGCTAAACTCTATTTCATTACGGAGGAGTTGCATTGACGGGCATCCATCTAACCTTACACGTCCTTTCTGTTTCGTGGGGAGTAGGACTTGCGTGCGAGGACACAAGCATCAAGACAATATCACGCCCTGATCCTCCCTGTACTTCCCCCATTCTCTCACCTTGGACGATAGAGCGTCGGCTGCCTCCGCTCCTGACATTCCGAGCCATAAAACAACGAGTTGCTTATTGATATACAACATTCAGATCACTCAAGAAATACAATACTATTGAGGCAGCGTGAAACGATACATGCGAAGAGCCGAATTAATGCGCAAAGTCCTTCATGAGAACATCCTATGAGATTCAAGAATCCTGTGTAGAGATGGCGGAGGAGCGCCAAGCCCGGACTAAGCTTCAGCTTCGCGTCCACCGCGCTTGCCCTGTTCAGCCCAACGACCTGCTGGAGCGGTACCAGCAGCGGTACTCACAGGAGGGGACGCAGCGGGGCCGGCTGCCAGTGCAGTTGAACTGCTGGCTGTGGCGGGGGTGGTTGGCTCGCTACTAGACGCCGAACTGGTGGGTGTGGGTGGACGCGCTGCCATAGTCTGTCCAGTGTGTCAGTTGTTCGCTCAATCCAAGAATCATGGATACTCACACGTCGTGTTAGTCTGGGTCACCGGGTGGTCTTGCGGGGTAGTTATATTCTGGTTATTCCCGCCGTATTGGTAGAAGATACCGCCGTGGAAATTGGCTCCAGGGACGAAGGGGTTGGGAGCCTGGGGGGTGTTTGGAGGACATCAAGATTTCGCAGGTGTGATTGGGAGTGGGCGATGCTCTGGATGTTTTCCGCGTTGGTGTTAATCTACCTGTTCATATTTATACATTCTCCTAGGCTTGAGGCTGAGCATATTTGCAGTGCCTCTACAAATCTTCCGCAGGCACACAAACAATACAATAGCCGAATTCAAACATGTCTTGAGCGTGGCTGTACGATGGTTGCTCACAAGCAACTGCAAAAGGTCAATAAGAGTGACAGCCTTCTACTCGGGAAATCTTCTTTTTCTTGTTCCCGAGTCAAGGCTTCCCGTCTCGATCGCTTCCCTTCAGCTAGCATAACAAGGGAGGCTTTGGCAAGTGGATGACGGGACAAAAATAGCCATGAGCATGCTTGACTTCTGTTTTTGTAATGTCAGCTCTGTAAAGTATCGAGGGCGAATGATGAACTCGACAGTACAAGCCTCGGGGCAGATACAGAGGATACGAATGACCTTCTATCTAGGCGCCCGGCATCGAAAACAGGTCACGGTTGGAGATTGCAAGTCTAGAGCGCTATTGGCAACGGGCATGAACACATACTGGAATCTAGAGCTGGTTCATGAGACGGTGAGGGATGCGATATTATTACAGGCTACGTGAAGCGATACATGGGAAGAACCAAATGAATGTCCAAGTTCCTCGTAAAACGAGAAGATCCGCGACGCAAGATCCCAAATGCTTGCGTAAAGAGCGCGGAATAGCACTACACTCGGGCTATACTTGCGCCCCGCACACTTGCCTTGCTCAGACCAAGGACCTGGTGCAGCGGTGCCAGGGGTGCTCACCGGAGTGGTCGCTGAGGTGGGGTCTGCAGCAGGGGTGGTGGCTCCGCTGCTAGATGCCGAATTGGTAGCACTCCATAGTCTGTCCGGTGTTTCAGTTGGCCGTTCGCTCAATCCAAGAATCGTGCGGACTTACACGTCGTGTTATTTTGGCTTATCGGATGGGCTTGTGGGGTATTGATGTTTTGGTGAGTCCCGCCCATGAAGAAGAAACCACCGTTGACGGTAGAGCCAGAGGCGAACTGAGGGCTGGCTGGGGCATTGGCATTGGCATTGGACGACTGAGACATCGATGCTTGGCAAGTGTAGTTCAATAGGCGGAAGTTGGCAAGGCTCTGGATGTTCCATGTAGGCTCTTTACGCACACATTTCTATCACCCTAGTAGGTCAGGTTGCAGTGCCTTGTCTGTTCTTACATGCATACACAAACAATACAGCTTCCCGAATTCCTACATGTCTTAAGCATGGCTTTACGATGGTTGCTTACAAGCGCTTACAAAAGCTCAATAGACGTACCTACGAGTAACAGCCTTCTCCTCGGGAAACTGTTTTCCTCTTGTTCCCGAATCTAAGCTTCCCGTCTGGATCGCTTCCCCCAGCCGGTGTAACAAATTAAAAGGGAGGCCCTGGAAGTGGATGCTGGATCAAAAATAGTCACAATTGAGGGGCGCTCGCTTTTGACCCTATCTGGCAATGGATATCCGTGTTGTTTGTTTCATAGCTTAAGAAGGGCTGTATGGTATCGAGGGTGAATGACAGCACAAGCCTCGAGGCATGTACAGATGACACGAATCGCCTTCTATCTAGCCGCCCAGGAAAGTCACAGCATCGAAAAGAGGTCACGGGTTAGGCAGGTCTATGACAAGCGAAAACCGCCGTACGCTATTCCTGAATCCTAAAATCCATTCACTCGCGAACCGCATAGCGTTCTCCTCTGGATATAGATTCAAAGACATGAGTCCGTGGCAATCAAACTAATCCATGGGGGGACCAGGATAATTGCGACAAAGAAGTAGATGTGTAAGATGAATAAGTTATAAAACAGAGAGACCGTGGGTATGGATAGGGGTCCGCTCGTCCTGATGGTGGTACAATGCGGAAGGTCTCCCCAGGCACCTCACTACTAATACAAAGCTGCTGGCTCGATTTCAAGGCCTTCACGGTGGAGTCGTATTAATGACGAAGGAATGTGGTTCCACGACCCATAAAGCGGCTGATAGCATCGGCGAGGGCGTCTTCAATTCTTTTGTGGTTCGCGTCCACTGGCTGAGGTGGTGGAGGGGTTGGCCGCTTTGCCGGTGGCACTTCAGGCCCAAATGGTAATTGCCTTCCACTAAGGAGGGGATCACTGGCTGCTGCGGCGTCCTCCGTCAGCTATCGAAAACAAGAAAGGTCGTAAATCCCCTAGAAGGTGTTGATGCTTACCTGCGCTCCCAACGATGTTGTTGTCTTGGATGGATGCCGAGTTCGTTGGTGAGACGGCGTTTTGGTTGTTTCCACCGTTATTAATAATACAGGTGACGGGGACGAGGCCTGCCTGTCGAAGAGCTTGAAGAACCTCGCTAGCGTTGGGGACAGTGGACATGGTTGGGTTCCAGGACGCGGGGGAACTTAAGCGAGAAGGCTTTTCCCTGATGTTATACTTCCCGCTGTGTGAAAGAATTTAGGTAACGTTCAACCGACTGCATATTCTTGTCTTTTATTGAAGGTTCATCGCCTGATGCCCGTTAACGGTTGCCACAAAGTCTGTAACGATCGGTCGGCCTGTCATTGAATACAATTGCACCATCATCAAAGCATAACAAGGAACCCTTCTGCCAAGGTACCTGCGTCGAAAATAGCGGATGCCGTCGACCAAGCAAAAGCCGACATTTCGCACTTCGTTCTTCTTTCAGTCAGATTCCTTGCTGTGAAACGCTAACATCCCTTGAATTGCAGACGATGGTAACAGCTCATTGAGAAGTTTGCCACAGGATGGCAGTCGTGAAGTCGGCAATACAATGAATTGTATTAGGCACCTTGAGGCTACACCGTCAGAAATTCCAAAGCATCTTCGTGTAGGCTGCAGCCCAGCGCCTACTATCTCTACCACAATAATTAACGACTCCTAGTTACAGTTCCCGAGAGCAACGACATTGTGCCTGACGTCCGAAGAGCCGATCGTCGGCAATGCGATCCACATTTTCCCCATTGATAGAGATCACAGGGACCCACAAATGCACAGCCACCGTCTCAGGAGCAATCCTGTCATCTTGGGGGATGCATGGTTCAGACAAAAGATTCAAGACCCATTTCCAAGGCTAACCAGGACACATTGTTGGAAGATTCGCTTATGGGAGGTATCAACGCTCACGCCTAGAATCGACATGGTCACAGTAGATGTCACATTAACAATGCAAGAACCAGACATGACGATACAGATAAAATAAAGAGATAAATCTGAAGAGCGGATTATTCTGTCCTGAGAATGCTGTGTCTCCGCGAGTACTTGTGTAGTGCAGGGCTAAAATCCAGCCGCATGGTTGACTAGTTCGAGATGTATTCAGGGTCACGCGTGAATTTGGATTGGAAGAGAAGGGCCTACCGATTGGCTTCTTTCCGGCTGCAACCATGTTAGTAACAGCTTTGGCATAGTCTCCTTGAATTGCATTCAGAGGCTGTTCAGAGAATTGGGATCTCGATTGCTCCTGTCCCTTCGACATGGACGCGAACAAGTGGGCCAGCATGGCTGCGAGCTGTGCATTCGTCTCTTCACTTTGCTCGTTGGACTTGGAAGGCTCTAACACAAGGGTTTAACTCAGCAGGGCAGGTTCGATTAGGCCAAACTTACTTGCGGGTTCTGGCTTGCCACTATTGTTAATGTGAACCTGCCCTCCCAGAGTCTGGTAGCCACCAGAGATGTGCATCCAACGATGCCGTTGCCAGTGACCCCGTAGTGGTGGCCGGTGTGTATGTTTGCATTATGAAAGGTGTAGCCCGAATTGTTAGGCGAGTTTGAAGAAGAGTTAGAGGAGGAAGCCATTGAAATAAGAGCGATTCGTGGGTATGCGGAAAGGTTTATGCGCTACTGGTCTATCTTGAGGGCAGGATCGAGCGGCTTTTATGGAATTGGAGCTCTGGCGTCAAGGCCAGTGAAAACGCTTAAAGGAAGCCTTTCTTAACCCTTCAGCATCTAATCGTAAAAATAGAGCGATACATAACAATTGGCCAAGCGATGCTAGCGACGTTCTTGTGTTTCCCTTGATGTCGAAAAAGGTTTGACGTGGGGTGCCCTTCCTCCCAACATATGACACGTCCGACCATTGGTTGCGTCCTCGTTTTGTATTTACTTTTAACGCAGTAACATAGCGACGTCCTGCCTGCATTTACGACTAGATTCCTCGCGTCCTATCTGCTATAGTGGCATATACTAGAATTACGTTAGGTGAATACACAATCCAACTTTGCTACAGTCCCTGCGCGTCTATGAAAGGATCGACAATAAATTATCTCGTTGTGTGTGTCTGAAGCTTGGAGGTCTCTGCGTCCTGCGTTTCCTGTGTTGGGATCTGTAATTGACTAATTGGTTTCGTTTGATTGGGCTATATTCAGCTATTCGGCAGATATCCATCCAGAATCCATGTCTCTAAGCTTTTGACGGCTTCTGAAGGAAGAGCACGCCACCAGGCTTTCTCGATACAAGGCGTTGCACGGAATCGTTGGACCCACAATCGCGTTGTTCGAATTAGGACTGTGTGATGTGTGGCCATAGATCCGTGATACTATTTGTTTTCATACTGCTTCATACTCGGGCCTATCGTCGCCTATCTTCCCAACGCATTCAACGCTGGTCCGTTCGGTCACTGTCGGTCAGTGGTGAATGGAATAGGAAATATATCCCACGAATCTGGAAGGCGGGTCGGCTCACCCACTTCATTCCCGCTGTCTTCGTCGACCGTAACGCTCTTCGTCAGACAACCAGGCTAAAAGCAGTATATAGCAAAATGCACACCCTTGGCCGCTGTTGGAGCGAGTGTAACCCTAATCTTCTTCCAGGACGATCGCCCTGCTGGCTTCAGGTAAATGGTAAACTGTTCGAAGGGGTGCGGAAGTCTGTCGCCACTCGCATGTGTCGATTTCAATCAGGTTGGAGACTCGTGAGTCAAGGACTGCTGATCCCCGTGTATCGCCGACCCGTATTGATGTAGAAAATATGCCTGTTTTCACAGCGATGGAACTTTGCAACGCCCCCGTCAGAATAAAAGATCTCTCGCCGCTTGATTCAAGATTTATAGGGAAATTCAAATTTTAGGCATAGAGTGGGCAAAGAGTTGACGCACCCAGTTCATTGATAAGAGTGTTCTATGTACCATTAGGCAGGAAGAAGAACCGCTCAGCATCCTCCTCGAATCTATCCGAAGGTTCGGGTAACCGCAGACCTTGTGCGTCCTAACGCAGTCTCAGTAGCTGAATCTCATTTTTGAATGGCGCTCATACCATAGATTCCCATTGTGGTCACAGTCCCTCCTGCAACAGCGCCATTTTGGGCCTGCTGGGCCACCGGCATGGCTGCAGGCGTCGAAGCCTGGGCTGCGGCGAAGCTTGGCCAGCATTCATATCGGAAGTAGAGGAGCGAGACGGTGTACTCTTTCGAGGATTCCCAGCGAACTTGTCTGCGCATGTTTAGTCCTCGGTTTGCATGAGGGAGGGAAGCTTTGGCAACGCACTCTGACCTCCGCTCACGTTCCACTGCACGACGGGACCCCTTGCGTTATGGATATGTTGGTTGTTTCCTCCTGCTGTGAAGAATCCACCACTAATGTGTACGGGTGTCGTTATGTCGCTGAAAATCGAATTTGGTGTGTCGCCCATGGATGAGATCCTGAATCAAGCCACCGATCAGCATTCGACTACGTCCTGACCGGTGTTTGTATTTATAGGCCAAGCGATGCACCCACCCGGCAATTCCCAATACAAAAAGCACACCAGACAATGCCCAAGTCATCATCGCCTGGCATCGGGACGTCCTCGCGATCCATTGCTCCACTGATAAAGGAAGTCACAATGCACAAGGTGAGCGGCGCAGAAGCCATGGGGGATAGATAATCGAGCACTAGAGGCGACTCGGCTGCAACGAAAGTGGGATGGAGTAATTCATATCAGATTTATCTGACAATCACAAGCAGTGAAGATGGTCTGACGAAGATGTGCATACGCGTACAATACAGCTATACTAACTAACCGATGATCAAGGTTGATCTAGGTCCTCTTGGCTATAAAATGCAATGGTCAGTTCCATGGCGCGAGCGAACATAACCTAGCCACACCGTATCGGGATGCATTCAAAGTGGCCGCAGCTGCCCTGCTCTCGACCGTGGCTGGAACTGGTGGCAGAGCGAGAGGTGCGGCGCCCAAAACCTGGCCCCTGGAAGCTAGAGCCTTCTTGGCTTTCTTCTTCTTTTTCAGCTCAGCTAGGCGCAACTGAAGCCTGATAATCTCCTCTTCCTCGTCCTCCTCAGACTCTGAACTCGATCTTGCGAGGCATCTTCCTCTTCTGTCGATTCTTCTTCATTGTCTTCTGTTATAGGTTATGAGACTCGATCCTGAACGCACGGGGATGCATGTGTACTGTACGCTGGAAGGTTGTGCGGCTCTTGGAGCCCCTGCCTTGGTTAAACTGATTCTGGCCCCAGTGATCTGATTCCCGCCTGAGATTTTGTTTCCGTGGAAGCCACCACCGTTCCCGGAGCGTGTACGGCTCTTGCTCATCTTGGGTGCGACGGGGGAAGAATCGCCAGAAGACATGGCTGCGAATGTTGGAAGAGTTGGTGGATTGATATGTGAGGTCAGTGAAGAAGGGTTTGTTGTTGGCTGAACTGCTGCGTGGGGGTACTTATAGATACCTTTGTAGGCTTTATCCATGGCGATGTTCCGTTTCCTCATGTCTCGGTGCTGTAAAACAAAGGTCTTCCCAACTAGGTAGTATGTGGGCGCTTCGAGATCTCAGATTGGCGCTTGTACCCGGGACAGGATTGTTACCACTATTGTTCGATTCGTTGCATAAACGCTGTTGTGCTGTAATTCACCCCCACGAAAGTGTTGTGGATGGGAGCACCTCATTGACAGGGAAGGAAGGGGCTTCCGGCATGTTTCGACAAACTTCATTTCCAAGAACAACAGCGTTGTTACGAAAACCTGATCGGTCGTAAGGCTCTTTTGCGAATGAATAAACAACCCTCTCCGGCAAATGATCCCTAGTATGCCCTTCTTCGATTGCCCTTTGTTAATGTGGATTGATTGTAGGCGGCTTTGATTGAACAAGGATGCCAATAGTAACGACCTACTACTATTCAACTGCTATGACTCTATCACTGGCGGACCACAAGAGCAACAGGAAGCACCGAGCCGATTGTCGAGTCGGTCTTTTCTCGCATGAGTAGCGTCATCTGAGCCCTCCGAGACCTCCAACTCTCATGCTATAGACATGGCTGGCAACAAGGTAAAAAGTCGAAGGCCGACCTTGAGTGAGATAGGAGTCGCGCAACGGCTCGGGTCTGGAGAAAAGTAGCGCATGTAGGTAGCTCGTATAGTACTAATGACAATAGTTGCGACGCATCTTACGAAGGAAGGGCTCGTCCTAGCAGCATGACGAATTGGGAATGGAAGTTCAACAGCGAAACACGGTTGATAACCTTCAACCGCCATTTTGCGAGATCCATGCTCATACAAGAAAGAGAAAATGCGACTTTAGAGCCATAGTTAAGGACTATAGTATCAGCAAAGGTGATTTGACGAAGATCGTACACCAAATACAATATAGCTCGTAATAGATCAAGCTTGACCATTAGGTCGTTCGGGCTGAGATGTACGCTCGTCAGCCACATTGCTCGAACGACTGAACAAATAATCGCACCACATCGGGATCCATGAGGCATCCTCTACTGTTGATCCCTCTTTATTGGGATCTGGGATAGCGTTGGGATGCGTCATACTGAAGAGAAGATTGATGAGGCTCACCGCTAGAGGCTGGAAAATGGTAAGCTTGTAAGTCTTCAATAAAGATACGAGAAGTAATAGCTTCAAAATGCATACATACAGGCTAGGAAGCAGATATAATGATATACAGCGGTAGAGTTTGTTGATGGTACCCAAACCAGACGCACCCCTTCCTGACCCCTTCACTAGAACTTCAGCCCCCAGAGACCGCTCTTCGGTTTGATTCCTTCGAGGCGCCTGGTGCGGATGGTTGCGTTGGAGAGTAGGTGTGTGACAGGGAATTGGGTCGGTCTGCGATTTAGGGTCGAGGGGCGCCGCTGTTCGGCGTTGCACCGTCAGGGCGAAGAATACTCCTTCCACGAGCCATGAACCCGGTGATAGCACTGGAGAGGTCTGACTCGATCTTTTCGTCTGCGGGTGTGCGGGCATGATGGGCTTGGGCGACCTTGCGTGGATGCGAACGTTGCGAAGAGGAAGGCAGTTCTCCGCCTCGGCTTGAAGGTGTAGAAGTGCTAGGTGAAGCTATTTTTGTCAGTAGTTGGCGTTTCGTTGAATGTGTCTTGTGTACCTTCATTCACTGGTGAGCCGTGGTAGTGGATATGCGCATGCCACTCATATTTGTCTCCGATGTTGAACTGGTTTTCACCCCCGTTCACCTGATTCCCGCCTGAGATTCTGTTGTTGGCGAATCCCTGATGGTTCACGGGGTCGGGCGACGCCGCTCGGGGCGAAGACATGACGCGGATGGGCCTGTGGAAAGGAGAGACGTGGGGTGTATGCTGGCCCGTCTTCCAAGATTTTAAATTTATTGGCGTCAGCGATTGCCGCAAATCCTTCCCTGCGCTGCGATGTGTAAGCTTAATCTCGATACAAGAACGCATATAATAGGTACGGATGTTCAGCGTCACAACGTTGAGAGTGGTGGCGGAAAACAAGGGGTGTTGCAACCCGACTGGGGTGTCACATTTCGGAATTCCTAGTGTTACATAACCTGATCAAGATCTTGAGCACTGAGGGCCAAACGCTGCTGCAGCCTCGAGGACCCTATTGAGAGAGCTGAGCGTACTGATGCCGGTCGACCGCTGTTGAAAAACCGGCCAGCCTTGCAAGGACTACTGCAGGGGCTTCAGGAAGGAATATATGATACAGGATCCCTCGAGCACTAGATCGAGGCAAGGATTTTGAAAAGAAAGACTCAAGACTTCCAATGTTTCGTCAGGATTAGCAGCCGTCACCGTATCCAGCAGAAACAAAAGCCGATGATATTTCAGGGTAACCATGGCAGGAAGTGAAGGCTCCTAACTATGGGCACTGGCAGCAGCGCTCGTTAACACCCAGAGTTGCCCCTGACAACTTGAAGTGGAGGCTCCAAGCCTTTGCTTCCGTCACTTGCCATCAGGCTTTGGGACCTACAACGGCACAGCCACATGTTATCAAAGGCACGGAGCGGAAGCGTGGCATCGTGTCCGGGTTACCCCTTTCTACCCTTCCAGGCCAGTGATCATGAACAACAAAACACCGCGAACCCTTCTCCTTCAAGCGTCCTTTGCCTCGATTGTGCTATTACTTATGGCGTTCGTGCCCGACAGTGGCCAGATTTGCTACCGAGAGAGTGGCGTTGCACACCCGTACATTCATCCTCTGTCCACGTCTGTTTTCCCTCGTTCCCCACCGTCTTGGTTAAATGCATGAAATACTTTCGGTGTAATGTCTCCTCGTCCAAGTTATGAAATACAATTGCGCACATACTTTTGGCCTTACTGCCCGGTGATTTTAAGCACCAGGCGTAATTATAGAAACCCATTGGATCGTAACAACAACAAATAAAGGGCAATTTCCGGGTCCGCCTTGTCCGGAAGGCTATTGTTACTGCTTTCTCTTTCAATTCGTACTTATCTTTTCATGGATCTCTGACGTGTCTCCTGGAACCGTTGAAAGGTTTCTTGCTTCCCTTGTAATGCAGCGCCCACGGAACCGATGGTTCTCTGCGACGGTGCCATCGATAAGCGCTGGCAGAAACACCTGACTTGCCATGAGGCAAAGGTTCGGGGAGATTCTGCGCTCTAGACCAATTTTGCCTATTGCATAGCTCAAGGCTGCGCGTTGTCCTCTGCATTTTGCTCGGTAAAATCTTGGTCTTTGAAGATGCTGTTTCGCTGTAATAAGTGGCACAGCACTCTGCCTCGCTCTGCTCGAACTTTGCCTAACCTGGCGCTTGCTTTCCTTCGAGAAGCGCCCATATCCCGGGTGCAATAGCTTTTCTACTGCTTTGCATCGCCTCTTGTGATCTGATGTTCACGAGGTGTCTTTCTTCTTTATATACCTGTGGGAGGCTGTCAAGATGGCCTTCCGACTTCTTGCCCTTGCCGCTCTTGGCGCTATACTCAACGCTTTGCGCTCGCTGCCCGATTCCTTTCGTCCACGATGCCTATGTTTCCAAATGCCCAGAACATTAGCATCTCTGGGGGCCAATTCAACGATGTCTCTGGCGATCAAATCAACCACTACGATAACAGCAGAACCGACATCAGGGACTCTTTCAATACTAACAACAATGCTTTCAACAATGCGTTCAACGATAATTCGTATCGAGGATCCAGCGGCTCTCCTTACTCCACCGGTACGATTCTTTCTCACTGAAGTATCTTCCATACCTCGGATCTGACTGTCGTCAAGCATCATCTCCTGGCTTTCGAGTAAGTCCTCCTCCGGGGGACCCATTTGGTCCCGGATTCCCTTTCAACAACCGGGGAAAGAGATCACCCTCCCCATCCGGAAGGCCTTCCGCTCCCCACTGGGAAACCGAACCACCTCCCGCAGGCCGCTCTCGATCACCATTTGACAGGTAAATATCACCTATGCTTGTCAATTCAGATTCCTGATGCTCTCTCTTACAGCACTGGTCTGCACCCTGCAGCTGCAGCAAAGGTAGAAAAGGCTCGGCAGAGGGCTGCGAATGCCTCACCTTCGTCGGGATCCGCCTCGAGAGGGTCGCCCAGTTCCAACATCTCTAGCTCCTTCAATACGAACAACAAGAACATTTCGGACGCTTACAATGACTACTCGAAAAACACCAACAACTACAATAACTTCAACAGCAAGAGCGTGACGGATAGCCATGACCAATACCATGACAATAGCACCAATAACTTCGACCAATCATACAACGATCACAGGAACCAGTCAGTTAATGACAGCTACAACCGCTCGTCGAATAGGAAGGAAGATCGATCCACACACAACAACCAAGATTATCGCGACCAGTCAAGCCATGTCGACAACTCCAAGCGCACCAGCGCCGACAACCGCAGATACGACGATAACCGCAAATCCGTCAACCACAATTTCGACAGTCACGACGATAATCGCGTTTCCAACGATAGCCGTCAATATAACTCTCGCAACGATATCCAGGACCGATAACCGCAACTTTGACAGTCACAACGATAACAGCCGATACGATAACCGCGGCTACGACAGCCATAACCGCACCTACGATAACAGCCAACACGACAGTTACAATCGCTCTTCCGTCCACAATGGCCCATCGACGAAAACGACCAATACAGACAAGTCGAACGTCAACCACAACAACGTCTCTGGCGGCCTTACAAACTCGGGCGTGATAAGCCCCAACTTGCCCGAGGGACGGAAGAGTAAGAATCCGTTTTGTGAGCTTTGCCTTTAGCTCGTTGAGCTTCTGGGACGAGCACTGAACGCCGATTGTTTCCAGACGCATCCTCTCCTCCCGCTGAGGGGAAATCGAGGGAGGATGTCGATTTCGCCTCGAACGCCCATTCTGCAAGGACCTCTCGCTCAGCGACACCAACGCCAGCCACCCCTCGTGGCACTGAGCGGCGTCTCGATGGTAAGTTTATCCTATTCTATTCCCGTCTATGGCTTACAAATTGTTCAGGTTCAGTTGAAAGACGTGGGCTCGAAGCGCCGCCACCGTCAGACGATAGGCAGCCGAGAGCGCGTAGTCCCTCTCCGGATGCACTTTCTTATGCCGAGGCCCCTTCGCCAAGCTCGCATTTGAGTCCAACAGTCCACAACTCACCACTTGCTGAATCCCCTGAACGCCTGCGCGCCTCGCCGAGGCCAATGTCATCTACTAAGGACCTTTCCCCCGAATCATCGCCATCGCCGTCACATGCTCCTTTACAGCCGCCGAGGGCTCCGGCAGGCCAAACAGCCAAACTGGGACAGATAGTCGGCGACAACACCGTCGACAGCGTTGCAGGTCTTCTGGTGGAACTGCTCGTGGAAGATAAGGAAGCCGAGACCGATACTGTCGGTAATACCCCTCCTGTTGGTAATACCCTCCTGTCGGTAATACCTCTCCTGTCGGTGATCCGTCTCCTGCCGGTGATACCCCTCTTGTGGCGAAGGAGAAGCCCAGGAAGAGAGATGTGTTCAAGAGACTCCTTCCTACGAGTAAGAAGGATAAGGAAGCGAAGGCTGCCAAGGTGTAGGCATGTAGCAATTTACATTGGTCTTGTTTCCCCGGGATCGTTGGCTTGGACACTATTATCATCTTTTAGGCATTTCTCTCTCTATATGTATATACCCTTACTAAATGTATCTAATCTCTGCCCACTCGCTCATACCCCTGACGACCTGACGCGGGAATGATTGCGATCATCAAAAACAGCCAGCGTTTCGGATTCTGTTGGTCCACTATTCTTACTCTTTCCCTTTCCCCTCCAGCTCGCAACTCATGAGCATAGATACTCCGCTTCACCCTTCTCCAGTCGCGATGATCCCTGAATCTTCACAAACGCGTCCAAACCATACTGCTTCGCGTCTACCGCTCCTTGCAATTCTGCAATCCCACTGTACCTTCTAGCAGCCGCCGAGCCAGGCTCGTTCTGGAGAAAGGCACCCTCAGCTTTGACCATGGGATCAACAATGGCCTTTGGGAGTACCGTAGGCATCCTCACCAACAGGGACCTCGCTCTCCGGCTCGCTGCTCAGCAAGGATACCCACTTGCTGGGAATCATGGTCGCGACGCGTCCCCCTCAGACTGTGAGCCGCTGGTCTCGCGTCAAGCAGTCATGGCATGGGCATATGTCACTGCTTTCTTGTGGGCATTTGACGCAGCGCTGAACCTCACTCTTGTCGTCTCGGACATGCTTCGAGGCTTGTTTTGGGTGGAGACGATTGTAGGGACAGTGATCCTCACAGTGGTGGGGACGCTGCAGGTTGTTCTCTTGTTTTCGATTGGGATGATGTGCGACCAGGAGAGAAAAGAGATGCGTTCTGGGAAGGGGAAGGTTAGGTTGCCGGATGAGCAAGAGGTTGTGAGCTGAAGCATAGGACTTTGTGTCTAGGCCTCGCCCGTATCCTCGAGCATGTAGGGAGATATTTCACAACTCTTTTGAATTCAATAATGCACGGTCGGCCGCGATTGTGGTGCTAGTTCTATATTTAGAAGCTTGCATCAATAACGCAGGAGCGTTGGATTCTGCCTCGTTCTATGCCAGTTCTTGCCCTCTACTTATCCACAACCATCGTGCACGATTCGCAAGTCGTCAGCATAAATAGTCGTTCTCCCTTATCCAGCCATGACAATCCCCGAAGCTTCTCAACGCGTCCAAACCATACTTTTTCGTGTCTACTGCTCGTTGTACTTCTGCCTTCTACTACACCTCCTCCTCGTAAACCTGGAGCCAGGTCTGTTCTCGATAAAACCACCCACCTTTTCGACCATTGGGGCAACAGCAGCCTGGGGCAGTATCCTTGCCATCGTCACCAACAAGGACCTCGCATATCAGCTTGCTGCTCGGCAAGGATTCCCACTTGCTGGTGCTAGCCTTCGTGGCGCATTCAATTCAGACCATACGCCCTTGGTCTTGCGTCAAGGAATCATTGCATGGGCATATATCACTGCTTTATGCTGGGCATTTGATGCAGGGCTCCATCTAACCCTTGTCATTTCCGAATGCATGCTTCGAGGGCCGTTTGGGAAGGCGGTGATTGTTGGGACAATATTTGCGGTGCTGGGGACACTTCAGTTCGTTCTGCTGGTATTGATTGGGATGATGTCTAGTAAGGAGAGACAGGAGTTTTATGCTGCGAAGGACGAGGTTAGGTTGCTGAGTGAGAAAGAGCCCACTCCCTAAAATGTCGAAAGGTAGATGGACATTCAAGCTGTAACGTCTTGTATATGTACACTCTCCTGCTATGGTACTAGTAACTTGGAATCATTCTAGTGTTCTTTTCAGTGATTTCTATTGACAGCGATGATGGATCCTATAAATGCTACCAGATCCCTCGCTCAGCACTCAGCTTTCGACCTGAAGTATCTTGTAAGGAAATTGGAAGTCTGCTAGCTCTACAGATCCTTCCGTTTAATAGATGTAATACCTACTTAGTTCATTCTCGCTCGTGCCTGAGCGAGAGCCCGCCGCAGGACGGCGGCAGCACTCAGGGGCGCCTGGCGCTCTGACTCCAACTCCCGACGCCCGACGCGACTCATCAGCGGTACCGTCGGCTTTCTCACGCACCGCGTGGTTGTAATAAATTAAACCCCACGCAGCGCGTCGCTTGCGGTCTCTTCCATCAACCCCCACCATCCCATCTAGCCCCTCACATTCTGCGCGGGAAACACTGCGCGACATGCGAGAATCGGCCTCAGATCACTGCCAATCTCTCAAGACCCTGGCCTCCGAAGTATGGCCCAATCTACACCGGAATAGTACTTTTAGACCAAACTTGAATGCCTCTTTCCTGGAGGAACTGGCCCGAGAAGCGCTCACCAATATCAAGAACACATCGAAGAAGAGAAAGCTATCACCTTCAGGTGCTTCTTCTAATGCAAAACGCGCCAAGACGGCGTCAGGTCCCGTTACTTCCTCTAGAACTTTGGGAGACACATACCCGCAAGTCCTTGCGACCCCTAGGGCGCTCAGGCTAGAGAATGCTGCGCTCGAAGATCCGGAAGAGGTGGCCCCAGTTTTGAGACATGTTTTCAACATCGACTTCATCGACCTCCCAAGCGAGCATTCAACTTCTCTCGCAGACTTGCTGGCTGAGGTTCAGTCTCCAGTCCCCCTAGGAACGCTTCAATTTCGCGACTATGGGGATCGTGTTGTGGCGGGAGTACTGCCAAAGGACGGAGAGCTGGAGTGGCTGCTTCTCGTTCCTGAACTCCGCATCGAGGCAGAAGATTACGACTTCACCACGTGCATCGACTTCACTGCGGCGCTAATGATTCTCCAAGACGCAAAGTGCATCGAGTTGCAGAGTTCAATCTTCATTGTTCCACAAGACAGCTCTCTCAGGGTGCAGCTCGAGTGCCTTGTCTCCCTGCGCCTCCCTCATGTTTTCTTCCCCTCCTCTCGCAAGGAAACCAAGAAGAACGCGACACTGATAACTGAAGCGCGGAGGCGGTTGTTCAGCCACATCTGGGGCAACGACAACCCAACCCCAAGTGACACCAACATCTCGCATTTTTATTCCGTTTTAGGAGCAGCCGACGCTCTCCCTTCCAAGATGGCGGACGATGCCATGCAACCTGACCTTCTTAACCCAACACTTCTCCCCTTCCAACGACGAAGCGTCGGATGGCTTCTCAAGAGAGAAGGAATGGACGTGACTGACGATGGGTCGATAACTCCCATGTCTGAAACCCAACCCCTGATACATTCGTTCTGGGATCCCGTGGTTGTTGGCAACCATACGTGGTTCTACAACCGCCTGAGCGGCGAGTTGGTTCAGGAGCTCCCGTCCGATGACTTGCTATCATTCGGTGGGATCCTTGCCGAAGAGCCTGGTCTTGGAAAGACGCTCGAGACGATATCCTTAATTCTCCTTAACCCTGCCCCAGCATCCAGGAACCCAGCCGTGACAAGATGGGATCCAGAAGCAAGGCTGGACGTCAAGGCCGTCAAGGTGTGTGTTCCCTCCCTCAACACGCCACTCTATACTGACTTTTGGAAAGTCTACCTTGATCGTCACCCCTCCTTCTCTCGCCTCGCAGTGGATCGACGAGATCCGCGCCCATGCACCGAGCCTCAAAGTTCTTGTCTACGACGGTTGGTCAAAAGTCAAAGTTCCCATAACCAACGCTCAAATGGAAAAGGCGGAGAGGAAAGCGCAGACGGGCAAAACGGCATCGAGAACAGCAAGCAAGAGCACGGCCAAGGGGCAGGGCAAGTCCAACCCCAACCCTACCACGCTTCCGGAAGACGACATAATCAGAGATGAAGATGGGAACCTCCTCGAATGGTGTGACTATGTCCAGCAGTTTGATGTCGTCGTCACGACTTATCAAGTATTGAAAACCGATTTCAATGTGGCGAGAGCGGCGCCTGTCCGACCGCGTCGTGAAGATGTTGTGTATGTGAACATCGAGCGCCCCAGGTCGCCGTTGGTCATGGTGGAATGGAACCGAGTCGTCATGGATGAAGTTCAGATGGTGGGCGGCGGCAAAGTCGAGTGAGTGATCCAGCCATCGCATTGGTATTCGCTAGCTAACCGTCGTTGCCTCTAGGGATATGGTGTCCTTGATTCCCCGTCTGTCGTCCTTCGCCGTGTCAGGAACACCAGCCAAAGCCCAGATCTCTGACATGATTCATGTTCTAAAGTACGTCAGCCTTGACCACAACCTTCGTTTCCTTGTTCATGATCCCCTTAGATTCCTGCGCGTGGACAATACGATCGGTTCCAACAAGCTTTGGAATCGGCTTCTCAAACCGGGGTTCTCAAACGAGTTTGCCGCCTTTTTCCAGACTTACGCCATCAGAACAACAAAGGGGAGCGTGAAAGACGAGCTCACTATCCCTCAGCAGACACGTTATCTTGTCCCTATCGAACTGGGCAGAGTCGAGAGACATGTCTACGATCAGACGCTGGAGCAGATTTTACTTGAGCTGGGGTTGGATTCGCGGGGAGTGGCGGCTACTGAGGGATGGGAGGTCGACGCGAATTTGTTGCGGACCTCGATTCGGAGACTGAGGGGTATCTGCACCCATCCGCAGGTACGCGATCTGGGCCTTGTTCATCTCGCCATGCTTATCCCAATATGCAACAGGTTGGCCAGCCGCAACGGAATGGCGAGAATTACAAGAAAGGTGCCTTGAAGACGATGGACGCTGTCCTTGCTGTACGTTCATCTCGTCGTTTCGCCTGGTTGCAGCTAACGCGTTGTGCAGACGATGACAGACCAGAACTGGAAGAATATCATGGAACACTGGAAAGCCAAGGTAAGCATTCGTTGTCCTGAGCTGTCGAGGTCTTTCTCATCCAGTGCTCGTACAGATCCAAACAATGGTTCAGCAAGCTCGACTCATCCTCTTTGACGAACAGAGACGAGATAGGCACCAGATCGGTCAACAGTTATTTGACGAAGCAGAGGCAGAGCTCAAGAAGCACATGGATGAGATCAATGCTATGCTTGACGAACACAAAGTCAAGGGAGAGTTGCTGAAGAGGGAAGCACGCGAGGCTAGGAAAGAGCTTGACCAATCCACCGACGCCAGTGAGAAAGGCAAGGCGCGAGTGGGTGTCGATGTTGATGAAGAGGACGACGATGACGATGACGACGACGACTTGGATGCGGAGGACACAGATGTCAAAGGGTTTCCCAAGACGCCAGCAGGGAAGGAGCATATTGCGAAGACAGCGTCGCTGAAGAATCGCTTGAGGGACGCGAGACTCATCTTGCATCAGGTCACAATGCTGAAAGGAGATCTATTCCACGTCGTTGGAGACCCGGCCGAAGATGAGGCGTATCGCAATGCTGAAGCCATTCGGAAGGAGCTGCTAAGAGGTCAGTGCGTCGAGCTACTGTCACAAACAATACTGAGTGGGAACCTATGAATAGTGACGGAAGAGGACGCGACGCGTTCGATGCGGGCGCTCCAGGAGTATCAAGCCAGGCTCCCCAAGCTTGAGGATATGGAGATCGAGGTTCCGTACTTGGAACAAGGGGGCATTCGCTCTGCTGAACTAGTTCGCTCCTTTTTTATGTCTGGCTCCAGCCGAAACTCATCAGTGTAACCTAGATCGAAGAAGTCAACGAGATGATCGAAGACGTCCTCAACGAACAAACGCGGCTGATCTGGACCTGGCGTGCTCGTATCATGGACCTCCTCACGCAGAGCCTGAACGCCGGGGACGAAGCCGATGGACAAGAGTATCAACGGGGCATCGATAGCCAAGGCGAAGCCGAAGTATACCTGCAAGCGTACGCATTACTATTAGCAGATCGACAAGAGGCGCTGGTGAATGAGCGAACGCTCCTCGCTGCTCATGATGCAAGAGAAAAGCGGCTCCGTCACACAAAGGCCGCTATCAAGGCTGCACGAGCCCTCGATTTCCTCCAGCAGGCGGGCGACGACCTCCACGCTGAGAACGACTTTGAGGTTAACCCTGAAGACCAAGTATTGCACCAAACTCTGTCGGAGCAGAGGAAGGAGCTGGTCAAGGCCCTTGGCCAGCGTTCGATCAAAAGTGTACGCTTTCTTTCTAGGGATTTCATCAGCATCGGTTGACCAGCTTATTTACCCTTAGGTTCTGGTTGATTTGAATGGTGTTCTGACTCGCATCACTAGAAGAGACGACCCGGAATACACGCTCGTGTCTGACGCAGTTAGCAGGTTGCGTAGCTTGACGTCCACTCAAGGTCAGTTTCAGCTGGCCAGTTGATAGACGGTAACGTCCTGACAAATGTGCTCCTCACCTAGGCACTTTGCACAACAAACTCGACGCCGACCTCACCCTCATGCGCAAGACTTTTAATGATCGAATCCTTTACTTTAGGCAACTACAAGAAATATCCGACTCTGTTGCCGAAGTGGAATGGGAAGAGCCAACACTCGAGCTCGCCATCCAGAGCTGTATTACGAACAGAGCCGACCATGATGCCAAGATCAACATGAACCGCGCTCGTCACCGATATCTTGTCAATTTGGTTGCAGGAACCAAAGATGGTGAATCGGCTGAGGAGGAGGAGAATGTCTGCATCCTCTGCCGATGTGATTTCATCCGAGGTTTTATTACTCAGTGGTATGTGTCCAATGCCTGCTGATGCAGTCGGAAACTGAATTGATTTCAGTGCACATATCTTCTGCGAGGGATGTATGAAGGCATGGCTAGCAAGACGGGAAGGGAAGACGTGTCCAGTCTGCAGGTTTGTCCCTCGAGCACTTTCTTCCCCTCCTATTCTCTAAAAGGCCTACAGAGTTGCTGTCAACCCGGATACTGTTCAGCGTTTTACCACGTCCCAGAACGAGGAAGCCCCAAAGCAGCCCATCAATGGCGAATCCGCCCCTCAATCGCGCCGGAAGATTATCTACAACAACATTGGTACGCCACTAGCCCGACTAGCGTCTGTCAACTAGAGGACCCAGACTGATCGATCACTGACTTGTTGCAGATCCAGCACTCTTCAAAAGGATTGAAAATATGGAATTGTACGGAGACTATGGTAGCAAGATTCAGACATTGGTTCGCCACCTCCTCTACCTACAATCCATGAACCCCGGTACCAAGAGCATTGTCTTCTCCGCCTGGGCTGATTCGTTGCATAGTGAGTTGCGTGCTTGCCGCATGGCTCTTGGCGGTTGACCGAAAGCCTTAGTCGTCGAGTGGGCGCTGAGTAACAACGGCATTCGCACTGTGAAGATCGATCAGAATTCAAAGGGGGAAAGTGCTGCAAAGCGGTTCAGGACAGACCCTGAGATCTCCGTGTTGCTGCTTCACGGGTACGCGCTGCTTTCGTCCTTTCAAGTTTGAGATGTTGATTTGCCTTGAAACAGAGAGCGCGAAAATGCAGGTCTGAACGTCACTTGCGCTTCTCGGGTTTTCCTCCTGGAGAGCGTTGTGCACCACAGCTTTGAGATTCAGGCTATTGCCCGTATAGATCGCATGGGCCAAACCAGACCTACCGAGGTGTATTGTTACTATGCCGAAGGTCAATTCCTCCTCTATTCCCTGGTCCCTTGGCTTATGATCCCCTAGACACCGTCGAGCGCAACATCCTCGACCTTGCAGCGCGGAAAAACCTCTCAATATATACAAAGAACAATTCCGCGGGCACACTCAATCTTTCTTCGTTCGCCTCCCAAGAGAAAGATGCATCCGTCGTGGATTCGCCGGCCAAGAACAGGAAGATGCAGAAACAGCAAAAAGGTGATTTCATTTTCAAGATGGATGACATGCTCGCAGTTCTGTTCCCGCACATGTATGAGGAGATCGAATTCCTTCTGCCTGAGGATGCTGGAGGTGTCGTTGTGCAGGCAGGGCTTAATGGGGACGTGGAGATGGCTGATGTACCGATTTCGAGTCCAAGTGTGGCCATGGTTCGCGATGAAGACCTCCATAGCCACCATCTGGACTCGCATGGGGCCGGACACCAGAATGCAGTTGCTGGCCCTTCGCGGCCTCGTGGTGTTTGATTTGACTGCAGGTACCACTCGCAATACTTATACCTTGCGGTTTCGAGACGGACAAGTGTACACAGTGTTTGTACAATCTCCTACCTTCTATTATTTCATTTTGTGTCCCTGCCCTTCGCTCGCTATTCATCCCCTATATCATTTTGGCCCTGAGGCTGGCACCTAACGTGTAGTGTGTAAGTAGCAAGGTTGCTATTTACCGAGTTTTTGGGACTAACGCGCTAACGGGTACCAGGGACATGTGCCGCAGATAACATGGCTCACAAATATGCGGAAGGGACGGAATAAGAGCATGCAGCCTAGACGCGTAATATTGGATGCCGAACTCATGAGTCATGACTCATATACAGGTCTAAATGGTACAGTCTTCGAGAAGCACCCCGAGTAAGTATGATGATTGTAATCTAACAGAAGAACGAAGAGCTGGCGAAAATGGGGAAACCTTACAGTCAGTATGGCGACGGGTGCGCATAATGAGTAGATTATTATTGACCTTTCTATAATTCCATGAAACCCGTGCTCTTACAGCTGTACCTTGACCTTCACTATAAAAGCAGCACGGCTAACCCAACAGATAACGGTATTCACTTAATCCCTCATCTTATCGCATCATTGCCTTCATGCCTGCCATTGCATCTAACGACAAGGTCCTGGTCACCGGAGCTAACGGCTTCGTAGCGCTTTGGATCGTCAAAACGCTTCTCGAAAGAGGAAACTCAGTTCGCGCTGCCGTTCGTTCAGATGCCAAGGGCCGCAACTTGCAGAAACTGTTTAGCTCGTACGGAAACAAACTGGAAATCTGCATTGTCCCAGACATGACGAGCGTATGTTCTTTTCGAGTGCTCCTTGTTCCATTTAATCATAGATTTCTCTGAAGGATGGCGCTTGGAATGATGCTGTCCAAGGCGTACAAGCCATCGCGCATACAGCTACCCCTGTAGACTTTAGCAATCCTAAACCTCAGCCCGAAGGTTGGTCCTCTGCAAGCTATCACCGATCATACGTAGGGACAAGAGTCTGAAGTAACTACACAGATTTCATTGTCCCCGCTACCAGGGGAACAGTAGGGATTCTCGAGAGTGCCTTGAAGTTCAGGTAAGTCAACCAGCCAGTCGTAATCATCTGAACTGGGAGCTTACCCAATGGCACCAGGGGTGGTCTCAAGAGGATAGTTATCACTTCCAGCTCAGTTACCGTGGCCAATTTTTGGCATCCACCGAGGCTGTATACCGAAGAAGATTGGAACGAGGCAGTTGTCGAAGAAGTTAAAGCCAAGGGCGCTGAAGCGGGCGTAGAGCCCGTATACAGTGCGTCCAAGACCCTGGCGGAGAAGGGTACGTCGAATCTTCTCCCCCTCGTACCCCTACTGAACATGAGCTTAGCTGCTTGGGACTTTTACGAGAAACACAAGCATGAAGTCGGTTGGGATATGAGTGTGACTCTTCCGCCGTTGGTTCGTACTATCTTGCTCTGAATCACAGACAATATCTAACAACGCGGACAGGTCTTTGGCGTAAGATTTCTCCCGATCTTCGAGCCATGTGCAAATTGATTCTAAATGTGGAAACCATTTTAGCCGACCCTAGGAGAAGCCTCCTCGCCTGAGGCTCTCAATGCTTCGGTAAAATGGTTTTGGGATTTTGTAGCGTCTGGTGCGCCGCAGTCTCCAGAGACCTTGGGTGCCCATGGCATCTGGGTCGATGTTCGAGACCTCGCCGAAGCCCACGTCCTCGCTCTCGAGAAAGAAGAGGCAGCAGGCGAGCGTATCCTTACCTGCGCTGGATCATACGTCTGGCAAGACTTTGGTAAGTAACAGGCCGTTTTCCTGACTTGGTTCACGAATTGACGGGCATTTGTCTATTTTCCAGTCGACGCTGCGTACAAGCTCAATCTACCAGGTCGCAATACGTCTCCTGGGTTCCCTGACCTGAGCAGAGAGACTGCTCTGAGGTATTCATCTAAAAAAAGTGATGAGATCTTGGGGTTGAAGTACAGGTCAAAGGAGGAAACCACACGGGACTCCCTCGAGGATTTCTCCCAGCGCGGGTTCTAGATTAAATTGCCTGGGTTCTAAGGTTCTGTGGCCACAAGAATTTCAAGTATAAATACAAGCACACCGCGATGACATAGTTATGCATCAGCTACCACTTCTCAATTCGAGTCATGGTACAGGGCCAAGAACAACCACTGAAAGCTCTTAATGTGGAGCAGAGGCATTCACATCTGTAACCTTAGCCGGTCAGATTGTACCACAAAGGGATGATCCCCCAGTATCCGAATGAAAAACGCTGCGGACACCCCGGACAGCGGAAGCATCTATGCATGCACTGGCAAGTAGGTGCGTTGGTGGTGGAGGATCTGTCCTCCATGGAGGAAGTCAAGACAGACGATGTAGGGATAAGCTTGATCGAGGGGGGTGGTGGTTGGTTTAGGTGAGCCTACCAAGGCCGACAGGCCTGCAAATGACCGAATTCATCATCGTCGAAAGAGAGATCCCGTATCCAAACACAGTACAGTACTTATATGTACAGGCGACAGGTCCATTGGTCTTAGTATTAGTTGTGGTTGCTTCGAGTTGCGACTTTTGTGCTGGTCGAACCCGAGACAAACGTTCGATGACCCTTTGCGAGAAGAGATTCGTCTACCTTCTCAGCACCAATTCATCGTCACAGGATACCAGCCAAGTCCCAGCGATGGCCAATGCGTTGGGAAGGCTTTGACTCCTAGGTGAAAAAGTGGATTGTCTGTCGATAGACCATGGCATTCAGTGTCATGGGGACCCGGAAAATATAAGCCCGTGTTTACAAAGCAAAGCAAAGTGTTGGTAGTGTAGTGGATGTACTGTACAAAGGTTGATTAATGTAGTTGGTCTATCGCATCAGGTCATAAACATAGATAAAGGAAAGTAACAGGAAGAACACGCCGAACCATATCGTCCTTGTAGAAGCAGAATAGATGCAATGAAATGAAAAAGAGGACTTAGAGTTATCATGGATAGGGTAGGCCGCTACCGTAGCTCCGCAGGCCACTGTTCACGTTTCCTCCATTTGCCTTCAGGTCCGAAACGTGGATTGACAGGATAGTCCAGGCCGTCGCTTTCGCTCTTGCCTATGGGCACTGTATGAAGATTTACACGTTAGCGGGTGTTGGTGGACAGTACACGTCGAATGAAGCCGCAGGGTTGAAGGTGGAAAGGCCAACGAGTACTTACATATCCAGCCCAACCAATTCTTTCCCATAACAGCCTCCCACTCTCGTCTTAGGCTGCCCATCCACCAGATATTGGCTTCTGTATCCAGTTTCCCCCACTCCTGGTCCCACTCTTTCAACATACGCTGCTTCGCCCTGTAAAACTCGTTAGGCCTCAACGAGTTCCGACCAAGAAGCAATAAAACGTACCCAATTTGCCACCAGCTGAACGCTCTCCTCAGTTGCTCCGCTTCACGTTTCTTCATGCTTGTGACGTGCATGCTCTCCACCGTCGTCTGGCCTCTCAGGGTCAAGTAAATGTGTGATACAGAGAGGGACATGGTGAACAGTCCAAAGACGCCAGCCAGGGCGATAACGGCAATTTGCTGAGGATTGGTTGTTGCGTTGTTGACCCACGTCGGCTGGTCAAATCCAATAATAGTGTAGGGGAGGACGGTGGCAAATATGTACGTGGCGACTATCCAGGCTGATGTGGTGAAATTGAGAAAGAATTTCTGGTTCTGTGCTCCAACGCATTGGCCTATCCAGGGACAATGGTGGTCGTATTTCAGAACGCACTGAGTGGAATCAGAATCGCGGATAATTGCAGGCTAAACAAAGACTCACCGTGGCGCACACTCGACAATGGTGTGCTCTGTAGGGCTTGATAAATCCGTCGCGTTCGCAGTAACGAAATGCGGGATGAAGGAGGGGAGCAGTCGGCGGTCTCCGAGTAACAAATGTCCGGGGTTGGGTTGAGGATGGCTTCGCCTTCCTCTTTCGAATCTTGCGAGGCTCTCCCCTCTCAAGATCTGGTGCTGTTAGCAAGCTTGGCTGCTACAGATAACGAGTTCTCACCTTCCTCAAAGGACTTTCCAGTCTCTCGACTGCGCCTTTGTTCTGGGTTCACTGTAACATCGAGTTCTGCGGCCGTTTGCTCAGAGTTTCTGGCTGAAGATGCTGCCCGTAGCGGAACAGCTATTGGGTGGTCGTTGGTATGTGTCTCGTCGCTCTCTTCCACTGTCGGGCTAGCCATCTCTCCAGCATTGAAGCGCAGACGACCATGACTTGACCCACTCTTTATCGTCGCTGAGCTCACTGTCCTGGCCATCTCAGGGGGCCGTTGTATCCTGGGCTCTTCGCCCTGTGGAGCAGCTGCTACCACCTTTAGCTGGTCTTCATAGGAAGGCCTGCCTATTGGGCTGTCCTCTCCACCAGGAAAGAGACGCCCGGATGAGCCTGGGGGGTATAACGGCTTTTCAGACTTGGCCACATGGTCCCTAGCCATACCAGGCGGCGTCGTGATGACCTGCACAAGTTACTATCACCTACCGAAGACAAATGAAAGACACACGCACCTTGATATAAGCCCACACCACCCAGGCGTAAAGCACGCAGAACGGCACTAACAACGCAATCCCCGTCCTTCGGTCAGCCACGGCACCCCCCCTCTCCTGAATCATCGGCCTCACAAACACAGCGAGGTAGACATAACCAGTGTAGCCCATGATGCCCAGGGTTATGGCGACCATGAACTTCTGAACGAGCCATGGCTGCGGTTCTGGCCGTTCCTTGTAGCGATCCTCACGAGCTCGAGCAGCAGATTCCTCGATGACACCGCAGCAGGTGCGTTCCTCCAGTTCTTCGTCCTCCACTGGCATTTAGTGGGCTGACTGGGCTCAAGGATGGACGACGTTCGAAGGCAAACCGCGTGGGCGAAGTGCAAGGCTGATGCATGATGTCAAAGGGGCGTAACGGCCGGACGGTGCTCTGCTCGATTTGGTGCCTTGATCGCCGTGCGCCGACGATGACCAAGTGTACCTTACGAATGGGCGACGTATCCGAGTCGTCGAAGACTCGAAGCGGTGGAAGGGACTGTTACGCTCTCTAAAATCAGGTAGCTATATACACCCAATTCCAGCCGTAATGCAGCTTTATCTACCTCATTAGTAGAATTTTCCGAAATACCATTGACATTCAGCACCTATATTGTATCCCCGTCTGAAACCCTTGAAGTGCTTCATCCCATCTACCAAAGACCACCCTTCATTTGTGCAACTTATTTGCATGCTTCCCCTCTACTGCACCTAGTAAGCCAACAGCGAGAAGTAGACCAATGTGGCGGGTGATGCATACAGCCTCAATGCCGCCTATTGTGGTGCCTAGCGTATACAGGTTGACGAAGTCTGGGTATAATCGGGTACGAAAAACAACCATGCGAAATATCGTGGTTCCCGCTGCGCAGATACAAATGATGACGATGATAAAGCAGAAGATGATGGTGGGTAGCGGTAGCCTGCAAATTACCGGCAGTGTTGGCGGCGCCTTCGTCGAGTTTGGGTGCAGCAAGGCACGATCTCGGAAGCCCGCACATATCCAAAACACCACATTGCCTAGACAATATGATAGATAAAGGTGGGTCACTGGCAACGTTTGTGTTATTCTTGTGACCGTGGCTCGACGAAACCTAATCCCAAGAATCTTAGCTGGGGGATTGTAAGAGATTGGTGTTGCCAGCTTGTGATTCGCACCGAAACACTGGAGCACGACCAGTTGTATATTGGAACTGTCGGTCTAGGGTATGAACGAGAACTATGGCAAAAGCGTCATCGAGGGTAAGGGTAAGGTTTCTGTGGTACGAAAGGGGCTGGCGCGACAGCCAGGCGCGACAGCAGCTTTAGATCTAAGCAAACACAATCTCCAAAACAGGGGCTCTAGGGAAGCCATCCCTTACAGGGATGGCTTGACCGCTTCATGGGGATCAAATGCCCAGCGTGGAATATCGAGCGTTGGGCTGCGTTGGACAAGTCTCGAGTCCCGATATACTGCTACACTTATTTGTTTATTTACCAGTACTCTGTCAAATCGTAAATGTAGAGGCATATGAACATATGATATCCTTTGAACCCGTAAGAGGGCCCCTTCACTTGGTCCCAGGATCCAGGTACTCTCCCCACGCGACGACCAGTATACACTCACAGGTGAAGACCAACTTTCCCGACTTTAGACCACAATCACTGCCGTGACATACTGCTTCGCATGCTTCCTTTCCACTTCTCCCAATCTCCCAAACGCGGAGAGCAAGCAAATCTGTGCCACGACAAAAAAGACCTCGACACATCCTATGATTATTGATAGAAGTGGTATGTCTTCGGGATACGGGGACAGAGCAATTGTAACCCGCATCGTAAAGATCATGATGCCCAGTGCGACAATCCATAAAACGGCGACCAGGAAACCACAGACGAGAGTGGGCAGCCTGCATATTGCAGGAAGCGTTGGTGGTGCTTTTGTTGAATTGGGGTGCATGCGAGCGCGGTCTCGGAATGTGACCATAATGACCGTGCTCGAGAAGATGATCGTGAACATGAGGGCGATGGGTAGGATCCAGAGAGAGCCACCAGGCTCAAAGAGGGTGGTTATCTGGAGGATGTATATGGGGATGCTGAGGGATAATGTGGCGTACAGGCATCGGAGAGCAGACTCGAGGCGAGGCGTTGCCCCTGGGTCTAGCTTTGGGGCTGGTACTCCAACATTGACCACCGCGACTTGCTGGGTGGGGTGGTTGTGAATCATCAAATTGGGTTGTGGTGTATGCGGCGAGTGGGCGCTTTCCGACCCATCGACAGGATATCCATTCTGATGGTTTTGAAAACTGGTTAGGTTCTGCATCAGTGCCCCTTGTTGGTGGGATTGGAAGCCATGGTTGCCTAACGCATGGGGCTGGTACTGCAACGCCACGCCGGCACTTTGAGCATTGGTGGGGTAGGTTGCCATCCTTCGTTTAGGGTCGGGAAAGCTTCCAGCCTTGAAACTCCAATTTGCAGATTTAGTACTTGTGCTACCGCTACCCACTCATCGTGGAACAAGAAATTACGGTAGATCTGTATCAAATAACTCTAATTAAACGTTGATTGCCAAGGCATTAGGCACTCAGTAGCTCTTGGCACCGAGCTTCAAGAAGACCAACCAGCGGACAGTAATCATATCCCCTCTCTCTTGCATCTCCTGAGCAAGTGATTTTGGCTGGCGCGCATCCTTTTCCGTTGTGCTTGCAGCATACCTCCATTCAAGTTGAGCGAGGTACCTCGTGGGGCTTCGTGTTCATCCCGTGGCCAGCCAACGTGGGTTGTCGCTAGTCAATGGTTCTCTAGGCAAACCTTATCTGATTGATCACAGGCTCTGCTTCAAAGAGAACATGTGTACCCCTTCTCCCCAGGGTCATACACGACTTGCTACTTAGAGAAGAAACGAAGGAGAACATACCACATAGAGGTCTCTTACATCTGAGAGATTTTGCTAGATATTTCTCTTTATCAGCACCACCCCGCGTATCCACTGTTCAATCAGCCTTGGACCCGAATGACTGGAGGATAGGGACTAAGCGCCCACTCAGTGTGATCATGTGAAAGACGTTGAAAATAAGCGCTTCGCATTTAATCTATCGGGGATACGCGTCCTTTCCGGTGACAACGAAAGTCGCGGTCTTCTCAAGATACGGCTGAAGTACCTCTACTCTGGAATACGCTGGCTTTTGAATCTGGGAACGGCCTATCTCAAAGTATCTTCAGTCCGCGACTGCGTTTATCACACGCTCTGTGCCATGCAGGACGTCTGGCGGAGCTCGAGCCTCGTGCCATCGATATCTGGCAACCGGTTGTTTCTTTGCCCAATCTGCTATATCCACCTCATCTATACTCCCTCCAGGTTGGAGAATGGCCAATACCGCCGCCTGTGTAGCATTATCACTTCTTTTTCTGAAGAATGCACGACATCCTATTCTGGCAGCATGACTATGCGAAGACGTTTCTGGGTTGGTTCTACGCACTATTACAAGAACATACCCAGGGGATCCCTAGTCACGGGAGTCCGGTCGACGTGCCCTATTCCCCTCCTTTCCATCGTTGTTCCAACTTCCCCGACCTCAGGCCATAGTTTCCCCCTTTGAGATACCGTTTCGCATGCTTCCTTTCCGCTGCTCCCAAAACCCCGACCGTGAGCAGCAGGCCGATCTGTGGGCCCACGCAAACCTCCAAGGAAATGCACGTAAGTAAGATTGAACAAGAGAAAGACATGACTAGGAACACACAACGATGTTGCGCTACAAATGTATCGACGAAATAAACTTTGCGCTAATGTTCCTCAAGCGAGCTAGCCGCCGGAATCCACCGCGGGGCACTAAGCACAAAGGCTGGCCTCAAAGGTCAATCTGAGCTGGTTTTATTTGCTCGCAAAGGGAAAGGGAGAAGGCATTTTGGTTTTAAATCGGGACAACACAACGCAACAAAGCCACCTAATGGCGCCGTGTACTTTATGCGGGCGCTTATCTTAGGAGCGGAGTTTGAAACTGGAAATTCGGATTGCTCCTTTCTTTACGCCTCTGCCACCACATGTATGGAATTTGGACAGCAACTACAGATCCAAATATCAGCGAAACATCTGATCACGTTTTGTTCCATCCAAATGCTGTTCCGCGCTCACTTTACTTCGATAAAGGACTCTCGAATCAAAAACATAGACAGTATTGCAGCCATAAATATCTCGAGTACGTTCCCAGGTGGGTCCCAAGAAGTATCCTCCGCGCACTACAACAAGCACTCGTCCGGGGGAACTTGTACATACTGGGTTACAGTAGTCCAGCCGATGCTCCCTTCTCTGCTCCAACTTCCTCGACCTTAAGCCATAGTTGCTCCCTTGATATAGCGCTTCGCATGCTTCCTCTCCACTGCTCCCAAAATCCCGACCGCGAGGAGCAGACCGATCTGCGCGACCACGCAAATAGCCTCAACACTTCCTATAATCGTCGCAATCGTCGCCACAGCTCCATAAAATGAGCCGGAGCTATATTCATATCCCAAGTACAATGTTCCGCCGAGAACGACCATTGTAAAGATCATGAGGCCCAGTGCCACGATCCATAAAACGACAATCAGGAAGCAAAAGATGATGGTGGGCAGTCGGCATATGGCAGGAAGGGTTGGAGGTGCCTTTGTTGAATTGGGGTGCATGCGGGCTCGGTCTCGAAATGTGACCATAACGACCGTGCTCGAAAAGATGAGCGTGAACATGAGGGCGATGGGGGCGATCCAGAATGACCCCAAAGGGTCGAATAGGGTGGTTATCTGGAGGATGTACAAGGGAATGCTGAAGGATAGTGTGGCGTATAAGCATCGGAGAGCAGACTCGAGGCGGGGGGTTGCGCCTGGGTCCAGCTTCGGGGCTGGTGCTCCGGCCTTGATATCTGCGACTTGGAAATCTTGGGTTGGGTGGCTGTGAGTCATCAAATTCTGTTGCGGCGTATACGGCGAGTAGGTGCCTTGTGAGCTATTCGTATAGCTCTGAAAATTGGTCGAGTTCTGCATCAGCGCCCCTTGGGAAGATGGGTAGCCATGGTTGTCTGTAGCCTGAGGTTGGTACTGTGACACCACCCCGGTACGTTGAGCGTTGCTCGGGTAGGTTGTGCTCGGGTAGGTCGACATCCTTTGCTTGGGGCTGGACGGGCACCTATCCAGCCTTCAACCCTCCAATATATATGTGCCACCGCGATCCGCCAAACGTGGGACAGTGCCCGCAACCCAATTTAGGTCCATTCTCAGGGTCGGCGCTAAGCCAAATCAAAGTAGTAGCGGCAAAACACAATAACTCGATGGGTGACCACTGCGACACACCATTTACAGCCCTGTCAATAGCGTAGGTTTAAGTTACACCAATCAATTTCTCTACCTACCCGCTGCATTGAAGCTCCCAAACACCATACCATACCTAGCCACTTGTCGGCCGCGTTGACAACGTTTCATTCAAAGTTCTAGGTGTTCCGTCATCACCATTCCGTGGTGAGGCAACGTGATCTATCAACACTCCCTCGACAAACTCTAAGTGACAGAATCGCTAGCGGCTGATCACACGCCTCTTTCTCTTCGATAATTATCAATGGCTCTGGTCAGGGAGTTCGTCACTGCACTCTTCTTGGTCTTCAGCGAAGAAGCGAGCCGCCACATGCGATACAAAGAACTCATTAACCTTTCCTATTGTCTCCACCCTTACAGCCACTGGAGTTCGTTCAATACTCATTATACTGTTCTCTTTCTTACCATCGCGCCGCCCTTCGATCCGGTGCAATGTGCAAAGAGGAGAAACCTCCGAAAGCGAGGGATCTAGTAGACCAGTCACCGGTCTAGGGATCTGGGCTCTCGGAGCTGCTACGCGCCAAGCGCCCACCAAGAGTGATCGTGAGAAAACCGTTGAAAATAGTCGCCTCGCATTTATCTCCAACGACCTCTGCTCTGGAATCCGCTGGATTTTGGACCTAGGAACGCTTATCTCGAGATATCTTGGTTGCACAACTTTGCTTATCACACGCTCTGAGCTTGGTAGGGCGTCAGGCGGACTTCGAGCCGCGCTACCGTGGCATTCAACAGGAATATATCTGGCAGTTGTCTTTTTCTTTCTCCCCGTTCTGCTGTGTACACCTCATCCATGCTCGCTCCAGGTTGAATCGCGGCCAATACCGCCGATTTTCATGTAGCATTGTCGAATGCTTTTCCTAAGAACGCACAATATTCGATAACAGCCATAACAAGCTCAAGCTCGGCGTCAAGTCATGTGTGGCAGCCTGCTTTTTTCATTGATGATAGCGCTTTCTGAATGCTTGCTGGACCCCGAGTCCGGTATTAGTCCTTTCGGCTCCGCAACAATCTTTCGAACGGCCACATCCAACGCTTCGTCTTTCGTCTACCACTTGGGATTCAGCATGACAGAGGATATGTCTCTGACATCGATGGCGGTCTAATCTTCCAGACTAAAATTCAACAGGGGCTACTTACTTTGACTAACGCACTCTTTCAAAATGAAAACTTGTATATTCTTTCGGCCATGACTACTAGTATGTAGTCCCAACGCGCCACGGTAAGCATACCTAAGGGGAACCTGGACCTACTGGTAACATCAATCTGGTCGACGCGCTCTGCTATGCTCCTTGCCATCGTCGTTCCAACTTCAGGCCATAGTTGCTCCCTTGATATAACGCTTCGCATGCTTCCTCTCCACTGCTCCCAAAATCCCGATCGCGAGGAGCAGACCGATCTGAGCGACCACGCAAATAGCCTCGATGCTTCCGATGATCGTTGAGAGCAGTGGTAAAACTCTGTAGTAATAAGAGCTGTACGAGCCGAGCAAGACCATCGTAGTGATCATGATACCCAAAGCGACGATCCATAGAACCACGATCAGGAAGCAAAAGATGATGGTAGGCAGTCTGCATATTGCGGGAATGTTGCACCGACTCGGGTGGAAATGGTCTTTCACGGTCACATGAGCGTCTCCTTATATACGCGTTCCCGTCTTTCTCACAGTCCAGGCTTTTCCTTCGACCTGGACTGTGAGTATCTTCTGCACCTACTACACGATATCGTTTACTCATTATGTTCCATAGTACGATCCTCGTGTCATAGGTACATTTCATCTATAGATTGAGGCTTTTCCTTCGACCTGGACTTACGATCCTCGTGTCATAGATCGCTACTGCAACAGGTTATGAGCCCTTTTGCTACGGTGGTAACGATCTAGATCTGCCTCATCCACCGAATCGCCGTTGGCGTTTCATCGTTTCATCGCCTTTGGCGGGTTTATTGGCGTTGCCGTAACTGCCCACGATGTCAACTCGCGGCAGTGCCGCTGGCTCTCGTAGCGTCTCTCGCTCTCGAGCCCCCACTCCCAACAACGTTCGCGGTCGTCCCGCTGCTCGTCCCACTACCAACATTCGCACCAGAAGCAACTCCAGGGCCTCTGAAGCTCAACCTTTGGCTTCTGCTCGTCCCGCCCAATCGCCCATTGTCGAGGAGTCCAACAATGGCTCATCGACCGTCATCGCCGATATCGCCCAACGAATCAACACCGCCCAGGCGGATTCTTTGCCAACTTTCGCCCCACCGTCTTCGGGTTCTGTCATCCTGGACATCCCCCAACCCACGCTGAGTATGTCCTCCCAGCCTGTCGATCTTTCGGCGGCTGGTCGTTCTCCTTCTTTTGCTAATAGACCTACTTCGTATCGTCGGGGGAAGGAATTTGTTCTTCCCTCTCTCGATGAATCTCATTCGGGTTCATTTGGCCCAAATCCCGCTCACGGCGGGCATGTTGATCCTTATCATTCGTCTCGAATGCCCGCTCAAGGCGGACGTGTTGGTCATAATCCTTATCCCTCTTTTCCTCCTGCTCCTGCTCCTCCTGCTCCTCCTCCTCCTCAAGGCGGGTACCCTCATCCTTATGGTCATCACTACCCTTATTATGGGGGTGGAATGGCTTCGTTTCCCCCTCCCTTTTATGGGGGGGGACCTTCTTTTGGTTATGGTGCTCCGGCACCTTACCTCATTCTACTTTCGGATCGTCTCAAGATCCCCATTCACAAATCATGACGCTTCTTCAGTCTCATTTCGGAGGGTCTGTTCCTCCCCATCTTTCGCAGTTTCTTTCGACGTCTGCTGCACCTTCCATTCCACAGGCGGTCTCTCCGCAATTTCGTACTCCTCCTCCTGTGTTACAGCCTTCTCCGGTCAATGAGCATCAAACTCAACGACCTCATTCGATTCAACGGCCTCGGTCGACTGATTCTTATCCGGATCAGGGGTTTTCTCTTATGCGCTGCCTTCTTAATTTGGCTAATGGGATGGCGTCGTCCCCTGTTTCTATGCAAACCTCTTCTCATGCCCTTTACCCGGTCATTCTTGCCGCGACTAAGGGAACCTATCCTACTTTTTCTACCATACCTTTACTTTCTAAGCCTTCCGACTTCACAGCGTGGGACAAGGGTCTTCGGGATGTTCTGGCCTATTATTCGGTGTCCGGGTGGGTGCTTGACGTCGACGAGACAGATTCGATGGAGAATCACCTGCGGGCTTCCTTTCCCTTGCCTCGAGGTCGACCGAATTCGGACGAGGAGATTGCCTCTTGCCTCTGGGACAGAATCGACAAATTTGCCCGTCTCGCAGTCTCTGCTCAGGTCTCTGCCGATGCGTTGCAAAGTATTCGCCCAGCCAGTCATACTGCTCGAGATCTCTACAATGCAGTCAGGAAGCGCTTCTGGAAGAAGGACTTTTCCTATGGTGGCGCTCAATGGGCTTCCGCTAGAGCTATGGTCTGCGGGACATCGTGCGACGCTATTGATGGTTTCCTTACGAGATATGAGAAATACCTCAACGACATCGTTGCTTCCGACTACGTCGTATCCGCCCACGATATGATTCAGACGTTCCTGATTCAGCTCCCAGAAATCCCCGACTTCTCTTACCTCCTCGCCGATTTTCGCCGTGAATGCCACAGTGGTCGTCGCCCTGCGAATGACGATTTCTCTTCGGTCTATGACTGGATTGAGCGCGCCCGTGCTGCCTCGCATGACTATCGTGCACGTCGTCCACCTCTTCCTCACAACAAATCTCGTGACAGCACTCGTGCTTCCCAGGCTCCTCCTTCGTCTCGACCTATGGCTCCTCGTCTTAACATTCAACAGTCCACTGCCTCCTCAACCTCCACCAACCCTTCGCGACCACCGAACCCCACCAACCAACCTCGGTCTTCAACCACTAAGCCTCAAGCTCCAGGCTCAAGGTTGGCAGGTGTTCTGTGCTCGAACTGTGACAGGACAGGTCACACGGCAGAAAACTGCTATGCTCCTGGGGGTGGACTCGATAGGACCAAGACTTCTGCTTACTACGCTGGAGACTACGCAGCAGCGGATGGTGGTGGTTTGAATGACGAGGATAGAGAGGTCATTGACGCAGTAAGCGATATGGATGATTTGGATGGGGGGTGGTGGAAATGGGCTTGATGATGTCGGTTACCTTGCGAACTCCCTTAGTTCCTTCAAGTTGAACGTCCCTAGCGGTACATCTTTCAATGGCGACTATGATTTTTCTGCGTACTACTCGCCTGAACCCGTGAAGCCGGACTCGAACTCGAAAGCCTTCTCCCCTACATCTCACCCACCAGCATCAGTCCTTCCGCCCTCGCCTTCCAACATTGGAGTCACCATTGTCTACGATTCCGGTGCAAGCCAGCATGTTTTCAATTCGCGCTCCTCTTTTTCAACCTTTTCTCCCATACGAAAGGAGATTGGGACTGCTGGGACAAGCGCGTTGCTTGCAAAGGGGATTGGAGTTGTGAGCTTCCGAGTTCGACTTACCAATGGGGATGTCATGACCATCATGCTTCGAGATGTTCTGTTCGCGCCTGACTGTCCGGTCAATCTCATTTCACTGGGAAGGATGACGAATATCGAAGGATTCCGGTTTCTCTTTGGAAAGGGAAGAACGATTGCATGGAAGACAGTCCCGAAGGGCGAACGGCCATCTCAGTTCTTCACCATCCCTCGTTTTGGCTATCTCACAGCCTGCCGTCATGACATTGCATGCGTATCACCAGATCTTCGCCACGATGTTTTCCTGCTCGCGTCCGTTTTGGCTTTGGGTCCGGGAGCCAAGGAACTGCCTTCCACGTTTCTCAAGGCCGATGAAACCAAAGATGCGAATCTGTGGCATAAGCGTCTGGGCCACGCCGGTCGGGATGCAACCAAGGCCGTTCTTACCACCAATATCGTCAAGGGGGTGAACTTCTCAGGGAAGTTGGAGCATACCCACTGCGTGAGCTGCGTACTGGGGTACCATCCTCAACGTCCTTATCCTTACCGAGGAATTCGTGCTGAGCGCTCTGGAGATCTGGTTCATATCGACATTGCGGGACCTTGGCCAGTCATGACTCCTGAAGGGAAGAAGTACTTCATTGCTTTCCTCGACGACAGTCCACACCACGGTTATGGTTTCCTTGCCCGGCACAAGAGCGAAACGTACGAGTTCTACCTACTAGTTGAGGCGAGGATAAAGAACAAGACCGGTCGGGAGGTTGGAAGCTGTCATTTCGACAATGCAAAGGAGTTCGTGGAAGGGCGTTTGGCGGCACATCTCAAATCAAAGGGAACAAAGGTCATAAATTCGGCGCCTTACGCTCATCAACAGAGTGGCAAAATCGAGCGTTATCTTCGTTTGATACAAGACCGGGCGCTCGCGATGATGGCTGATTCCGGTCTTCCACCCTCATTTTGGGGACATGCGATCCTGTACGCCATGCACATCACCAACCGCCTTCCAACGTCAACTTTACCCAATGGCATTACCCCTCACGAGGCTTCAGAGGGGGTGAAGCCTGACATCTCAAATCTTCGGGTCTTTGGTTGCCGCTGTTTTCCCATCATCCCATCAGAGCTTCGACGGAAGGGGGACTTTCGGCGCTATGAAGCGATCTTCATTGGCATTGGGAATGATTCATTCAACTGGAAGGTCATGGATCTTACGGGGAAGGTCCATATCTCCAGTGACGTTCTTTTTGATGAGGGCACTATGGGCAAGCTCTCGTCTCGTCGCCATGGCCTATCCCATCGTTCATCAGCAGCTGATGTTTTGGATGCTCAGTCTATTGTTGACCGGATCCCAGCCTTTATCTCAAGACGTTCACCTCGTGGACATGCCAACAGTTCTCCTGCCAATGGTTCGAGAGTGGCGCTCGCACACGACTCCACTTCCTCTCACCTCCATTCAATTTTTGAAGGAACTTCGGTGGCGTTCATGGCCTGTGACGCGATTGACTTGGAATTATCAACGGCCGATTTGGAAGGATCGAATGACGATGAAGACTCTGCATATCTTTTTGGTATTGGTTGTCAGCGCGTGATGGATGATGGAGAGCAGGTGACAGGGGATGGTATTTTGGGTGTTCGTGATTCGGATTTCTTTCTTTCTTCATCTCGTTCTCTTCTCAATTCTTTTTATTCTTTTGATGATTTTCTTCTTTTGACTTCTTCTGCGGTTTTGGACAAGGGGACGGCGGATCCTGGGTTTTCGCCAAATCAGCCTCCGAAGAATCTGAAGGAGGCGATGAAGAGGCCTGATTGGCCTTCTTGGAGAGCTGCAATGGAGAGGGAGCATGAGAGTCTTTTGGAGAAGAAGGCGTTTGTTCCAGTGAAGAGACCTGACGGGGTGGTTCCTCTGCGGTTGTTGTGGGTGTTTGACTTCAAGTATGATGAGAAGGGTAACATTCGTTGGGGTATGGAGAAAGCAAGAGTGGTGGTCATGGGGAATTTTCAGGGGAAGGGAACTTTCGACGAGACCTACGCACCTGTTGCTAGGTTAGCCTCCATTCGCATCATCCTTGGCCTTACTGCACAGCGCGACTACGAACTATTCTCGTTCGACATCAAGACGGCTTTTCTACACTCGGTGTTGAAGGACGAAGTTTACATCCAACAAATCCCTGGTTTTCCACTTTCAGACCCTTCTCAGGTGCTCAAGCTTCGTGTCGCTCTCTATGGACTTCGCCAGGCTGCCTTTGCCTGGTATTGTCACATCCTCAAAGTCATCAATAGCATCGGTCTCAAGAGGTCGGACTATGACCATGCAGTCTTCATCGGGGTCTGGCAGTCACCACCTCATCCCTCAGTCACCATGCCCTCCGATGGCGGGGCTCTTGTTCTCATAGTTCCTCTCCACGTTGACGACGGTCTTGGCTCCACCAACTCTCCCTCCTTATATGCATGGTTCATCACCCAACTCCATGCAAGTGGCATTCAAGTCAAGGATTTCGGACCTGTGTCGCTCTTCCTGGGAATGACCATCATCCGTGATCGTCCTTCTCGTCGTCTGTGGCTATCTCAAGCACCATACCTAAAGAAAATTCTGGAGGACTACAAGATGACAGCTTGCAATTCCGCGAAGACGCCAATGGAGAGATACCCTTGGGAGCTGGAGAAGGTGGATGCTATTGAGGGGGTGGTGGACCTCACGAAGGAGTATCAGGTGTTGATTGGCCTGCTGATTTGGCTCGCGACCTGCACTCGTCCCGACATCTCCTTTGCTGTGATGTCCCTTGGTCGCCACAATGCCCGTCCAGAGCCTCGTCACTACAAAGCAGCAAAACACACCTTGAGGTATCTGGCCGGTACCCGGCATCTCGCCCTCTGCTTCGATTCCAAACTCGACATCCACTCCTCCGTCAACAACTACATTCGGTCAGCTACGGGTTTCACAGATGCGGATTGGGCGTCCGACTCTGTAACACGGATCAGCGTGTCGGGATATGCGTTCTATTATGGGGGTGGTCTTGTTTCGTGGACAAGTGCACGTCAGAGGGTAATTGCATTGTCATCAACGGAGGCGGAATTTTATGCGGTGGCTTTGGGGGTGAAGGAGGCCTTGTGGATGCGTCGATTCCTCATCTCGGGTGGTTTTCCAGTGCCCTCTCCCTTTCCTATCCTGTGTGACAATCAGAGCACTATCCATCAAGTCGACAGTCCCGCCATATCATCACGTTCGAAACACATTCACATCCGCGAGCTTTTCATCAAGCAGTTCTTCAGTGATGGTACCTTTAGTGCTGCCTGGGTGCCGACTTCCGCCAACGTGGCCGACATTTTCACAAAGCCGCTGAAGAAGGTTTTGTTCTTGCAACATCGGGATGCTCTTGGTCTCTCCGTCCCTCCAATGTCCTCTTCTTAAATTTCTTCTTTATGTTTCTATTCTTTCCTCTTGTCGTTCCTTTCTGTTCAGATTCGTCTTCACTTTGTTTCTTCTCTCTGAAGGGGGTGTGTTGCACCGACTCGGGTGGAAATGGTCTTTCACGGTCACATGAGCGTCTCCTTATATACGCGTTCCCGTCTTTCTCACAGTCCAGGCTTTTCCTTCGACCTGGACTGTGAGTATCTTCTGCACCTACTACACGATATCGTTTACTCATTATGTTCCATAGTACGATCCTCGTGTCATAGGTACATTTCATCTATAGATTGAGGCTTTTCCTTCGACCTGGACTTACGATCCTCGTGTCATAGATCGCTACTGCAACAGGGAAGCGCTGGAGGTGGCTTTGTTGAATTGGGGTACATGCGGGCGCGGTCTCGAAATGTGACCATAACGACCGTGCTTGAGAAAATGAGGGTGGCCATGAGGGCGACAGGCAAGAGCCAAAGAGAGCCGCCAGGCTCAAATAGGGTGGTGATCTGGAGGATATATATGGGAATACTGAAGGATAGTGTGGCGTATAGGCATCGGAGAGCAGACTCGAGGCGGGGCGTTGCCCCTGGGTCCAGCTTTTGGGGTGCTCCAGCGTCAACCCCTGCGACTTGGTAATTCTGGGTGGGATGGTTGTGAGTCATCAAATTCTGTTGCGGCGTATACGGCGAGTAGTTGCTTTGGGGGGCATTTGTATGGCTTTGGAAAGTGGTCGAGTTCTGCAATTGGGGGGACGCGTAGCTACGGTTGTCTGGAGCCTGAGGCGGGTACTGCAACACCACTTCGGGACTCTGAGGATTGCCAGTGGGGTAGGTTGACATACTTTGTGTAGGGATGGAGGAACGCTCTTGCAATTTCAGCCCTCGACTCCCCAATTTATATATGTCCCAGTCTTGTCACAACTGTTCGCTTAGCGCGGAACAAGAAATGATCTTGAGCACTCCACACGGGATCTCTATCAATAGTGCAAGCCCCGTCCAAGCCCCGTAACTCTGAATCTTGCTACATTTCATTACCACTAAAGAGCGAATCTCAATCTCGGCTTTTCCGACACCAACTCTCTTGCGTCTCCTGAGCCGGTGCTTAGCGCTTCTGGCTGGCGCCCTGGCTTTTGGGTTGTGCCAGCAACAACGTGTTTCAAAAGCGGGTTCATTATTATCCTGCGGTCAGGCAACGGCATCATCGACATCCATTGTCACTCGATACACCTTATTTGATCGATCACAGGTTTCACACCTCTCAGCTGTGCATAGAAGAAATGGCGCTTCATGCGGTGTAAAGAGCCCAACAGCCTTTCCGATCTCAAAAAGCCAATGCATTTTTCCCAAACAGATTTCCTTAGAATTGAAGCGCCCCACACTTCTATGATATGTGCACCGTGGACAGTGGAGAGGCGTCCGTAAAGGCGAGGGATAAGGCCCTTAGCGCCTACTCCGCGTGATCGTGTGAATGATGTTGGAAATAGGCGCCTCGAATTTCATCAAGGATCTGCACCTTCAAGATTGCAATGGAATTGCGCTACAGTAGCGCCGCTACTAGACCTATCTTCACCGGTATGCGAAATATTGAGGTAGGCTTGGTAGCTGCGATGATTCCCTCTGGCACTCCTCCAGCGAATCCATCATCGTCGAGATGGCTCTGTATCATTGTATTCATCATGTTTGAAGGTAATCTGCCAGGACGCGCACAAAAATTGACTATCTGACTATAGGGCAAAGTCTAAACCTATCATCTTGGTGACCGCATCTTCCACTTTGTGTTCTGGGCAGCGGAGGGGTGACGGGTCGCGCAAACTTGTTCCTATCCACAATGCACTTTCTCTCTCTCTTTTCTCAGAGGCACCCATCGGAACTCTGCTACTTAGGCGTTTTTGCGCGTACGTCGCCTCAGGCCATGGTCAACGCCACCACCAATCCTCAGCTCATTTTTTTGGACCCAGACTTGGTCTAGGACGCCAGCTGATGCCAGATGCGACCATGGCGGCGATAGTGCTGATCACGAGAAACCCGTTATCCCGAAAGCAGTAAAGCCCAAATCCCCAAGGAAGTAGAAATCGGTCGCTAAAAGTACGTGTGTCCTTGATTCCTAGCTTGAGTTACATGTGGTTGAGAATTAGATGCACGAAGGAGTAGGATACAAGAAATGGTATATGAAGGGTGGAGAAATGAGGCTGCATCGTCGGAATGTGTCTGGCGAGGCTTGAAGTTTGCTTGAAGCCGCTTTTGTGCTTGACGGAGCTGCTGACTGAATGCCCAGTAGTCCCTCTAATCCAATAGCAGCCCCTTCAACTCCGCAACAACCTTGCGGGCAGCCACATCTAAACCTTCGTCTCTCGACATCCGCGGCACATCCACAATCGTTCGTTTCGCTCCCGTCTCCGTACTCATCAACTGCAGTCCCACTTTCCGTGTGCTAAAGGATACGGATAGTAGTGCAAAAGGCACAGGTCGAACTCTGCGAGTTTGCGGAGGTGCGTTTTTGGCTTGGTTTTGTAGTGATGAGGAGGATGAGGATTGGCTTTCGGGTGGTGGTGATCTTGACTTTGGCCGTGTCGAAGACGAGGTGTTACGTTTGAAGGCAGAGAAGAAACGGGAGGTCGATGAGCGCATTGCAGATGATGGACAATGATCTCGTGTTGGAGGCGGTAGTGGAGTTCGGTTTGGGCATGACCGTGTTGTTTGACGATCTTGAGGAGTATGATGAACCGGAGGAGACGGATGTTGAGGTGTATGTGACGACGCCGGGAGGAGCGAGGGTGATGACCCCTTCCTTGACGCCGTATATCCGGACCAGGTCTTCGAGCCGTGCTTTGGGCTGGCTATGGTCGAAGATATCCTTGAACATGTCTTCCCGTTCGAGATGGAGTTCGGAGTCGTCTACGCAGACGTCTTCACGGACCTTGAGGGCTATGTAGAGGTCCAAAACTGGTGTTTCGCGCTGGATGGTGTTTAGGGAGTTCCAATGGGCTTGTGGTACTGGTGTTGAAGGGAATGGGTCGGAGGAGTAGTATGGGCGTACTAAGGATGTGTACGCTGGGAGGTATGTCGACCGCAGTACATGCATACATGCGATGTAAAAAGCTTTGTTGACAAGCCGTAGTGATTTCGCCAACCACAGCAGTGTCTTGCGCTGTCGCTCCATCAGGACCGTTTCTACTGCGAAATGGGCTGGGAAGGTGTTGTACACAATCTGCAGTAGAATGTGGGGAGGAAGGGAAGAGAACTTGAGTGCCCTGCCGGGTGATAGAGGAGAGGTCGCTTCCGAAAATGGTGGCGGAGGGCTCGTGAGGGTCGGTGAGTTGGCGAGGTAGGGTGGCGGGGGAGGGAGAGACATGATGACCTTTTCGTCGAGGATCATGGTGGGCAGATGGGGTGTTATACCTCTGTCCGATTATGTAGCAGTTTAGCCGTGCGATGTCGCCTTGCAAATTGCTGCGCGCTTCACGCTTCAAGGTGCTGCGGAATCACTGCGGGAGGACTCTACCGCTGATCGAAGTCCGCAGTGGTATCGTAGAGGCTTGTCAGAAAGTGGTAGAGACGCTCGTGTGCTTCTCGGGCTGTCGGTAAGAGGAGAACAGAGCAAATTAATGCAGCGAAGATAGCAGATAGTGAGGGTTCGGCAGTGATAGTTTAAGCCAAGCCGTACAGCTTTTGCTTCCGAGGGTCAGCAGACACAGGAACATGGGCCAACCTAAATGGAGGTAACAACAATAGATTGGCTTTGCAGTGTTTCTTTGTTGACTTGGTCACTTGGTCCTGGACACTCAGGTCATCGCAACCTAATAATGAGCTCTCCCCAGACTTCCCCAGACGACCCGAAATGAAGCGGCATGGTTAGCCTTGAGGAACAGGGACAGTCATGAACAGGTGTCATGTTCAAATGACACATGGACCTTGGACGACCCTGTTGGAAGTGGGACCCGAATCGGACTGAGTACTGAATCCAGGGCTTTCAAAACGCTCCGCACCAGGCCCTTATAATAATCTTTTGTGAGGTGAATTGCGAACGGGCGGGGGGATACAGGGGAAATCACTCGCATAGCAAGAATCCTTGACCAGGATGGTTGCTGGTTTCTGAACATTTTGCAGATTTATCAGATTTATTTGGCATTGTAATGAGACCGATTCTAACAGAGCTCGGTCAAGTACTACATTCCATTTTCTAAAGCTTCTTTCATTGCCCTGAACCTGTATTGTATTTAGCATTGAAGTATCAGGCTGGGATTCTGTCTATCCAACGAGCCTAGATTAAACGCCCCTATGACAAATACATGCCGTACAAGCGCCCTCCGTCGATGGCGTCACTGGCGGGATCATAACTGAGGGGATTCAGTTGTTGTTACTGGCTAACCACCATCGCCATGAATGCATCGACATCCAGCGAAGCGTCCAGCTCGAGAATTCCAGTAACCAAGAAGCAACAGGCGGGTCTACGGAAACGAACTCACGGCCTACGCGAGGCCTCTCAGCGCGTTTCAGACCACGGCCGAACAACGAGGGAAGACAGTGGGGAGCCCATCTTCGTAACTGAACCGGATGAAATGGAGGAATCCTCACTCATTTCTGACTCGTCTCAGGAGTATGGATTCGAACGCGACGAGACAGTCGACACCAGCATCGACGAAGGCGAAGGAGACGATGTCAAGACTCCGACCAGGTCTTATGCCACGCCCGAGGCAGGCGTCGGGGACACGCTCAACACCCTTCTGGGTACATCTGGCAAGGCGACAAAGCGGAATGCGAAGAGCGCAAACGGCGGGTATGAACCTCCTAGTCCTCTCGCCCCAGGGGCTTCGAAGGCCTGGTATGAGTTTGACCTCGCTGTGGTCATCGCACTTGTCTCTCCCATCGGGAGCTGGCTAACGGGTGGGGATCATGTGAAGAAGCTCCTCATGGCCACTCTCGTTGTGTATTATCTGCATCAAATTATTGAAAGTAAGTCGATACTATGCCTAGCCTCTAAGCGATGCTGATGAGGGGCTTAGTACCCTGGGATCTATACCACAAAGCACGGCCGAGACGGCGAGGTCTACCACCTACCAGGCCCTCTGAATGCTCGCGGTTTAACCATCTTGCTCAGGGTCAACTTCGCCAACTGGAGATCTTCTTCCTCGTCCTCGCCGTTGCATCGCCCCGCCCTAGGCGCCCTTCTTCTGCGTCATGCCACCTCCGAGATTCTCGGTCAGGACGCCATCTCTTGGTTCAGTACTGGACTATTCATCCTTGCGACTGGGATGCGGCCCTGGAGGCATCTCGTTGATCGTCTCAGTCAACGAACGAGCGAGCTCCAGGATTTTATTCACTATCCAGAGTTATACGACAAGCAGAAGGATGACGAACCCCATGTCCCCAGCCAGGCTCTGCTCGAGATGGACGAGCGGCTGCAGAAGCTCGAGAAGAAGATGAGGAAGACCATAAGGGACGTCCTGGATATCAACGACGAGATGCTAGAGTATGTAGATGGAGCTTGGAGGAAGCACGATAAGCGATGCGACAAGTACGAGACGCGTTTGAAGGCCCTCGAGAGTACCATTCAGGATCTGCAGACGAGAGGCATGCGAGGACGACGCAGTGCGAGCGCTGGTACCCCTCCTTTCCTCCTCCAGCTTAGACACTCGGTCGAGGATACAATCGCTTGGGCTCTGGAAGCAACCTATCCAAGCGCCAGCGTCGGCCGCCACAAGAGGACGAAGAGTGTTCCACTGGCAACGATTAGGGAAGAAGAGGATGTTGGTATGGTTGGCGCCAAAGCCAGAAAATCAACATCGCAAGCCCCCTCTCTACGAGCGACAACATTTAGGGCTGTCCGCCGAACGTTGTTCTTTCCGTTGAAACTGGTCAAATGGATATTTGCGATGGTATTTCGACTGATCTCTTTTCCCTTGAGAGTGGCGTATCGGATGGCTGTCGCTAGCTATTGATCCGTCCCTTTCTGAATCCTTCTGGGCAGCACTGTATCATTATTTCTTTCCTTTTCCTTTCTTCTATCCATCCAGTTTCAGGTTAAATTATTCATTGGTTGTATCTTAGTCGCTACTGTACATATATAATAGGTATTTCATTCTCAAGGTTTCTCCGTCAGGCTATATAATGCTTATTTTAAGTCGACTTTGACCCGCGAAGCAAGTACACCTTCTAGATTCGACCTCTTGGGTTCCTTTTGGGGGGTTTCAATAGGCCCTGCTGACTCTCTTCCTTTTCACTTGAGGATCTCTTTCTCCTTCGCAATTGCCGTCTTACGACTGGCTTAAAGCACTGCGCTGGCAGCTTCACCTCCTTGGGCTAGGCCCAGATATAACCGGGTAGCCCTCGTCTTCGGGCCGCCGTGGTCCATCAGGCCTTAGAACTGTTCTTCCTTGCGCCATAAACCCTTGGATGGCGTTGCTCAGTGCACTTTGGATCTCGTTCTGTTCGATAGATGCTCGAGAAGCTGTTGGCATTGTCGGTCTAGGTGGGGAAGGCCTCAACATTGCTCTCCCTCGTGTCATAAACTGGTTGGAGGCGGCCCTCAGTTCCTTTTCAATTTCCCCGTCCCTCTCGGTACGTGCATGAGGAGTCGTTGACACTGTGGATCCATGTGGGTATGACGAGTTGGAAGGCCTCGACATCCCTCTTCCTTGATCCATAAACCCCTGGATGGCGTTGCTCAGGTGCCTCTCGATCCTTTCGTCCACGGTAACTGTTTGTGGATTTGGCAGTCTCGGTCCCGGGGAGATTGACGAGGGTCGTGGTTGTGGTGGTCCCAAGTCTGGATCCATTCAGTGTTAATCAGGAATCAGAGATTTGAGCCATACAAAAATGCACGTACGTCCGATAGAGCAAAAGCATCCTTGGCCTCCATCGGACTTTTTGCGCTCCGTCTTCGCCAATAGTGACGATCCGTCGCAGGTCTTGGTCAATGCTGTGAGACGATGAGCGGACGTATCGTTGCAGAGGGGTTACCTTACCAGGTGAGCCATGATCGTGTCTGCGACGATCGTGCTGGTGTTCATCTGGCCATACCCATCAGCATACCAGTGATCGTGAAGCTATAGCCGTTGAGACTTACCAGTGCTGCAGACAGTTACGCCTCTTCCGGCAGCACATTCAAGTTGGGGACTACTACTCATAATAACCTTGGACTGTTGAGTGGTCTTGAAATTGGCAGCGCTCCTCAAGATCTTCTGTGCATCTTGAAGGGGTGAGTCATTGCCTGGCTCCATTTGGCGGTCGGTGAAAGGGGTAAAAGCAGAAGCTCGATAGCGTGAGGTGCCAATAGCTCACGTGGGGAGACTTAGATAGGATCACCGGGTGATCCTTGCATGACGGCATGAGGACGAACACTGCTAGGGCAAATCAAAAGGTCGACACAATATAGAAGACTGGGCAAGGACTGCACCGAGCGGCCGTTGGAGGACTACGATGTGGCGACGACAGACAGGGGCAATCCTTTGTTGCTGCCGCCGTACTACGTTCTGTGGCGCGCTTCCGCAGAGTGGACAAACCAGGTAATGAAGATAGGTGAGCCCTACTTTACGTGTGGCAAGACGACTGAGATACATGCATTGCCATCTGACGGTTATTCGTCTGGAGCTGATTATCAGACGAACGTCTTTCAATGCAACGGTTGTGGCAATTTTGTTAAGATCTCCTCCCTATTCTGCCAGTGCCCCTCTACGTACTCGCTTACTCCACCCGACTACTAATTTCTTGTCTCGGGCGACTGTGCCCTGCGAAGCAAACTTGATATACCTCCCGAACCCAATCTCTTGTGGCTCTTCTGTAGGCTACTGGGCCCAGGCGAGCCTTGTTCTTCACGCTCCGAGCTCCTCTTGTCTCTCAAGGCCGTAGCCTTACCCGACGACGACGACGACGACGACGAAGACCATCTACCGCTCAAGCTGCCCCGCCTCTGACTATGTGAGGACGGAACTGGTTCGACCTTGTCTTCTACCCCGCTTGTGTTTTCATGAGGTCTCAACACTTTTCTTCCACGGGTCATAAACCCATTAATAGCGTTTCCTAGTGCCTTTTCGATTTCTTTGTCCTGTTCGGTAAATGGTTGGGGAGCCGGTGGTAGCTTTGGACGCGGTGGGATTGACAAGGGTGGCAGCTGGGTAGGCTCTGGGTTTATGTTTATTCAGTATTCGTCAGGGTAACCCAACGTAAATATGAACGCACCTCCCCTAGGGTGCGAGGGGCCTTGGTCTGCACACCTTGCATCGTACTTCTTGTAGCTCTCTTTCTCCAAGAGTGACAATTCGGTAATTGCGCCAATTGAGTCTGTCAAGCGATCAGTGGGCGTGTAGCGCATAGATTTAAGTAACCTCACCAAGTGAAGCAATATCATCTCTACGGGGATAGTAATGGTAGTTGTCTAATATCGATCTTCAGTCTTCGGTTCATTGCCGAAGCGAATCTTATACATACGGGTGTTGTAAATATTGAAGTCTCGTCCGGCAGCACCTTGAGTGCCACCACTGACAATGACTTGTTCGGCATTCTTAAACGTGGTAACGTCCCCCAAAGGCTTCTTTGAGTCTTCGATGGGTGAACCTTCGCCGGCTGGCCCCATTCGTATGGTCGGTAATGGGAGTAAGGACTGAGGATGCACAGTATGAGTCAAGAAAGAGAGACCCGGGAGATATGCTGTTATTATGCAGGCTAAACTACAATATTAGCCGAGCGCTACGCGTCCTCGTGCAAATCCCGTGCTAGTCAGGAACAACGCGGCAGTTTGTGGGCGACTTATCGATCAAGGAAGCATGGAAGGCACTCACTGGCACATTGTAGGATGAACGCACAGGTCGAACGAATGGGTATGTGAGAATCAGCTTGTGTATGGTCCTCTCTTCTCGCTGTGCCTTTCCTTGGCCTTACTTTGATTGCGGGTGGGATAAGAAGAGCATAGAGGTTAGTGATGGATAGGCGCCGGTCCTGATGGCGTATGGCGTCGCGTGCTCAGACGAAGATCCAGCTAGCTGCTTCAGCGCAACGAATAATGTACATGCAATCTGCTTTTATACTAGCTATGAATGGGTACAGTTACAAAAGTGTTCAAGCTTCCGTGGTGCAATCCCTGCTACGAGACCCTTCAGGCGCGTGCTTTTCCGGTTCCCTTGTAAGCCCCTATCTCGCAACTACCAGTTAAGCAGAGCTGCTTGGCAGCCCTTCAATGTCCTCTTCTAGGCGGATGCCCGTGAAATATTTCCTCTCGTCAATGCAAAGCATCGCAACAGAAAACAGAAGTCCCGCCTGCCCGGCCGCGAATAGAATGTGAAGGATTCCTAAGACCATGACTGAAGGCCAGATTGGGCCATTCGCGACCATAATGACCAGTGAAACCACAATGAGTCCCACCTCCAGCCCCCAAACGGCCACACACCCCAGGCACCATGTGATAGCCTTCACATTGCACAAGGCGGGAGGATTGGGGTCATCGTCGATTGTGGCTGCCAGGTTTCGAATGTGGTCCCTTTGGGTTGTGATGATGAGCGTAGCACCAAAGGCTGTAGTGACTACGACGCCAAGGGTAGGGAGGAAAAGCCCTGTTACGACACCGGCAAAGATGACGGTGAAGATGTAGATTGGGATGCAGAGCTGCAGGGACAGTTGAATGCGCTTTAGGATGGTTTGGATCTGAGGGCGCGCTTCCGCAATAGTGGGGGCCATGTTGAAGGCTACCGCGGGGGAAAAGCGCAGACATCTCAGAAGAGCACACTTATATATAGGAGGCTAGAGCGAGGCAGAGGTTACGGACACCTGATACCACGATCACAGCCTCGAGGACACACGATACAAAAAAGGATCAGAAAAGCCTACTTCGGATGACATGAAAGATAGGGGCTACACTCGGAGAGCATGCCGTAAATGGCTACGGAGGGCTACAATTTGGTATTAAGAACAAGCAGTTGGAGGCGGAGAAGGTTGAATTTTGCATTCGCTCATGCGTCATTTCCTAGGCTGATTCCCCCACCAACCTCCTGCTCCAGCATGCCCTGCACTCCAATCCACAACAGCGAAGCCCCTTGCCCACCCACAAGAATGCCTTCAATAACCCCAAATACAAAGAGAGGGATAAATTTGTAAATTTGTCCACTGTAAACCAGGAGCATGAGTGTGTTGGCTATCATCCCAAGTTCCACCATCCATAATGCCATAGTTGTAAAATATGCGATGATTATTGGTGTTCGACAAATGGCGCTGGGATCGTGATATGCGAGAGCAGAAGTGGTGACTCCGAGTGCCATGGTGAGGACAGTGGCAAGGGTGGAAAGGGCAGACCCAACTACTGTGGAGGATAGGAAGTGGAAGAAGTATATCGGAACGCACAAGGCGATAGATGCGTAGACGCGGCGAAGGACTGCTTGGGTGCGTTGCGACATGTTAGATATAATGCCCGGGGGTTCTCGCGCACACTTGAAGCGCTTTCAGGGCGAGGAACAGGTTGAGACTCAAAGTTCAGAAAATCACCAAGAGCTTTATACAGGGGTTGAACGTTGAGGTTTCAAATCCATCGAATCTACCCGTAGCATTGATTCCCGTGACAAAATCGAAGCCCAGATTCGGGGTTCACGGCAGCGCACAGTAACGCATTGATCTTCCTAAAGGCTGTATCTCTAACGGCGGCGAGCAACATATCGCTCGCGCATAGGACCCAATTCAACCAGTGAACGTCAAGTTTCTTGTGAGCGACACTATAAACTCGAGGATAGACATTGAGTTATTCGGATTGATAAAGACGAGTTATTATTACCCCCAGGCTCGCGCGAGCCTGGCGAACCGTCAATCGTATGCCGTGTGAAGGAGGGCGCTAAAGGGAAGCAAGGTTCGATCCCTGTCGATGCGATTCCTTTCTGGTCAGTCCACTCAACCTCAGTTCATCAGTAAAAAGTCCTCTCGGCTGTATGTACATACCTACCCAGACATGTGCTACCTAGGCCTATATGTGAAATCCCGTCCGTCCCAAATTCATTTTGCTTATATGTGACGACCTGTCAGGTGCATCGCGGTCTGACAGGCATGGCAGGTATGCACCAGCTGCTCAGGTGTGGCAGATATGCACTGTCAGCTCAGGTATGAGCGTAGGGGATGCATTGATAATCATGCTTGCTTGTATATGCTCCAGAAGCATGTTAAAGTTGAGGAAAATATGTATATTTCCAAGAAGTAAATACATGCATAGTAGTCTACATCTGGATCCAGCTACAGTCGACTGCAGTCTAGGCATGGGAGATAGGTAGCGGCTGTAAGCGATAATGGGATGAGGGGATAGCCATTCTCGTACCTCGCCACTGGTGCTAGACTGATGTACGATATATTAGCGGAAGTTGATTGAGCGGTCGAAGGTTGAAAATTTTGACTCACTGTGTCCACTGCGAGGGATTCCCCTTAGGCGAGTAAGCGAAAAGCCGTGGGTGAAAGGGGAAGAGGTGGAGAAGCGTAGTAGGCCCTAGACCAAGACAGAAAAGTCCCATATCATCCCGAGAGAGCCATATAGTAGTTGTACTATGTCCGAACCAAGCAGAGACATACGCGGCTTTGAAAATGCACAAGGCGAACCTCTTCAAGAAGAGCGAGAGAGGTTTCAGATAAAGATCGCTTAGGCGAGCTGTTCTGGGGTACGTCTCATCCCATAGGAAGGGAGGAATCTGGGTGTTGGTGTCGAGGGTGTTGGCGTTGATGCACGCAAAGCAGAGCGCCAGGATAGCGCAACGGCGAGCCCATCAAGACGTCGACCGAGCTTTTAGAAAGGAAGCAAGCAAGCTAGACAGAGATCGCCGTGGTGGGTGTTGAGATCGACGACAAGAACACAAGTGGAGAGGCGACGGGAGGAGGGGCAAGGAGGTCGAGCAAGTGAGGCAGAGATCGCAATTGCGGGGGAGTAAGTGGGGTCAAAATCGCCGTTGTGGACGTTGAGCTCGACGACGGCGGCGACGGCGACGCTGGACAGGAAGGGAGGAAGGTGGGGGAAGGAGAGAAAGAAGTTGACGCGTCGCGTCTTCAAATCAGGGCAAGGCCCATGCGTCTGATGGCGGAGTTTCAACTTCAGGTCCCTATTGCTCCTAGGGAGAGGAGGAACAGGTGAGCAGAGGTCAAGACAGGTAGGCTACATATGAGTGACCAATCTGAAAGGTATGAACGACGGCCTACAGGTATGTGAGATACACTGCAGGCAGGTGGCAGACATGATCAACGTCTGTCGGGTACTGTGATGTCACCACATCACCCCGCCAGGTTCGGCGCATGTATCCCCGAGCGGCTCGGGCGCTTAACATACAAGTGCGGACCAGCTCTGGTATCGACATACCGCCCAAGGGACTTTTTACTGATGTTGGTCGCTCCCGATTTGGCCTGAAGAAGTATATAGTCCTTTATCCCTCACATATCTGCCGATTCACTACCTAGTGCTTCAAGAAGGCGGCATGATATAATCTGTGTTTTCAATTCAAAAATCAGGAAGCTGGGAGAAGATGTTCGTAGACCATTGTGAAAAAACGCCCTCTGCGAGCGCGAGAGCGTCGTACGATGCACGTCAGCGAGCAGGGACATCCTGAAACCATCTCTTCTTCAATGTGAATTCACCCACTGTCTTTCGTTCTGAATACTGACTGAGGACCAGTCGCAGCATTTCCTGGAGCCCACTAGATAACAAGACCTTCAAGCCAGCGTATTTGGATTCTTTCTTATCATTCCAAGTCCGCCGTAGCTGCGCTAGCGGCCCACACCAGCAAGTTAGGGGCGTAGGATACAAACAGGGACAAGCAAAAGCGGATCAAAGAATTGATTTCGCGCGAAAATCGAACTGTTGCCCTCCGTCTCCCATCATGGTTCATGGTCGACGTAGAAGCTCGGGCCATCAGTGAACTCTGCAGCCTACAGATGCTCTTTCATCTCGGGAATGCTTCTATGAAGAATATTACTTCTCAGCCCTTGTGCGACACCGCGCCAGAGCCAGGGTTGCTACCACTGCGATCACAAACATTTGTCTCCCGATGGGGGTTTGGCCTTTGGGAACAAGGCTATGGAATAAGTGTCGGTGGCTGATCTGTACCTCCCAAATCAACTCTCTGGCAGACTGAATGACGACTATGCTACGCGCCAGGCCCGAGCTTTCTGCTTTCCTGATTTGGCTAGCCATCTCTGTACTATGTACGTCGTGCTCTGCAAACGTAGGTGATTATGCTCACAATCCCATCTTGCCTTTGATGGGCATACACAGGAGAACTAGGCTCCCCTGCAAATGAGACCGAGGCTACACTCTAACTTGCTAGCGTCCTCACCTACTCGTCATCACAAGCACGAGCTGCTGACTGCTCCTCGGAATGTACGGTCACTATACGTCGTCTCGTAATGTCACCGTCTCAAGGTCGTCTTAGAGCTGGCGCTCACTCTGAACGATTTCTATTGTCCTGCTTGAGCTCGAGGAGTTGATGCTGGTGGGATCGCCCCCGCGTTGTACCCGGCCCTTCCAGATAAGGAAGTCACATACTCCTGTCCATTTCCGGCGGCAAGACTTTCGACCTCAATCCCGAATGTATTTCCCTTTGTCAACGAATGACTCTTCTTCTCCCTTGCAGCCTGTATTCCAGCTATCAACGTAAGCATTTTGTGTAGATTTCGCCGGCCCTCAGTGATTGACAGCGTCGCTTCACTAGGTGCCCTTGTTTTTGGAATAGGCGACCCATTTGTCTCTGGACAAAGGGGACAGAGCAAGTGTCATACATGCCCGTCCGGTCCTTGACCTCGTCCCTGTTTCTTTTTCCGGCGATGCTTCCTGTCAGCATTGTTATCGAAGCCTCTCATATACCCAGGTCAGCACATGGGTTTTCTCCCGCCTTTTCGTCTTCGTTTTTCTTCCTTTTCTCGCTCAGGGCTTGCGTTCGTTCCTTTGGCTTCTGCAGGGCTTTTTAGGGGCTTGAGACACTTTCCATCGCCATGGCTCCTGCTCTCATTGCTATGTCGGCCGTTTCATCTGGCCTACTCGCCTGCTTCCTTCCAGTTAAGCGGGTATACAGCGATGTGCCCAGCCTGGCGCTCGTCTTTTGGCTGTTGGTCGCCAACCTCATCCATCTCGTCAATGCCATCGTCTGGGCTGGCAATGTCGAAGTTCATTCTGAGATCTGGTGCGATATCAGTAAGTCGCAGCATTTCAGCGGAATCTCCAAAGTCTAACACTATGTCAGCGACGAAGTTGGTCCTTGGTGTGAACGTGGCTATCCCTGCTGCATTCCTTTGCATTGGTCGTCAGCTGGAGCTACTCTCATCCAAGAGGAAGCTTTTCAATGCGGACCCTCGATACCATCGAAACTCAATGATCTTTGAAGCTCTCTGTTGCTACTTCATTCCACTAATCTACATGTCTCTACGTGAGTACCCACCCTGGCTTTGCCAACGATCGCTCATAGCCTTCTAGACATAATTTCTCAAGACTCTCGCTACGACCTGGTGGTAGACATGGGATGTACCGCCTCAATCCATCCGTCAACACCAGCCCTGATTACAATCTGGGTCCTTCCTCTGGTTCTTTGCGTTATCGCGCTCTTTTTCTGCGGTAAGTTTTATTTGCTATCAGGCTCGCAGCAGCTGGCTGACAGACAACAGGTTTTGCACTCCACCACTCCCTCCACATGAACTCTTCTGCGTTTTCCCTTCACCTTTCGTCTCGCACGACGATGGGCAGCGGTGTACTCTTTCGACGCCTCACCACAGCCATGATTGTCACAGGGGTCCTGGTCGTAACCACTCTCTTCTCCCTGTTCTCCATTCCCTCGCTTAAGGCATGGACAAACTGGCAGGAGGTACATCAACGCCTTGGCGATGTCACTATCATCACTCTTCCTCAAGAGATCGCGGCGATTCGTGTTGGATGGTGGACTCTCTTCGTCATATCCATTGTCTACGTTCTCCTCTTGCTTGTCATCGGGGAAGAAACCCGGGATTCGTATCGTTGGTTCGTGGCTCAATCTGTGAAGTGCCAGCAGGGTCTTTCGAAGCTTCACTCGAAGGTCAAGTCGAAACTCCAATCCAAATCGTTCTCTATTCGGTCTGTTACCTCCTTCCAATTGTGCGAAGTCATTGACTGATTGTGATAACCAGACGCCCCCGTCGCGAACTAGTACTTCCCATGGCCCAGAAGAAGCCTACGCGTCCGTACACCGTCGAACTCAGGTCGGGTTGGGATGACATGCTCGAGTTCAAGGTGCCTTCCAGTCCCTCCCCCAAGGGCACGAAATCGGCTTCCTCTTCTCCCACACCCAGCAGCCAGCAGCAGTTTCCAGTTTCCGCGAAGGTTTCTCAGATGTCCGCGGAAGATACGGCGTTTATGAATTCGACCATCTCATACCTTGGCTCGCCTCCCGCGCAGAGCCTCGGGGTGTCAAGCCCCACGTTGGAACGACCCCCGGCTTTCCACCTTCCCCGGAAGCCCCTTCCAGCGCTCTCGGTTACCATTGATGATCCTGTTCTCCCTTGGGCTGACTCTCCTGTGCTTGGTAGTCCAGCTCGTCTCGCTGCCAGAACTCCGTCGGTGAAGTCGGCCAAACCTCAGATCGCGTCAGTCTTCGAGGCAGAGTGGCCTATCCCACCCAGTACTCCCTCACCTGTGTGCTCCAGATATGCTACACGGTCACCGACGCACTCCATCGCAGATTCCACTTACTCTGACGTTCCATCATATTACCGTGAGGGGCGGCCATTCGAGGGTGCAAGTATCATTATCCCAGCTTCGTCTCATAGTGGACACTCGCCCGAAGCTATCGATCATTCTGGTCGAGGACCTGCCTTGAAGCGCAGCCTACAGAGCCTGAGAATCAGCTGGGACCGCGTGCGCCACGGTTCATCTCCTTCGGTTTCTGGCCCCGATGGAATCCGCATGACGGTTGTCCGCGAGACGGCGTGACCTTTCTTTTTCACGAATACACGATGAGCCATGCTCTTGACCTTCTTTTTTTATATATTCGCGCAGGATAGAAAGGTTCTTCGATTCGCATTTCGATTCTATCCTCCTCTTTTGTCTCTTCGGGTTCTGGTGCAACCTTCTTACCCTACCTTACGTCCTACTCTATCATGTTTCGTTTGTCTCTTACCCATTGTAGCATAGTTTCCTCCTCTCAGCGTTTCGATCACCTCTGTAGCATAGTATACGTTGTTGCTCCTTGTTTGTTCCCTCCGTGTCGCATTAGGCGCCCAGCGTGAATATACAGGAGTACCTGGTTCATTTTCCAACCAAATCTTTCTCAAGGTCTCGCTGCATAGTGAATCGTTTATCAGCTGTGCGCTGGACTCAGCAGGACTGAAGCTCCAACGATTTCAGAAGCCTCTCCCACCCTTTTGTCTTTCTTTTTGTTGTCAAGTTTCCTTTTTAGGAAGTGACTAAGCACCCATGCCCGTCCCTCTTTATTGTCTTGCAGACATACATAGGCAGCGGCGGGGTGCTTTGCACTGAGCGACTCTTCCTCCCATCCCTCGCCTCTGCTAGTCGTCTACTTTCCCCCCAGCCCTCGTCCCTCCACCGCCCTTTCCTCCTTGCCTCAAGAATCAGCACCCTCTGATGAAAGGGGCATTGATCCCGACATCGGGAGCCGACCGATTTACCATTGTTCTCCAAATTCCGCCGTTCCTCTTGTAAAGGAGACCCCGAAATTCGACGGCGAATAACCCTTGTCTGTGTACGATGCGCCCATCCACCCGCCATCCATTAGCCTCGGCTCCGGTGCAATGTCGAGTGCACACGACGGAAAGCCAATTGTAGGTGCGCCTTTCATGCTGCCCACAAATCCAGCTTAATGCCTTGAGCTGATCTATGGACAGATAAAGAGCTTTCCCTGCTTATCGACTTACCTTGTAACTAATCGGGGTATTCAAACCTTGGGGCAAGAGAGACACATGCTATCAACGCCTCAATTCGGACGTCCCTTTGAAAGGCTTTCGCTCCAAGACCTGCTTCGCCGAATCACCTTGGACTTCCGGTGCGAAGTATTGAATCAATTCCCCACGTTCACCTACCGAATTGTGCTTGGGCGGAGACGCGAATGGTGTTGTGGACAAGGGGGTGTCCGGATTGGGAAGGGGCTTCGACAGGATTGATGGGCTTGTGACGGGTCTGTTTTTGGCAATCATAAACTGAACTCCTAATTGGGATGGGACTCCTTGTCGGTTCTGCAGATGGAGGACAAGGGAACAACCAAATTGCGTTCAGGAAGGGAGTGTCAGAGCATTCGCTCTTAAGGCAGGTGGGCGCTGCGAACATGATTCCAGCACCCGCCTCCTGCGACCCTACCTTCCTGTACACTACAAGTCGGTTGGCCGTCCCAGTCCTCCATCCCTATCGGCGCTCCTTCAGAACAGGTACTCAAGATGTCAGTTCCAAACTGGGTTTTCTCGATGTTCGCCTTCATTGGCTTCCTCTGCTGCGCTATTCCCTTCCGCTGGCATTTGGAAGCATGGAATACCGGAACATGTCTTTACATGTTTTGGGTCGGTATTGGCTGCTTGTTCCAGTTCATCAACTCGATTGTCTGGAACGGCAATGCCATTAACTGGGCTCCTGTTTGGTGTGATATCTGTAAGTCGCGCAGCATCTTATCGCCCTTCAGATCCTGACCTCTTCCAGCCTCGAGGTTCATGATTGGCTGCAACTGGGCTGTCCCAGCTGCTTCCCTTTGTATCAATCGCCGCCTCTACCACATCGCATCGGTCCAGTCGGTCACGATCTCAAAGGCTGAGAAACGCCGGGCAATCATGGTCGACTTGGGCATCGGTTTGGGGCTCCCTATCCTCGGAATGATCCTTCGTACGTCTTCCATTCTACGAGTCTGGGTCAACTTCTAACATTATGCCCATCAGAATACATTCCTCAGGGCCATCGCTTCAACATCTGGGGAGACATTGGATGCTTCCCCTACACCTACTACACACCTGTGGCCATCGTTCTGGTCTCCTTGCCACCGATCATCATCGGCCTCGTCTCTTTGGTGTACTGCGTCCTCAGCATCCGCAAGTTCAAGAAGCGCCACGCTCAGTTTGCTGAGCTCCTCTCTGGCCACAGCAACCTCTCCTCCAACCGCTACCTTCGTTTGATGGCCTTGGCTTCCACGGACGTTCTGATGGTTGTCCCTTTGGGGTGCTGGGCTCTTGCTCTCAACATCAAGGGCGGTATTCACCCCTGGTTGGGCTGGGAGGACACCCACCAGGGCTTCTCCCGAGTTGACCAGATCCCCTCGATGATTTGGAGGCTCAGCCCCTCCAATGAGTTCTCTCTCGAGTTCACTCGCTGGATCATCGTCGTCTGCGCCTTGGTGTTCTTTGGTTTCTTCGGCTTTGCTGATGAGGCCCTCAAGAACTACCGCTCTGCCGCCTCAACCGTCGCCAAGAAGGTCGGCTACTCCTCCACCTTCAGCAGCACGAGCACGGCAACTGCCAGCACTGGCGATTTCAACTCGAAGGGAGGCAAGTCTACTGGCGGCAATAGCAGCGTTGGCAAGATGCGACCTGTTCCCCCCGTCATGGTCCACACCGACATGCTCACCCGTCAACTCTCCATCGACTCCTTCACCGATGCATCGCTCAACATCAACGACGTTGGCGGCTTCCTCGAGGACGAGAAGAAGGACTATTCCCCAACCGCATCGTACGCCCAGTTCACCCTCAACGATGTCGGCGGTACCCTCGCAGACTACAGCAGCGATAACATCTCCCCTACTCCCTCGTCTGGATCCTCGTCGGCCTCAAGCGTCCTGTCGTCGCCCATTTCCCCTGCTCGCGAGGTCTCCCCGCCCATCTTCGCCCGCTCCTGTTCACGAGAGTGACAAGTCTGCGGTCTAAAAAGCATATCCCTGCCTTTGACTGGGTTTCTCTCCTCAACTTATTACTTCCTTATTTGCCCACGGCCGATTGGCCATAATCTCTCCTTTCACCACCACACTGCCTGGATAACACATACAGCAATACCCCTTTTGGTTTCGTCTTTTGACCTTGTAGCATTATCACCCACTGTAGCCATAGTATTATGCCTGATGTTCCCTCCTATACCTGTATCGTTAGACCAATACCTCTCATGAATAGAGGTCACAATATCATTTTATGCAAACAAAAATCTTGTGTGATTATCTACTCAAAGTCTCCGAGGTTCCTTTGGATCGGCCTTCCTCGTTGTGTGCCGTACTGCCAACGTATTGCTGCTCTTTGACCGCGGACTTGCCTCGAATTTCATAATTCATTTGCGCCCAGACACAGAGACCGATGCACCCTTCCACGAAATGCAGGAATTTCATGTCCAGAAAATCAGAATGTTCTCGTCGCCTGAGAGACATGACAAGCTGCATGCATGCAGCATGCTTGAACTTCTGATTTCCGTGCCTCAGCGTTGACACGGGCGGCCAAAGGGCCGAATAACGTTGACAGAACATCGGATTCAGGAATGGATTCAAATCGCGTGTCGTGTTCTAGGTCTACTTAGATGGCATCTTTCCCTCTCGGTTCGTAGGGTACAAGCAAAGCAAGGGCACCCGCGACAATCGTAAGGGCTCCGCCGATATAGGCGGGCACAGACGTCGTAACATCGACGTTCAGCGCGATCAAAGGTGCCTAGGCAAGCGCAGCAATGTCAGTCAAACGTTCAGGTAGAGCGTTTCAGCCGGACTTACCACAACGCCGAAAGCTCTATTGAAGCTAGAGACTACAGAGTTGCCTGTTCCTCGTGCCTTGGTGGGGAAGACTTCGGACGTGAACGCGTAAAGGACACCGTACATGGCCTAGCAGATATTTCAGTCAATACTATCGAAGAGGTTACGATGATAGGAACAGAAGCATACGTTACTTGCAAAGGAGTAGCCGCAGTTCCACCCAAGTAGAGCATTCGAATTCCGGGACGTTGTGCTTCCCAGAAGAAGGATCCCAGTGAGAGCTGCAGTGCGTGCAGCGTCAGCAAGAGACGATTAGTAATGAAGCTACCATGCTCACCACAGAACATTGCTAGTGTTCCTCGACGACCCAGAAGTCTGGCTTCAACTGCTCGACTGGCAATGTAAGGAGAGAGCAAGCCACTACACGTAATGATGAGTTGCTGGAAGTGAGAACGAATGAGCTACGCCTAGAGCCGGGCAGGTCGTTGAGATCGACTCACATTACGATATGCTATTGAGAGCGATGCGTCGCCGAATACCGCTCCTTTGCTTGCCAACCTGAAAAAGGTCGTTAGGACAGCTGCACGAACAAGAAGAGGCAGATTCAGGCGCACAGATAAGGCAAGAAGCTGTTGTACAGTGTAGTCGCCAATCCAATAGTGCCTGAAACAAGGATCAGAGCGAATCAACTTCGCATAGACAACAGGGACGTACTCCACAAGAGAATCAGGAGGACCGTTGAGATTGCCATCCTTGTTGGGAAGAACAAGCTGGCTACACACTCAGCAAGATAGCTAGCCGTGCCAGTAACACCCAAAGATGGATGTTGGTCGTTATCACTTGCTTGTAGATCCTGCAGACTGATAGGCGGCGCAACCCCATTAATCTTTGCAATCTCATTGACCACCTCCACCGCCTCTGCATCTCTCCCTCTTCCCAAGAGGTATCGTGGGCTCTCAAAGAGCGGGACGACAAAGAATCGGAGGGACGCCATGATCAATGTGAATGCTCCCAGTGTAAAGTTGAGGTATCGCCAACCCATGTTGTCTGCTTTTTGGCAGGGGATGAGGCCGTCCGAGCTGGGTTGGCAGGAAAAGTGGGCGATGAGAGGCCAGGAGACGAGGTTGACAAAGATTTGACCTAACACCCAGAATGTGGCGAGGACGGTTAGGAGGTGGTGGCTCTTTGAAGGCATGAATTCTGGTCGAGACATGAGTCAGGGAATGCGATGGTGGTGTAGAGGATACTGACCCAGGAACATGGCAGAGTCGATCGGGATGTTTCCTGTTCGCCAGTTTGTCAGAAAATGTAGGCGTAGAAGGAGTTAGTGACGCACCTCCAACACCAAAGCCCATGAATGCCATGAGAACCGCTACTGTCTGGAAGTTCATCGCCCCTCCAGATGCAATACCAAAGATCCCAGCGACAAGCAAAGTAAGGTTGAAAGGCCATCTGTGTCATTATCCTTCATCAGACCACTTGCACCCTCCTCAATGAGCCAGACCGTACCTCCGACCGTAGACATCGCAAACGAAACCCCAGAAGAAAGCGCCAGACAGGAGGCCAGAATTGGCAGCAAGGACGAGGTACGCTCCATTTACGCTGAACTCGGCAACTATGGATGGCAGGATCAAGCCAGTGAGGAGCTGGGGGGAGGCTGCTCAGCCGTGTATTGTTGGTCCAGGATCCATGTCGTGACATACCGGCAAGGCACTATCGCTATTGAAAAGGTCAACCAAATTGCATGAGTAGTATTGGTGAGTTTCGCTTACACAAACCAGCCAAAACCTGACACAATGAAGAGTCGGCGCTATCAGGAGCTGGGTGAGTAACGTCATACCTTGGAACATAGGCGCTCCTACTCACATGGTATTTGCCGAAGCCAATCCCTTGAATAGCCTCGTTCAGAACGTGCACTTTCTGCTCGTACGGTGAATCATGCACGACTTTGCTAGGTGGCGAGACATCCGCCATGCTCCCGACTTCTGCATCGTCACGGTCGGCATCCATAAGCTTCGCAGCTGAAGACCGTTGTGCCATCGCCTATCTATGAGGTCGGTCGGGAATCCGAGATGAGGGGAAGAAAGGAAGCCGCGATCCGAGTCTTCTTCGCCGGTCGGTGGAATAATTATACTGTGAAAAAATGTGGTGTGAGGATACTGTTTACAACCGGGGTAACCGGAGTCATTGCTTACCATCTCGATAATGAGCAGTTGGACTGGAAGTCGTCGAAGCTCTGCCAGGGCAGACAGGGGATCTGATATAGTTACTGACTAAGGTAGGGAAATGTATGGAACGGGGCTGGAAGGACGGCGATAAGCAGGCCTCGTGCGGTAATCAGCTCATGGATCAGCGGATGGGCCCCGATGGAGAGGTCCTGGCGTTCAAAATAGTTGCTCAAGATCATTCAGTTCAGTCAAGGAAACAGGATGTACAATTGAGCTATGTCCGATACCGCTGCTTACAGGTTGGATCTGAATTTTCGTTCTGTTCTCATAGAGTCCTCTCATTGCTCTTGCTTTTCGCCAGACTTTTCTGCAGCAATTCTCTTCTCTCGTCTCCGCTTCACATCCCAGTTGTACACTCGTGCAGTATTGACTTCCATGATCGTAAGTTGCTCACGTAGGAATTCCAGGTCCTCGATGGTGTTGGAGAGACTTTGGCTGGCGGAATCGAGTTTTGATTGAAGCAGGGAAATGGCCTCGGGAATGGGATAGGACAGCATGACATTGGCCTGGGCAAGAGTGTCAATAGCAGGTATGAAGAGTAAAAGTTGTCACGCACCCCTAGCCAAAGGTATACTTCATCGCTGTCAGAAAGCTCTGCCTCTGCGTACAGCGTATCGTTCAGCTCGAACGTCGTCCGGAGAGGGGCAGACGCAGAGGTTTCATCCTCGTCGAGATCGTCCTCGTCGTCCTCCGTAGATTTACCTCCCTGGCACCATTTGAGCACAAGATACAGCATATTCATATGGGACTGCACACCTTTCTGTCCTGCAAGTACTCGACCATGTCCAAGGTCTTCTTGATGTCAGGAATCTTTTCCTCCAGGCTCCCTCGTCGTTGTGTTAGGCTGCTATCCATGTATCGGTACTTCCTAGCTTCCGTGAGACACGAGGTCATTGGGGCTTCAAAGCGTGGGATTCATATGACTTACGCTATAGCATCCTGGAATGTCCTTAAAGTGGTCTCGACGTCCCCATCTTCGCCACCAATATATTCCTCGACATCAGCCTGCATCGCGTTATTACCAACTAAAGACAGAGCTACAATTACTCACAATGAATGGCGCTTTCGGAATCCCTCTTGGATTTTTCTCCTCTGAAAATACAGTCTTGACTGGCGGTGCCATTATGGTGGTCGAGATTGTGCTCACCGTTTGCCCGCGATGAGCGACGCGTTTCGTTCGGCAATCTCCGAGTCGGAGATTCATCACTTTCAGACTCCGTCGCATTCTGAAAATTGCGACGCATTCCATTTGGCGCTTGCCTCTAAGGTTCGTTGTTCTCATGTTCAATTTCTTCGGTTCATAGTCACTTACAAGCAGCAGATGGCGTCTACTCGATTGGTGATCAAGAATTTGCCACATTATTGCACGCCTGAACGGCTGCGACAGCACTTTGACGATAAAAAGGGACCGGGAGGCAAGATTACCGATGTCAAGGTTTCGTTCAAGTCGGATGGCACGTCTAGGAGGTTTGGGTTTGTTGGATATAAAACACCGGAGGATGCCTTGAAGGCCAAGGAATGGTTCCATAAGACCTTTATCGACTCTGCGCGTCTTCAGGTAGACTTGGTTAAGGTGCGTATTGGCGATCTTGAATGTTGCTTGATACTTACCGGACACTTCCAGGACGATGTCGACCCCTCTCAGAGGCCAATGAAGCGGCGAAGAGTGGATGGACCTTCCGCACTGTCGGCATCCAAACCTGCAAAAGCAGAATCTCCGGCACAGAACAAGCAGTTGGATAGCTACCTTGAAGTCATGCAGCCCCGGAACAAGGGGCCGTCATGGGCTAACGAAGACAAGGTCCATGAGCCCGTTATACCTGAAGCTGGAACTTCTGCTGATGCGGATATGGCTGGCTCGACAGAGCCTGATCAGGAAGGATTGTCTGACATGGAGTGGTTGAGGCGGCGTATGACAGAGAAGGTCGATCAAGTCGATTCAAAGATGTTCGAGCAGTCCGACGATGAAGATGGTCCATCCAAAAAGAAGGTGGAACCGGTAGGTTGTCGTTTTCGTCCACTTCGGCAGCTATCCTGACCATTTGCCAGACTGCACCAGCGGCCGAACCTCAACATGTTGATCCAGTGGTGGAAACGATTCGTCAAACTGCACGATTATTCGTCCGGAACCTGACATTTTCTTGCACGGAAGACGAGTTGCTTGAACTGTTTAGACCGTATGGCACAATCGCAAAGGTAAGCATCCTATCCCATCCTCTTGTGATGACATATATAGTTAGGGACATCAGATATCCTTCGGGAATGCTGATTTAACTTTCGGAATCGTAGTGGAATCCATTTTTGCTGATCTTTTGCTTTATTGTTCTTGTTTTGAACTCGATGCTGACTCCCTACTCTTCTAGGTTAGTCCTGGTTTCATCCCTGTCAACGGATGTATCATATAGTTAGGGACATCAGAGCCTACGGGACTGCTGATTTAACTTTCAGGAATCGTAGTAGAATCCTTTTTTCTGAACTTCACCCCCTCCCTTATGCCTCGATCACACGATGCTTACCTTCCTCTTTCTGCAGGTTCACATCCCAACCGACGTTTCCACGAAGGAGGGCAAAGGGATGGCTTACATCTCGTATGCGTCACCCGACGATGCTGTCGTTGCGTACAAAGCTTTGGACAAAAAGGCCTTCCAAGGCCGCCTGCTTCACATCCTTGGAGCCGTTGACCGCAAGGGCAAGGCCGAGGTGGTGGAAGGTGAACGCAAGTCGACGGTGAAGGACGAGCGGATAGCCAAGCGCAAGGCCACCGCGGGGGAAAGAGTTCAATTGGAGTATGCTGTACATGAATGTTAGTCCTCCTAGTCTGTGCCAATACGATCCTCCTTTTGATCTTGATATTTCCAGAGCGATGCCGTCGCATCTTCCATAGCCGACCGGATGAGTATACCCAAGACGGCGATTCTCAACCCTGAACCGTCTGAAGGCTCATCGAACCCCGCTGTCAAGCTCGCGCTTGCCGAGACACATATCATCACCGAGACGAAAGCGTTCCTAGAATCGCATGGTGTCGTTCTTTCCTCATTTTCCAACAAGGTCCGGTCGGATACTATCATCCTCGTCAAGAACATTCCGTACGGCACGACTGAAGACCAGATTCGAGAGATGTTCGAGCCACACGGGGACCTCACCAAGGTCCTCGTACCCCCTGCAGGAACCATTGCCGTCGTCGAGTTTGCAAAAGCTGATGAGGCCTCAAAAGGTCTAAAGGCAGTTGCTTATCGACGACTTGGCAACTCGATCGTATACCTGGAGAAAGGACCTGTGGGCATGTTCGTCAAAGGCCACGTTAATGACGAACCTTCAACCAACGAGGGCGACAAGGAACTGCTTTCCAAGACGGTGATTAAGGTTCCTACCACCGGCGGCGCCACAGAAGAGGTGACAGCTCCCGATGCGGGCAGTGGGGGTGCTACTCTTTACGTCAAGAACCTCTCGTTCGCGACAACGCAAGAAAAGCTTGTGCAGCTCTTTTCGCATCTTCCTTCCTTTTCCTTTGCACGTGTGCAGACCAAGGCTGATCCCAAACGTCCTGGTGCTCGTTTGAGCATGGGATATGGGTTCATTGGGTTCAAGGATGTTGAAGGGGCGAAGAAGGCGTTGAAGAGTTTGCAAGGGTTTGTTGTTGATGGGCATGAGCTTAGCGTCAAGTTTGCGGGTAGGGGTAAAGAGGAGATGGAGAGAGAGGTTGGGGCGAATTCTGCGGCCAAGTCTAGGACGACCAAGCTTATCGTCAAGAACTTGCCTTTCGAAGCTACGAAAAAGGATGTTCGAGACTTGTTCAGGTACTTCTACTTTTCTTTTCTTTGCTACCTCTCGGCTGATCTATGCCACCTCTCTTCCAGTGCTCATGGCAAACTCAAATCTGTTCGCGTACCCAAGAAATTCGATGCTCGCACGCGTGGTTTCGCGTTCCTCGAGTTTGTCACCCGGCACGAAGCAGAGAATGCATACAATGCACTCAAGCATACCCATTTGCTGGGGAGACATTTGGTGCTCGAGTGGGCTGCCGAGGAGGAGCATGATTTGGATGCGTTGAGGAAGAAGGCAGGTGTTGGGCTGGGGGATGGCAAGGCCCTTCCTGGGAAGAAGAGGAAGATCGACATGGGGGACAAGGATCTGGACCCAGAGGCTATGGAGATGTAATCTTTCCTCGACAACTTCTTCTGAAGGCTGTCTGGGCTGAGGTGCCATTAGTCCACCTCTTTTGTGTGGTGGTGCTCGCTTCGTTCATCGCCACAGAGACCAGGCTCCATCGTTCCTTCTGTCAGGGTCTTTCACCTTCCCTCATACGGTTACATGCACTCCCTAGCACCCCAGATCTCGACTCAGCTTGACGAATCCTTACTCCCCCTCATGCCTCGTGCAGGCTCGGTCTTCTACCTGGCTCCAATTCTTATTGTACACATTTTCCTCGTTGTAAAAATGTATATTACCTGGGCAATTCTCGGCAAGCCTGCACGTTGCCGTTTGTTTATCGCCGTCTATGATGGCCGTGCCATATGATCATGAACCGCCGCCAACGGTGTTGTCCACAAACCTTGATCTAGATTCATATTCCTGGAACGCAGCAGCAACGAGGCAACTTTTCCCTTCACTTTCATATCTCACAAACAAGGCAACAGCACACTCTTCGAGCAAAAGAGTTATCTTTTAAGCCATGAGCGTTGCCATCACTGCAGCGCACGACAACAAGCCTACTACTGGCCAGCAAAGCCAGACACCAGCCACATTTTCATTCAAGGTCCCTCAGGTGCCTACTGGAGCTCTCAAACAGCGACGAGTGTCCCTGGCGTTGCCCCAGGCACCACGAGTCGCCGAAGGCTGGAATTTCAGGGATGACACTGGCCTCAATGCCCAAGCTGAAAGCAGCACCTCAGTGGCGGCCAAGATGAAGAAGAACAAGTCGGCTGCGTCAGCAACCGGTTCTACAGCAGTTGGCGGTTCGTCGTCATTGCCTCCTGACGGGGACAGTAACGAGGAAGCCGGGCCTTCGACAAAGGAGAAGAAACCGCGTAAGAAGTGGACTATGGAGGAGACCCAGATGCTTGTCGACGGGTGCAACAAGGTGCGTGGTAGACGATGCCCACAGCGTTTATTTCCGATGTCTGACATACATAACAGCATGGCGTTGGCAACTGGAAGACCATTCTACGCGACCCGACGCTTAGCTTTGACAATAGGTCGCCTGTCGACCTCAAAGACCGTTTCCGAACGTACTTCCCTGACGCCTACAAGCAGCACTATCCCAACGCCAAGACCCATTTGTCGAGCAAAGTTCGCTCGACACTCCCAGACGGCTCGTCGCTGTTCGAGAAGACGAGGTCGAAGCGGCGGCGTCCGTTTACTGAGGAAGAGGACCGTGCGCTCAAAGAAGGCTATGAGAAGTACGGAACGGTCTGGGCCACCATTGTCAAGGACTATCCTATCTTCCAGGAGCAGAACCGCCGCTCGACCGACCTCAGGGACAGGTTCCGTAATGCCTTTCCCGACCTGTACCAACAGGCAGGCTACAAACCACGCAACACCAAGAAGAGGGCTGCAGTCGACGACCAGCAGCTGTCCTCAACGGGTGGTCCCGTCAGGAGCCGAAAGAGGGCGTACACCCATCGTGGGGGAACCAAGAGTGTCCCTCAGAGTGCGGTATGCTCGGAAGACGAAGAGAGCGGCGACGAGAGCGAGAGTCCATCGTTCTCGCCGTTCAAGGCACCGCCCACGCCTCCCTCAATGAATGCTGTTGCTGCTGCGGTTCGTGACAAGACGCCTTCACCCGAGAAAGCGACAGACGACGAGGACGAGGAGATGGACATGCTCACGCTGGACCCACTGGCTGAGGCATTATCTCTGCCTGACATTGGTGGGCACCAGGAGGGGGAGTGGTCCTCAGGCGTAAACACTCCGACGCATTCAACACACTGGTCCACAGCTGCAGGGTCCCCGACGTCCAGCCATCTGTCCGCCGACCTGCCCGCGAACTCCCCTTTCATGCCGCGAGGCTCGAACGGTAACAACAATAACTTTGGAATGATTGGCAAGTCTGCATGGGGAAACGACTGGTTTTCTCCCAACCCCAGGCTGGACCCCTCAAGCAGCACCGTTGCTCAGAACTCTTCGTACTTTGAGCAGTCTTCGCCTGCGTCCCCTTTCTCGTTCCACCAACTCAACTATGGCGTTGTTGATCGGTATGACCTGTTCCCTTCGACCGTTCCCAACGACATTGCCAGTGAGGGCGCTGGCGAGGCTCATTCCACTTTCTCCGATGACGATGATTCTTCGCTTCTGTTCCAAGGCAACCGAGGTTTCACGCACCACTCGAGCTCGGCTGGTGATCTTATTTTCGGGGCTCGCACTCACCAAGGCTACTACTCTTCTCTGTCAAGTGCCGCCGTGAGCGCCATTGGCGGGGGGAGTAGTAGCTTCGGCTTTGGAGGGGGCTTGGGACTTAATTTCGGAGCAAACGCGTTGGCGTCATTCCAGCAGCAACAGCAGGCCCAGCAACACCAAAACGCCGGTATTCATCCGATGCAGTTACACGCACATGGGCCAAGCGAGCGGAATTCGGCGGTTGGTGGGGGAGGGGGGAGTGGGCCTGACCCTCTGGGTATCCCGTTACCTGATGCTATGGACGAGGACCTCGAGGACGCAAGCTCCAAATCGGTGTTGTCGGACGGTGCTCTCGGGCAGTCACAAATGAAGCAGAGCCACCGTCTCTCAGTGCCTCGAGCTCCAATGCGAGCCTCAACGACGCCGCAGCCTCAAAGGCACGACCAGCAGATTCAAGCCACGGCAGAAGAACGAGAAACGCACCCTTCTTTGACTGTTTCTTCACCGGCAATGTCTCTCGACCACTCCTCCAACCAATTCAGCCTGGACGACTTTGTAGACCTTTCCAACGACCTGCATACAACGCCTCCTGCGACGCCTCTTACGCACCCAAGGCCTATGAGGCGGTCCAGTGTCTCGACCGTTCAGCATTTTGGCATGCTGTCTGATAACAACATGAGCGGGCCAGGCTCAAGAATGGGACGGGCGGAGGAATTTGGTGGGAACGATAACTCTCTGCATGCTCGCTCTATCTCGGTTCCTCCATCCGAGTATAGGAACAGCTTGTATGTCCCTGGAACGACAAGCCTCGATGGGGGCTATGCAAGCGCATTGGTTGACTTTGACTCGATGCACGGAATGGGGCCACAACCTTTGGATATGTCCGTCCTCAGGCAAATCCATCCTTTCCATAGCCTCATGGCTACAGCGACGCAGCAGCAGCAGCAACCTCAACAACAGGTTCAGCAAATGTCGCCTGGTCAGGGACAGCACCGCCCAGGACCAAATGCCGTTCAGGGACCACCAGGAAGCAGAAGCGATCCAGGGCCTATGCTTCTTGACGTTCGGGGTCGGAGTGGACATCAAGGTCAACGAAAGGACCAGGTTGACTCGAACGACGATGACGAGGACGACCAAGATGGAGAATCTGATAATCGTCCTCAGACGCCTACGCTGGCTTCACGGCATCTATTGTCCCCATCACTCTCCTCGAGGCATTTGCATGCTGCTAGCCCCATGGCAACCTCACTGTCGTCCTCTTCCTCGTCTTCTGCCTCTTCCCACAACTCGTCTTCGTCCTCATCCTCACTGTCATCCGCGCTCTCCTTGGACGATAGTTGGCGAACTGCGTTCCTTTCACCCAATGCTCCGCCCTCAGCAACGAGTAATGCAAGCCTAGCCGCTGACATCTACAATTTGCCCTTCCTTGATCTTCACTACTATGGATCTGGGAACGGCGGGATGATGGGTTTGCATCCAGGAGCGATGCTTTCTGGAGGAGATGATTTGAGCTTCATTGATATGCAAGCTCAGGCTCTCGACCTTGCAAGATCGGCGAGTGTCACGACACCGTCAACGGCGGTGTTTGGGTCGTTCACAGGAATGAAGGTTCCACCATCCCAGCAGCAACAGCAGACATATGGGCAGGGACGACAGCAGCAACAACAACACCTCATAGCCTTTGGTGGACATGGGAGTCCCACTCACCTTTCGTCACCTGTCAGTCCTCTGCATGGACCTTCGATGGGTCAATCGATGGGCCAACAGCAGCAGCATTCCCATCACCTTCAGCAGCACCAACAACCATCGCCCTGGAGTCTTTCTGCGACTGCGAATGGACTTGGGAGCGGCAAGGCGACGCTCGGGAGGTCGCAGAGCCATCATCGAGGTCAGAGTCAGCATGTGTCCGCCACTGTGAACCCAGCGGATTTGGGGGGACCTATGTCGGGGGTAGAGGGCGTCAGGAAGAAGAGGTTGAGTTGGGATGGGATGAGTTTGTGAGTGTCCAATGGTTTGTTACCTGGACGCGGGGCGTATGTCGCCTTTCGTCTTCTACTGTACGTTTTGGTTTTTCTTCATTCATCCTCCATGTCACCCTATTCGCATTTCGTATCCTTCACTTTTGTGCCTGGTGGGACTCACCTGTTTTCCCGTATTTTCACTGTTTGATACGCTGTGTTTGTGCATTGTTATCACGTTGGCGACGTTTCCTCTTTGATGCCTTTTCCTTCGAGACCGCCTTCTTTGCGAGTCGCTTTCACGTACAATATGTTCATCAACGCCCATTTCTCATTTGCATTGGTATATTCATCGTTCGTCTCCCATTCATCGCCATCAAGTCCAGTCTTTCTAGCTCCTGTAGCGTCATGCTAATACACCGCGATACTCTTTTCGTTGGCCACGCTGAGGGGTTGTAAAGTAATGATCTTAAGGTAGGCTGCTATGTCGCATTCCATCACTCCACCGAAGCTTTGACTTGATCGTGACCGTCCCCTGATGCCATAAAGAAGGCGGCTAGCGCGTTCCGTAGATGGGCGCTTATTCTGAGCTCGCTATCAATTCCGCAAACCTTCATGTCAATCGCAGGCCGACTACGGCCAGCGATGGGGGTTAGGGTCCCCGGGTTTTCAGGCCTCTAACCCCCGCAGAAAGAAGGCATCCACTGACATTCCTTTGCTTCCTACCAGCTAATACATATCCCCATCATGGTCACAAAAACCAAGGGCTTCAAGCTCTCCTGGGCTGGGTTTATCTCTCTCGTTGGCAAACTCATCGTTCTCCGTATGTCCTTTCACTGTCCGCCGCACACTACTATTAACTAAACCACGTTTTACCTATAGCCATCCATCTAACATGGGACCTCATCGTCCAGACGGTCTTTGGACGTAAACTGCGTCAACTCCCCAAGAGGGCTGTCATGTCCAGCGTGAAGCAACTATTGGAGCGGTCATCCATGTCTCAAATCCAGTATGTCATCGGAACCTCGGACGAAGCCGTCTACAGTGCATGGACAAAGAACACTGGGGAGCCTCGTCTCGTCGAGAAACTAGTCGATGACTCTGTCCTTTACTGGATAGGTCCCAAGCAGACTCGGAAGGTTATCCTGTATTGCCATGGTACGTCTTATTCTTCAGTGAAAGGAAGGAGGGATGTTGAAGGACTCCTTTCGTTGTAGGCGGAGGTTTCTTCATGCCTGTTCAGTCCAACACCCTCCACCTATGGAACTACGTCAGAAAGGCGCTTCTAGAGGACAACATCGCGGCTGGAGTGGTGCTGTTAGGCTATGGTTAGTCACAACTTCATTCATACCACCGCAGTCTCCGACCGCATTGTTTCCCAAAAGGTCTGGTCCCCGAAGCCCAGTTCCCCGTTCAACTCCGACAACTTTGTGTTGCACTCGACCACCTCCTCGCCACAGGAACTCACCCAAGCGATATCATCATCGTAGGCGACTCTGCAGGCGGGAACATGATCCTCCAGCTCGTCTCCCAGCTTCTTCACCCCCTCCCAGATATTGGACCCACCACAAGACTTGAAGCCCCACTCGGGGGTGCGTACCTCATGTCGCCTTGGGTGACTGGTAAAACCACGAGTGCATCTTTCCAAAAGCCCGTCCCCGATCTCTTTGATGCACCTACCATCGAAGAATGGGCAGGTGCCTACGCCAAGGACATTCCAGATTCCCAGAAACAGTACTTTGAATTCTCGTCTACCAAGGCATCATGGTTCAAGGGAATGTCAAAGTATGTCAAGAGGGTTATGGTATCTGCTGGAGACGAGGAGAGGTTTTTGGACGACGTCGTCGACTTTACGACGAACAAGCTGCCACAGAACGAGCTGGATCTTCGGCTTGAGGTGCAGGCGGGTGGGGTGCATATCGATCCATACTTTGACTTCTCTTTGACTGACAGGCCGTCTTCGACTGGCAAATTGACGCCTATTATTATCGATTGGCTGAAGGAGGGGTTCCGGGCACCAGGAAACGATTCGGAATGATGTAAACCATAATACTTGCCTATTGGACCTGTGGAATCTACACCGTCATGGCCATAGTAGGATTATTTGATGACACTAAGGGTTGGATGCTTTGAGAGGTCAAGAAGTGTATTTCCTGGGAGAATTAATATGATACATTTATGCCGATGTCAAAACTTCTGGTGCTATCCGCTTCTCAACGGTGTTTAGGTCGCTAACCCACTTGTCCAGTCTCTTGGCTAGAGTGCCGATCTGCTCTCTTGACAAGACGCGAGGTTGCACCCAGGTGATCTGGGCTTTCTGCTCGACTTGATCGAGGGAGCCCCGAATAAGCTTCAGGCTATATATGGGTGAGCAAAATTCAAAGGCGAACATAAAACTAGACGAACCTGAGAGCCTTCATCACCAAGTACTCGACCTCTTCGACTGGTAGGCGGGTCTCTTCCCCGATAGTCTTGAACGTCATGGTCCTGTCATTCGCTTGCCGTTTGAAGACCGACTCGATGAGTGCCATCAAGCAGATCTTTTGTCGGAGGAATGCATAGTTCTCTTGCAAGATTGCTTCCTTTGGGAATATGGGAGCCAGAGCTTCAAACTTGCCGATGTTGCCCTCATTGAAGGTGAACAGAAGTTTCTTGAGCCATTCGTGGTCGGTTTTGTCTAGCGAATCGAGGATCGGATGCATGAGGAGTTCACCAAAGTTGTAGATCGTCTCAGCGAGCAAGGCTGCGATGCTGAGGTCGTGTGCTCTGAGAACACGCTCTTCGGGCGTCATGTCTTTCTCCGGATCGACACAAGCGAGGTACAGTAGTGAGTGTCGGTAATACGGTGCGTATTCTGCTTTGGCCTACGCAACGTCAACGCCATGCCGTTAGCACTAGATTTCTGCTACTCACCTTGTAGTAATCTGCCGAGACGCCATAGTAGGCAGCATTAACTGGCCCCTCGACGCCTTCCAGAGTATCCAGGACCTTCCCAGCAGCATCGATGTCATTCTTCGTCCCCTCCAGATCTCCATAGACCAGTTTGGCATGCGCGATCGAAGCCAACAAAAGTACGTGGGCCTCTTTCGCCTTCGTAACATCCAATCGGTCAACCAAGGAGGTCAAAAAGCCGAGATGGGTCTGGGGATCTGATATCAACGCTGAGCGAAGCTTTAATCGAGTAAGGAAATGCACGTACTGTCGATATCTTTGGCAACCTTAACCGCCAGTTCTACAAGTCTCAGCTGATTCAACTTTGACTCGAAATCGCGGACAAAGCGCTCAAATACATCCACTCGATATGGCCGTGCGTTGGGCTCATCGAAGAATTGGTTCAGCTTGGTTGTGAGCTGATGCCATAGCCTTTCTACTGGTCAACCATATGCTCTCCTGGACAAACCCAATACAAAAACTCACTTTCGAGAATAGAGATTCCTGAAAGACTCGAAATAAGGGTGCAGCTCTGCCGGTGTCGCAGACAGTGCTGTCCCAATAAATTCGTCCAGAACAAGTTTTGGTGGTTGTGAGGCTGCCATGGTGCTCGTCGCGGTCGTTGTCGGTGGTCGCGTTCAATTACGCACTGAAACGACGCGTCGCCTTTTGTTTGGCACGGCGTGCCAGAACCCCCCGAATCGGATCCAAAAGGCCTACCTCCAAAATGACAGTCTGGTCTAGGTTCACTTGCTACTTGCTGCATGTCTATGTATTCAATTAAAACTCACATATATATGTACTGTCAGTGACCTCTCTCCAGAAATACATAGCTAAGTCCTCCTTTATCGGATCGACATTGCATGTGGAAAGGGCCTTGTTCCGGAAGCGGCATCCATGTACTACGACGTGCCTCACAGGATCGACGTAACTTGACTTTTAGGCTACCGAATACAAAGGTAGCGAACGTACCTATATTGTCCTGGAAACCTTGGACGTTGCCCGGTTTCGAGACGTTACTCTCAACCATCACACTCAGTTGTTGATCGCCGTGCTCAAGGGCCAACATGAGCCAGGATACCGAGCCCGAACACACTCAAGACGCTTGTTCTTCGACTAAATCCCACTGATTTCGTTGCCAGTGTGTGTCCGCAACACGAAATGGTATCATGGTCAGTCTCGAAACCTTGTCCTGCGGCAGCTTCTCCGTGTTTCATACAGTAATGCATGCAGTCGTATAAACATACAAAACGGCAACCCCTGGACTGTCTGTGAGACTCAGCTCCTCAGCTACCCGCTCCTGCCACATCACACACGGCGGCTCGGGTTGTGGAAAGTTAAAACTCCCAATAGTGAAGCAATCCTTTCAGACGGCTCCCACAGCTCTCTACTCTCATTCAACAGCTGACAATACAACATGGAACATAATGACAGTGAAAGGCCCGAACACACCGCGGCCTCGCGACACCCTCAGGGTAAGTGATACTTTTCACTCTCATGTACAGACTACTAAGGTAGATTTGCCAGTGGACTCGTCGCATATTTTGACCCACCATTCCGCATTCTATTCGATGCCTTTATGGGTTTCTGCTCCTGCGAATACGTCTGGTCTGGGGAGTGATTTTGCCCCTCTGATGCGCATGTATGGCGTGATTCCCACTCTACCACCTCTACCTGCTATGGCCTCGAGATCCGCATCTCCGGCAAGTAGTTTTCAAGAGTTTGCTGGACCCCGTTGGAGACCTGTTACTCAGCTTCAGCTGCTACAGCCACGCTCTGGCCGATCTATAGCGCGAGTGCCGCAACGCTCGTGCACTCATCCGCTGCTTGCTTCTCTCCATGATCATTCAATTCCCCGAAGAGCAAACTCAACGAACTACTGATTCGGCTCCTGCTCCTACCTTTGGACTTTAATATTGTAACTGGTTCTTGACCTCACATCTCACAAACGGACAACAAGCTGTACATACGATACGTTGATTATTTACGAGCCAGTACGGTGCTTACAAAGCTTTATTTAACTACTTGCATTTGCTGGATGGACTTGCTAGAAGGTTCAGCCCGATGTGATTATTCCAGCGCATGTTTCTCCTTTCCAATCCCTCCATCACGTTCACAATAAATCCCAGAGAAGCAAATTCCCAGACGCTTCATCGCGCTCAAAGATTATGCACTGAGCAGAAGCTTTGATGGGACCCGTCGCTCTTGGTGACGATGGAACTGTGGCACATTTTGTGGCCAGCCCTACTAAGGGGCCCGGAACAACAAAGCGGGTGTGGCCACGATGATCAGAGTTCATACATAAAAGCTCTCTCAAATGTGGTCTCCCTCTCCATCCACTCTGCGTCTCTTATCTCGGGGCCAGAACTGCTGTCAAAGATGAATGCCCCAACTGCAACGCCATGCTCACCCAACGTAGCACCTGAATTGGACCTTGATGAGTACGAGAAGCTCGTCGGGAAGGGCCTTCTGCGCCAAATAGTCAAAATCCTTGAAGAAGACGAATGGTCTCCTGCCAAATTATCCGATCTGAACCTCAACGACGCGCTATATGTATGTTCATTGCGAATCAAAAACTTGAAAACCACTAACGATTTATCTGATAGACCCACCCTGTTCTCTTATGGAGGCACCACAGGTGCTCGACGGCGGAAGAGATAAAATCATCTGTGCTGAAGGACCCATATTTCCTTCGTATCTTCGAAGCTGTTGTACGGTACACTAGCTCTCCCGATATTTGGGAGGAAGCAGTATGGGCCATAGGGCGTATTTCAGCACGCGATGAGGGGTTCAGGGATTGCATTATTAGGTCGGGGGCTGGTATCCTCAACGCAATGATCTCTCGCCGTCCAAAGGGGGCAGTTGAAGACCCTCACAGATACTTTCGAATCTTCGTCTCGAGTTTTAAAAAATTACTTCAACGAGAGCCCCTACCCGATTGGGGACTAGTAAGCCGCCGCCGCTCCCGCTTTGTTCCTCAAACGCTAATCTTCGCATCCAGATCTATCCCATATACTTTAGCGCCACGGTTCTTTTACCCACCCTTCCAGATAGTAGCGAAGACATGCTCTCCAATCTCTCCTGGGTCGTTTACCACCTTTCCAGCGCAGTCTACAGGCGACGCGACCTTGTGATCAACCAGAACATCTTCCGCCGGTTGAAGTCGCTGCTCAACCACCCATCCGGCAAGATCAAATTGCCTGTGATCTACACCTTCAGGCGAATCCTCACACAAGGCGGCGCTCTGGCAAATGCTGTGATGAGCTACGACGTCCTATTCGGGGCATTCGCGGCGATTCATCCTCTCCCATCGGCTCAAGCGTCTACAATACGCCACGAAGCCATGGCCCTCGTCCTGACCATCGTTTCTTCACCTGAGTTTAGCGCTGCTCTGACAATGGCGAGAGATCCGCGTGCTTACTTGGCCTCGTGCATGCGCTCTCTGCAGTCAGTTCTGAAAGATCCAAGCATGACTGCCTATTCGAGCTCCCCCAACAACGACACTGTGAACGCTGTTCTCCGCATCCTCGTCTGTATCAGCTGCCTCGCGAGTAGTAAACCATCCGTTGGGAAATCGTTCCTCAACTCTCGCACTCCAGAGGCTCTTGGTTGCTGGCTCTTAGTGGAAACCGCCAAGGGGTCCAGCGCAAACACCGTTATCCTCGAAATGATCTTGGGCTCCCTCGTCAACTTTATGGTGCCCACCGAGGTCCGCCACTCGACCTATGCTCGACTGCTCGGGATTGAAGGTCTAATGAAAGCCATACGAGAGCTGAAGAATCATAAAATGAAACACATTCGACAATTCGCGCTCGTCATTGAGCCACAGGAACCGCCCGCCATGCCTTCCATCGCAGGCAACCCAACAACAGAGAGACATAGCCTTGCTTCAGCCATCTGCGAAGCTGGTACTGGGATGCACTACACGATACTAAAGGGTTCCACGGCACAAACAGCTGTCAGCTCCTCCCAGCATGTCTTCCGGTGCAACGTTCTTGAATCCCAGAATCCACTAGGAATCACCTTGGTCGATCCAAACACTGTTGACGTTCAGCAGTGCAGCGCCCCCCTTCCCTCGGGACCACCAGTAGCGACGCGAATAAACACTGATTTCTTGCGGTGGTTGGCCCCCACGGTCCTGAAGTCTGGCCCTAACGACTCAGGCCAAAGGGGAGCGCCATGGCCGCATGACGTCACGCGCCTTGACCCAGACGCGTATCTTACTTAGCCCCTATACTAATCAAACACAATCCCATGCCTAACAGTAATACAAAGTGAAGGTGCTAGTAGTACTAAGAAGACACTTCAATAACACGTTTTTATTTTCACTTAAAAAGACATTTGGATCGCTAAACTCAAGCGAGGGACTGCCGCTTCAGCATACAGTACCCGAAAGGGTGTTCACTTTGTCTGACGAACGATGCATGATGCGTGACCTCTCTTTGCACATTTCACTTTGACTCAAGTCTCGACTATATATTTTCCAAATTTTTGTAAAATTTGAGGCATCAACTACTTCCCTGCAGGGAAAGCCCACCCATTCAAGTCGAAAGCACCACGAAAACTACCATGTACGCCCAAGACGACCGTGCAGCCCGCGCCTCACATTCCCATTCCGGTCGAGGGATAAAATCCTTCTACACGCTTGAGCATCCCTATGACATCAGCAACTTATTTGAACCAAGTGACTAGGAGGATGAAGAGGGCGAGGCAGTGACTATGGAGGCGCAGATAGTGCATCTGCGATATGAACAAGCGATCCTAGTCCCGGTTGCCTCGAGGTGGCATTGGAGATTTAGTCTTTGGGACGCTTTCATAGCATCTCTCAACACAGCATGTATGGGGCACAATCGTTACTAGAGCTTCAAAGCTGTTGCCAACAAGGACAATGCAAAGTAGTGCGGCCAAATGCCACAGATGCTGTCGTCAGGAAGCTGTTAGGTCGACAAAGTCGGGATGTGAAGGCTATATAAGCTACTGGAATCGACGGCATAGGAACCCACCTTTGGTCTGTTGCACGCCCCACCACACCATTCGCAGGATATTCAAGATGATTGCGCCCAACGCCGCCCTTATTCAACCCTCGCAAGGCTCGCATGAGTTTGCTCTATTCGTCGCCAACGAGCGCACCTGCAAGGACGCTTGCATAGCAAGAGCAAACGCCGCTCAAAACCCGCAGCAACTCCTAAGCCAATCCAGTATCGTCGAAGGAGGACTAGCTGCTCTCCTGGTTCAAACTATGAAGGACAAAGGCATCGACTCGGAGACTGGCAAAGCGGCGTGCCTAGCAATCAGCAACATCTTGTCTGCCACCAAACAGACGACAGTCGTCGACCACTTCCAAGAGCTCGAGTGCCACCAACTCTTCCAGGCATGGAGAGTCAAACTGCTCCTTAGCCAGCAAAACGACCACCAGATCTTGACTGCTGTAGACAAGAGCCTGGAAATCTTGGACGAAACGCTCGAGTTTGAACATTACGCAGAGATCGTGGCAGGAAAGCTGGCTCGTCCCAAAGTCTTCAAGTTTTCGTACTCAGCAGAGAGCACATCCTTCACCTGAACCGTCAGTCTCATATGTATCCGTCTAGCTTTCTTCACCAGATTCAGTAATGTACCTTCACATCATTTTTGGTATAATGTAGAGCGTAGTCGCTGTTGATGTCGATGTGTGTGTTCGATGCAATTTGAATCGAGTAATAATTGGAGTGCTTGGGGGCATCTGAAATATAAATGCATTGAACGAAATTTCGTGCTCGAAAGGAGACTAAGGCAGCCAGAGGTAGGAGGTTCTGGTCGCAACGCTGGTCTCTCTTGCCAAAAGCTTGAGATCCCGTCCACCATCGATCCTCTGGAACACAGCAGTTCCCTTGGTACCCTCGCTCGCGCCAGCGATGAGGAACTCGTCCGATCCCTTGGGCCCAAATGCCATTCCACGAACCAAATCCAAGCCAGTGTAAATCTGCTTGACAAGGCGCAAGCCCTCCGACGAAGTGTCCTTATTGATGTGCTCGAAGATGGCAATGGTGTCACCTCGAGGGTCCCTGTTGCGTCCCTTGTTGCGGTTCGAGACGTAGATGTAGGGAGTCGGGAACTGGGCTGTTGGTGGAGGGATCAAAACCTCGGCGGCGGCCCAGACAGGGTTGGAGGGGCCATCCGAGGGTACGATAGAGACGTCGGCGAGGATCTGAGCCTGCGTGCTGCCGATCGGTGGGATCTTCTGCAGAGTCAACCTGGCAGAGAGTTCATGGAGCAGGAAGATACGATCCTCTAGTTAAGAGGATTGGCTTGATCAGAGCAACATCCGAGCGAGAGATAGACAACCTACGGTAGATCTCCATGTGTCGTGGGCCGCTGCCCTTGGTTTGGGGGATGCCACCAGCAAGTTTGTAAAAGTCGGTGCTTCCAGGAACATCATTCGGGACCAAGCGCCAGACGGTATCGAGTCCCTATTAAGGAGACATCAGGGTCTCGAATCGCAGTTAACGGATCCGAACTCACGAGATCGGGAATGAAGATAGTGTTGTTGAATTCATAGACTTGATGCGGGTGGGAGACCTGGTTAGAGGCCTTGGGGAAGGAGATGAACTGGGACCTCTCGGGGTTGAAGCGAGCGCCGTTTGAGGTCATGTTGTAAACCTTTCCGTTACCCGAGTTGTAGTTCATAGCCACGACAAAGCCGTTGGAGAGGGCCAATGCATGAGCAGGGCCGTCGCCTCCAGTGCTAATGGTGTCCAGAGCGGTGTTGAGGGAGCCATCAGAGTTGACGGTGTACGACTGGACGTATCCCTGAGGCCATGGTTCGTTGGTTGCACTTTAGGACTTTGTTAGTGTATGCCAATGGAGTCAGGATGAAAATTGTATTACGCACTAGACCAAGCTACCGTTGGTGGGATGGGCAGCAATCCAGGACGGATTTTGGGGACTGCTTCTCCTGCTCGATACCGTCAGTGACGAGGTGTTCCCGTCGGTTGTGAACAGGTAGGTGGCGATAAAGTTGCCATAGGCACCGCCCAAGATCTTGAAGGACACCATGACTTGGCTCTGCTACGAGGCCGATAAGATGAAAGGAACCGAATGCCGATACAAGCTGCATGTTCGGTCTCTTATATGAGGAGAAATCTGGGGAAATAAGAACCGCAATGTCCACGCGAGGTTCTCATTTCTCCTTTATTCCGCTTCTTTGTCTCCACAGCGACAGGGAGCGGGGGGCACCCTCCTACCGCAGACGGAGTAAGTAGCCTCGACGCGGAATGCGTTGCCAGGGTGGGAGGCCAACATTCTATGTAGCTAAAATGCGCGAGTGCATGTATCTCCGCAACATCCTTCGCCCTAGTCTAGCTGTTGTCCTTGGAAGATGCGGGCCTTTTCTAATAGCGCAAGACAATAGATCCTGCCAGAGAGGTGGTACTGTGGCTGCCAGGAGATCGCTGTCGTCACCAGAGTCGTCTCGGAACCGCAAAATCGTCGGAAGGGATTTTCGGGAACATCTCCATCGCCGGCGAACCTATGATATATGTTGGTGGAGACTCTGGGACCGGGCGCAACGGATGCGCTGCTGTTGATATTTGTGGTACGCAGAACAAGTTTATCGTGACTTGGTCATAAGGCGATTACGCCTTGTGAGGTGGTTGTGGTCAAAGTTCTTCATCCCGCGATTTGGTTCGGTAGAAAGGACCGAAGGCCGTGGGCCTGCGATGCAAGCACACCCAAACAGAAGGCTGTGGCGGGCGCTTGCAGCCTTCAATAAAGACTCATGTAGAATCTTTGTTATTCCCACTGGCGTCTTGTAAGAGCCGACAGATATTATGTTGATTCTTGCATCTAGCCTTTTTATCTCAAGCATGTTTGCTCGTCCCATCAAGCAACTTCAGGGCACTGTCCAATACCAAGGATTACTCAAAACACAGAAGGATGGAGGCTCATATGTTGGTAGCTCCTTCATACTACGCCCCCACTGGCAGCCGCCATTTACCCATGGGTACCAGACAGTGGACCATGCCTCGTCGATAACAAGAGGACGATAGGTGCAACAATGATATGACCGTGGACACCGGTGCCTTATGTTAATATGTAGCTTTGCTAGGCTTTAAGTTTAGGTTGATGCTGTGTAGTCGGTTACGGGTTCTAGGAGCATCAAGGTGCAGTTGACGAATACAAAAGAACCTGTAGAGACCTCTCTTGTTCACTCGAATCATCCTTTAGAACCTCCAAGCGATGTCCAAGCCATCTCAAGAACCACAGCCGGTAAGCAGTTTTGATTTGCATCATTATGCATTAGCACCAATACCGGCGCTAATCAATGAGTTCGGGCCAATTCGCGCTTGTTGGCATTCGCACTTGCTCAACCATTCCGCTGACAGGGCCAAATCCCTGGACCGCCCGAGTCTGCAGAAGCTCCCCAGCCAGGCCCACCGGCGCCGTTGTTCTTTTCCGCTTATTTAGCTTTTGACGGACCGAGCCCAGGGCCTGTAGGGAGCCATTCAGCATGGTATCTAGGCACGGAAATCCCTCATCCTGAAGCACCTGTCGCCTCCGTTGATGATGAGAGCATATTCTCGGGATACCATCCTGCTACTTACTACAACAGACTTGTCCTACTGAAGGGACGATATGCGGACAAGAAGCCGGATACGACGGAACTGTCATGTATGTTGCGCTATTCCTTGCTCTCTTCGCCTCAGTGGTAGCTTATTGACGTTAACAAGTTGTCAAGTTTCTCCTTGAGCTTCCGTTTCTGTCAAGAGATATTTTGAACTGGTACTGTATCTGGAGAAGGGGACTTGACCTCTATCATACTCTCCAAGATCCCTCGCCTAGGACTTGCATCTCGAACGTGCATGTGAACACCATTGTCAAAGCCTTGATCGATGGCCCCCTCAATTTCGATGTCGAGCTGCTGCACTCGGCTCTCTCTGGTGCTGGGTGAGGGTTACCCTCGGTCTTTCTAGCTACACACTTAACGGTGATTATTACAGGGCAAACGAGATGGTTTTGATAGAAGTTCTTCTCAATCGACCTCACGAAGAATTGGGTCTGCTTAAAACGGCTTACCTGAAGACATACGGACGGGAGCTAATCGACCACCTCAAAGAGCAGGGAAGCAAATCCCTATCATCTGACTTGAAGACGTGTAAGTCTCTCCCAGTTGCTTCATATGTCCGTATACTGAACCGAAGACAGTCACGATGCTAATATTCGCATTAAAACTTGAGCGGGATCCGAGAAGCCTCATCGTTGACAATGCTGCTGTCAAAAGCGATGTTGACTTCCTTGTTCAAGCGCTCGAAAGGAAGAGTGACGACGGATGGCACCAATTCATTGAAGTATTTGTCAACCGTAGCCAGCGCCATCTCGCCGCTGGTATCACCGAATTTGGCCAGCGACCTCCTCGTACAAGTTTGAGCCGGGCTATCAAGGGATCGAAGTACTTGTGAGTTTCCGTCTTATTTACGAAGCTACAAAGTTGTCCTAATGAATCAATTTGTAAATCAAGCCCTTCAGGATTCGAGGCTGCTCTGCTCTTCATCCTTCACGGATGTAAAGCCAAGCGCGACGGGAAAGGGATATTGAGAGACGCCAAGCTGATCGAGAAGACAATGGCAGGTCTGGGTACTAGGGATAATGTCCTTGTCTATCGTCTCATTCGAGCACATTGGGACGCTACGAGGTTTTCAGCCATCAGAACAGCGTACCGTGTTCGCTACGGCAAGCGGTTGGTCACAAGGATTGCGGGTGATACAAGTGGGATTTATAGGGATGCACTACTTCTTCTAACCTCTCACGGTAGCAAGGAAACTTGATGGCTTGCTCCGCTCGAGAATGGTACGTAAGTCGAACGAGTAGCAGTACGAAGAAGCAAAACGAAACAGGAGACGTTTATAGTTCAAGCTGAACAGCCAGAGAAGCTTATTCACTGATAGGCAGCTGAACCACCTTTGATGCCGTCCTCGACGGCCTTCCACGATTCGCGAGAGCTGATGTCGTTCCACCACCTGGCAACATTAGGGCGGTCGGCAATGGCGTTCGATCCAGCCGCAGGGAGGAGAGCGCCGAATGGGAGATGGAAGAGATCAGCAAGAGTCAAATCCTGATAGATGGATCAGCTTTATGTCCTCAATTGACAATGAGATACACACTTCGCCAGCGAGGTACTTCTGCTTGGAGAGAATCTTGTCGTAGACATCGAGCTTTCCTTCGAGCTTCTTGATCTGTGCCTCAAAGGAAGGGATGTCAGCAGGCATGCCAAAGAATCTGCGCCACACAAACAGTTAGCCTAGTGGTCTGATTATTAGATCACCGAGACTGGACGTACGGCCTGAAAATCTTGTCGAAAACCGCAACGGCGGCATGGGCATCAAAGTTGGCGGCCTCGATAGAGACGGCCTGCTCGAAGAGGGCCTTCTTCTTGAGATCATCGAGAGGGACAAGGGGAGTGCCTTGGCTGGCCCACTTCTCAGCGACATAGCGGGCAATGGAGCGAGATTCGTAGATGATGAAGCCGTCATCATCCTGATATCAGACATGAAGATTAGTAGAATGAAGGAAAGGCGAGCATTGTTCAGCGTACGAGGTAGGGAACCAGGCCAAAAGGTTGCTTCTCCAAAAAGGAGGCAGCCTTGTGCTCCTGCTTCGCGAAGTCGATCGGGACGAACTCGAACTCGACTTTCTTTTCAAGAAGCACAACTGCGACGCGCTTGGTGGCGGGCGAGATGGGGGAGCCGACGAGCTTGAGAACCATGTTTGAGATGAGAAGAGGGGGTTGGATGTGAGAGTAAAAGGAAGGAGAGATGCTGGGGAATTGTGATTCCAACTATGTTCCTTTTTATCTATTTTCTAATTCCAAAGTCATAGGGATGTGAAGCTTGGCAAGTCACGCTCTGGCCTTCATGTGCTTAGTGTTCATTGTGTGTCCGCAATCATTGCCAGCGCGCCTTTCACTCGGACCTACTCTTTGCAAATGGTCACGCCGGTCAGTGGCAAGGAAAAATGTTAGCTTCCACCTCCTAGAAGGTGCGAGGCCTACCAAGACGCAAGTGGGAGTTCTGAGTGATCAGCGCAGCAGCAGATATGGAGAAAGACAGAGCGGGGCTAGGCTGAACAGAGTAAACCGATTATTTGAGAGCCCAAAGAACCTACTGAAACCCAAGAAGTGCGGTGTCATAGCGTACCTGAGGACCAGTTAACCTTGATCAGGTCATCACTCTCAGGTCACGAGGAAGCGTTGACGCCACAAATCACGATTAGCAATTCCATTATATTTATCGAACGTGATCCCCTGCACAGTCCAATAAGCACATAGCTCATGTGGTAGATGTCTTCAGCTCAGCTCAGAGCCTAATTTAGACGCAGGTACGGAAATAAGAAACCGCCGAGCGGCGATTGGTCAGGTGTAAAAGGTAACATTTGCGTTTGAGTGCTAACAGAGCCAAATTGATGATCGTGTCGCATTTTCCAAGTTCCCTTCACCAAAACCTTCAGTTTCTGGTGCAAAAATTCTCCGTTTTGCTCTTCAGGGATCAATCCTCCTGACCATGGACTAGCGGGCTGTTGTTCTCGACATCTATGGCCTTGAGCGTTCCACATGGTCTTCGTACTTTCGGATAATCTCTGGGTGGGCGCTCAAGATATGGAATGAGAGGCTATAGCGCTCTTCTGGGGGTTTCCATTGGACCGTATGCATACGATCGCAGGGAATCGGCAAACGAACATCGAAGCAACGACTACCAGCTGACTTTTAGCGATAAATCACCATGGCCATATCTGCGCTCTGGAACCTTTTCATGCAACGCCACATAGGAACCCGACTGCATCTTCGGTATATTTGCCATGGTCGGCAATGAGATGCTCAGCCCTGGTCACAAAGGAAAGCAGAGGTACATTTCTTAATGGCTTCCGGATATGCTCTCCCCGCTTGCGATAGCCTGCAGCAGATCTCGGATGCCTTGTCTTGCTTGAGGCTGAGGAGCCAAGCTTCGAGTCCTAGTATCATCAATGGTCTTCCTGCGCCGATCTTACTACGCTGGAGGACGACGTTTCCATGCGCCGCCCCAAGGCGGCGGTTTCGATGAACCGACGACGAGCGTTGCACAATAACGCTCGGCGCGCAGACCGCCCGAAACGGCCACCCCTCGACGACTGTTCCATCTCTTCCAGGCGGTCGATGCGATCAAGCAAGATGACCCACCGTAAAGCCTCTTATTTCCTTCTCTGGCTTTGTCTTCGTATCTCCTCCCTGACTTCGTTACATCATCCTTGGAAGGAACAGAGACAGAAAGTCAAAACCACGCGGTTTGAGCTCATGACGCGTTATTGATACCGCGGCAAGTCGCCGCATCTGCCGCGCGATCACGGATGGATCACCGCCGCATCGGATTGTCAAGTCTCATTCTGAACCTGACCAGCGACGACTCTGTCCGTTTCACCAGGTTCTCCTATGGGCAGTGGAGCTTATAAGAGCTGGCCACTCACCTTTTGTGGTCTTCAAACCGATCTTCCCTTCCCATCATACATACACGACGCGTTCAATGGCTCCAATCAACACTCCAGTAAACGCGACATTGCGACTTGCCCTTCCAAGCTGCTGCGATGTCCAATGGCATGAACACCATAGCCTTCCAACAGAGGAGGTGTCGAGGACACCATGGATCCTTATAATCATCAACCGACGCAAGATACCAGCCCTATCCAAGAGTCCCACCTCGACAAGCCAGACCTCTGCAGACGCCCATCTCTGACGCAACGGCCACTCGTTGCCCAGAACTGTTGCTTGTCTTCAGTTAAACCTCAGGCGACTCTGACCAGCCAAAAAACGCAAGTGGATTAACGATACCTGCACCCTGCACGAGCTACTCGCTGCCTCGCCAATACACCTGCAGCCAGGTCTCACCTTCCAAGAGGCGTAAGTTGCCTCTCTTAATATCACAAGCTTGGTACTGACCAATATCAGCAGCAGCTATTAGATAGCACATAAACCCCAAATGACGTACACCACCGCTCAACGTCCCCGCCTCAACTCAAGCATTTTCTGGGGAAGCCTGATTGGATGAATGAGCCGTTGGGCAGCCATTCAGTGCCCTCCTCGCCTTACAATGCACAACCTACCGCTGCTTGATATTCGCCACCACCTATGCTCAAACTCAAGTACTACAACCCGTTAGCTTAGCTGCGCTATCTCAGCCAACCCACCGATTCCTCTGTCGACATCCAGCAAGAAGCATCAAGCATTACCCATCTGACGCACCCTTTCGCGTTGTCCATTGGCTTTGCCCCAATCATCAACTTATCGTAATGTTCCTTCACCCGGTTCCCAGCGCGCTCGCTTGTATTGCTACGGGGTCAGGCCCCCTGCACCTATGCAGCCCACTTGTTCAAGCCATTCCTCGCTGCCTACTCTCCTGTCTTGTCCCAGTCCACCAACCCGCTGCTTCCATCGACCATCGCCCAATCATCGACCTCCTATTTCGGCATACCAGCAGACCCCGGGGCTCAGTCACCTTCCGACTCCGGAGCAACACCAGCGCTCGTCCCAGAGCCCATTTCTTCCAAGAACACCAGCTGCAGGAGCTCCTCCCGATTTTAACCCTCGAGCTATCCAAGAGGATGTTGGAAGATTCTTGGCACCTGACGCGTGACGACTCTCCATTTGTCCTTCGACCTTTCCTCATCTCACACAACCAAGCCACGACCATGGCCAACACACGAAGCATACTTTCCCATTGGTCACCTCGCTGCATCGACCTCCCTTCCTCCCCAACCCTGGAGCCACGCACCTCTAACTCCTCACGGATGGCAGACGCTCTTTGCATTCAGCCTATGTGCCCGCCTGATCTTCAATTCCCTGTCGCGTTACCTGGACGCTTAAAACCCGACAACTCTGACAACTCCTGCACCAGGCACTCACTCCTTTATCGCGATGGGCGAGGGGAAATTTCGATCGCTTACTACAGGTCCGTCTACCTTTGCTTATCTTTCCTTCTAATCATGCTGACTGTCGTACAGGCTGTGATCATCTGCTTCATCATTCATTCTGCCGACATATGGGCACCAAGACACCAACCATACCACAGTTTACAACTCCGTTGAAAGGACATCTGCAATTATGATCTGGTCGACGGCGTCGACCCATCGACGCCCTTCCCAACATTGGCGCGATCGACCCAGCCCGACGACGACACCAATGATGTTTTCAGCAATGACCAAGAGATCCGAGGTCTAACTCCAGTATCGTGGCCATACCGTACTCCAGGGTCTGGCCTCAATCCAACGCCATCCTGTGTCTCAACTGCAATCCCAATCTCAACACCACGCCTTGACTCCAAGCAAGCACATCACCGTCGACGCTCAAAACATATTTCGCCTAAAACCTCCACGCTGGCAGCCCATCTCCGGCGTCGACTACACTTCTACTGGACACCAACACTTTGCTCTGGTAGCTCGGAGATTCCGCCGACTTCGACCTATACCTGCATCGTCTTATCACAGCCCCTTCAATTGCGGTCGCGGTCATGTCCGTTGGTACACGCGACCACGACCACGGTTACTACGCGTGCCAAGATCACTTTCGGTGGTGTCGCCAACGCAAGCAGGCACCTGAAACTGGCTTCCCCGCCTCCAAGATCTCAACTTCGACACCAGCACCAGTATCCCAAACGTCGCGTCGCGTCCTGATGCTTCAGCCCCATGCTGGAGTAGGCGTTATATATTGGCCGATTCTGAAGCCAACTGGACAAGACCTACAACCTCAACACCGTCAACATACACCACGAACTTTGGCTCCCTACCTCTGCGACATGCCCCGACTCCGACTTCAAGGAAAAGATTCTACGACGACATTAATGGACCTGGCCCTTCAAGCAAACTCGACAACTCCTTTCTGGATGTTTCCGTCTTTACGGAAGGGGGGAAATCACCAAGTCAGGCTCGCAGCTATCCCATGGTTCGATACCGGACCTGGGCAGCTCCGTTTGTCTGGTGCGTTTCCGAGGTCATCGAATCATCTCATCGTGGTTCGAGGCCTCCGGTGGACTCTTCCTTCCTCTCCTCGAGCTTATGCCTTGGAAGGGGTTAGATTCTCTGCTGCCTGTGTCTGGGCCTTCGTTCTGTGCATGCTGGGTGAGACTTGATTGTCAAACCTCGCCTCTGTGGGGCTTAAGCCCAGGAGCGTTGGTTGAAAGGGGATTGTTGAGGGTTGTTCGTTGGGCTTTCGACATCGCGACTTACGGTGCATGGATCTAAACACCGTCATCGAGAGTGTGGAAGTGGCGTTTGCCCAGGTTCGTTCTTACACATCTCCTTACCGAGCAGGAATTCTGATAGTCTCTGCAGGCCATCTCGAAATCTTCCTCAACATCACCACTCTTCACTTGGCTTCATTCGCCAGCTCTGCCCCTGATCTTGGAACTAGAAGCTTTACCCTCTTCAACCTCCCTGACTATCTCGCCGATCCACAGCTTCGACACGCCACCCCTCAAGAATCATCGTTTCAACTCATCTTCCCCTCTCTCTCTATGCACTCCTCCCAATCTCGGGAAGGTCACCTGGACCGCAAGTCGCCCAACCATCAGCACGTCTTCGAAGAGAGTAGTCTCGTCTAGCGATGTTTCGTCTACATCGGGGACGGGTTTTCTTACCAGTGATGCGTCCGATCATCCCTGTTCCAAAATCGCACCCGTTGCCCCCACCTCTCCCGTCGCCGCGTTGTTCCATGCCCGTCCCTTGCGTCAGGGCCTTTGGCATATGATGTAAAGGGAATGCAGCCTCATGTCCCCTCACGGACGAATCCGCTGGCACCTGCAATCTCTGCGGCCATTTTGAGGATCGCCAATTCGCCAATTCGCAGAGCTCAAAGCATGGTCAACCTGGCGACCACACAAATCTACTTCGCCTGAATCGCACTCGCACTCCCGCACCCGTTGCTCCCGACGCGTACCGCTCTTACATCCACGCCTTCGCCGCCTCCTCAAGACTCGAACACCTTTGGTATATCCCGCGACATGAACGACAAACACCAGAACGCCAGAAGGGACGCCCCAAGGCCAAGACCATCTATCCTCAGCAGAACCTCGTCCAGCCTTCCATCTACGTCCGAGCGAAGCAAACCTTCGAAGCCGCTGGGCGCTCACCCCCTCAATCAGGCTAGAACCGTGCCCTCTATGCCACTAGAGTGTGGGTGACGCCTCCCTTGATTGCACACGACCACTTTGCACAACACAACGATCCTTGTTATAGTCACGCGCCACGCACAAATCCCTCAATACTAGGCGACTCGCCAACCTCAACACTCGAGATGCAACCCTTTGGGAGCAACTCGAAAACATGCCCGACCAAACGCTCAAATCCATCTGATGGCTCTTCTCCCAACGCGGACACCGGCGATCGTCACCGCGTACAAGGACCACCGAAAGGCTCACCGCACATCATTCGCCAGAGATATTTCCCCAACCACGATCGCAGCTCTCCCTCGAATTTGTTTTGCCTGCACCTCGCCCAGCCTGATCCCATCACACCAAGCCTCGCGACAGACTTCAGTTCTACTCCAACGACACAGCGTGCCTACTCGGTATCTTGTCGGCGCCTGTATACCGGCCTCGACATGACCACCTTCGGATAGACACTCGTCACGCCCATGCCCAGCATGCCAACTCCATCACTGCTCAACCTTGCACCACACCAAGGCAAATCCGCCTTCCCCTTCCTCCCAACTGCCCCCTTTCAGACTTCTCTTGCCAGGTGACCGCTTCGTTCAGCTATCGCTCACGCTCAACGTTCGTCGGAACGCAGTTCCTCCTCAAGCTCTCAGCTACCTTAGCCTTCCACGACCCAATGCCCAGTCTCTCGGGGTCACTTCTGGCCTCAGACTCCACGACTGATGTCAGTCCGCAAATCCGACCTCCCCAGGAGATCGAACTCCTACACTACGGGGTTCACTTCAGCCACTTCTACAAGAAAGGATTCGGCTTTCACACACAAAATACCCTCGGTTATATGGCTCAACGGTCACGTTAACTGTACGTTTACTTCTCCGCGACTTTCCCCCCTCAACGTTGTCTGATTCATCGAGTTTCTATATATGGAGAGCAAGTCCATCACCATGGTCCAGATTCTCGGGAGAGGTGGAAGACCATAGGACGGCTTTGCCGGGAAAGCCTTCCACTCGACTAGCGATGCTAGATAATCATTCGTTGAGCAATCCTATACAAGCATACCTTACAGCTGCCAATCACACCTTAACTTCCGTACTTGCGATTGGATCCCTCATGCCTGGGTGGCATTCATCCCAATCAGTTACCATGGCTAAGATAATCTAGTCCTATGAAGACCCCGGCTACGCCTCATTTAAAGTCCATACCTTTTTGTAAAACCCGGAAGTTCACATAGTTAAGCTGTCATTGCTGGAGCAGTGGGGTACTTTTGATGCTACCTCGAGCCCATTTTCAACTGAAACGTAACGAACATCCATTAGCGCACCTAGCGTGCATGATCCATAGTAAATGTACACTAAAAGTCGTGTTATCATCAAAGTCTTTATTGAAAGCCGCTGGGACGAAACTGGGATCATCCAAAAGTTAGGCGCTTCACCAATCGCAGTGCCTTGCGAAGACTAGAAGCCCTCTCCGCCATGCCCTGACTCTCTCGCAGTGTCGGGTCAAGGTCCGACTCCATATGAGTCGGACCTTGGGGGATGTTCGGCTCCTCGTCGATGTCGCTCCGCTCGAGGGGCCAACCGATGTCTATCTTTGTCTTTGTTCGGCCTTGAGTCTTTTTCGAACGTTTAGATCCCGGTGCCAACAGACTTCCCAGCTGCCACCACTTCCTTCGAGCCTCAGTCGGTCGTGCAGTCAACGTTTCCATGATAACACCCGACTGGGGTTCTGGTAGGCGTCTTGGTGGGGAGCAGAAAGTGCTCGGGTCCAAAACGTCGAGATCGCCCTCTTGAAAGAAGTCATCCTCGTTGAAAGTCCCCATGCCTGCAGAGGACATAAACGAAGGAGGCCGTGAATTGAGAGCCCTAGTCATGTCAGCATTTTGGCTCCAGCCATCGGAGAGTCCAGAAGACGAAGTGGGGAATGGCAGGAGGAGCGGGTGTTCGGTTGGCGGTGATCTCAGCCTTGAAGGAGTGCATCCGGGTGAGTTTGATAATGTGTTAGGAGTTTCCCAGTCATATTCTTGAACACATGCCTGCCAAAGCTGATCGAGCCCTGGATCGGTGGCCTGGCAAGCACGTTTGTTTGATCGAATGACGGCTTCAATGTCGAGGTGGTAATCCGGGGAGATTGACTCCCGTTCCAGCTTTTCGTCACCCCCAGTGCAGGCTGAATGGAGACTTGATGCAGACGGTGGCGCGTCGAACAACCAAGTCACACCATCCTCGCAATCGCTCCCGCCATCTTCGGCATCTCTTCGTCCTCCAGCGCTCGCCGGATCGTTAGCCCCAACCTCTGGCAGTCCATCGCCATTCCCTCCCTTGGCACGGCCTCGCGCAGCTTCACGCCCTCCCAAACGGCGCAACCATTGGCCGTCTTCATTTTCGTGTTGACCCTTTCCCTCCTCTCTCGGGTTTGCGTGGAAACTGCCATCCTGGTCCTGCTTCGGTTCCCCAGCTTGCTCAACGAAGATCTCCTCTTCATCGGCTTTTCCAACCGCCTCGTTAACCTTCATGACCCACTTCTTGACACCTTCGATCGGCCAGTGTAGGTCTTCACAAACACATGCGCCATCTGCCTCGTTCTTGCAATAGTTGACTCTCCGCCCTTCATTGAGTCGGGGTTCAAACAGGAGGCTATCCAGCAGAAAGGTGTTCGCAGAGGGAGGGAAGGTGGGGCGCCCGAGCAGGCAGGATTGGCTATCGTATGGGATGTTGGCCGTCGATCTCCTATCAGAAAGACATGAGATTTTTTATGTAGATCAAGTATAAAATAAGACTTGCCTTGCAGGCTTGGACGGCGTATCTGTCAAGATCGGTTCCTGAAGCTCGGGCTGCTTGATAAACTGAGGGCTGCATCCCGGGGTCGTACCAGGGGTTGAGAGGGTAGTCGTGGTCGTGGCGGGTGTCAAGGTTGAGTAGGCTGTCATACTCAGTAAAAAGGCCTGGTCACCTTGGTCGCCATGTCGTCACCACAAAGTCCCTGGCGGTCACCACCTGATCGGACCTGGTCACCCTTTGCGCGCACTTGGCATCGAGTCTGAGCCCACCTCCTTTCCGTGGATTGATGGACATGGGGAAGTCAAGTCTAAGTCAAGCCCATGTTGCTCTTTGGTCATCACCGCTTTCTGAGTCGGTACTTTCTCATACGCCCGAGCAAACACGCTTCCTATCCTCTTTAAGTAGCAGATTCTTCATAATTTATAATAAAGGTTGTCGATCAACATCCTGAAAGGACCGAGACCGCCAGACGCATCCAGATACACTAGTAAAAAAATCCTCTTCCAAACGCCATGCAGTTTCATCTTTTCGTTCTTTTCTCTAAGTCCGAAAGTGTTTGGTCATGGCACGACATCAAGCATCGGAAAACTCCGACGCCAGCAGTGTAAGCCCGCCGCGTCCGAGTCCAACACTCAGGCCACCACCACCACCACCCCACCAGAACGCTGTCACCATTTCATGCTCAACAGCGGCCACACGTCCAGCACTCGAAGATGCAAGGCTTCCGCCAGCGAAGCTCAGCACGTTGCGTCGTCCATCCAACCAACAGGTAAGTTGTCAGATATGTTTCGTGTTCGCATGGCTTACTCGTTCATGCGTACAACAGCTAGGAGTGTCAAAGGTACGCAAAATTTCTTTCAAAAACTCTCGTGATAACTCGTTGGCTGAGGACGCTCATTTCAGCCCCGGTAGCACCGACACCTCTCGAAGCCCTTCAGTGTGTCGAGGATACTACGGCCGCCAACCGCAGTCTCAAGGCTCAAGCTACCTTTCTTTGGCGACGAGGAGGAGGAGTGCATGGGCCGCATGGCCAATAGGAAGAGAGAGGGGGCAATATATTGTAGATAAAATGCATTGTAATAGCTTGACTTTAATAATATGATGACTTGACCACGACTACTACGTGCTTTAATTGGCGGATAACGATCAGACGTGAAGACCTGGATGCGACTACTAGCGGATGTATTAATGTGCCATTTCTTCGGGATGTAGGCGACTACCAAGTGACTAAAAGGTCTGAAAGTATGTCACTTTCTCATCCCCAAATACTGCGTTTGGTCACCCTCGACAATGACGTGACTTTGTTCGGACTAAATAATGACAAAGATGCGACATAGCCTTTTTACTGAGTGTCATAGGTGAGACAGCAGACAACGTCGTCGATGGTGAGAGTGGTGATTCCACATCTTGTGGCTTCCGGCAGCTCAGCAGCACCGTTGGGGTCTGCTGCATGAGCTTCGAGATAAAGGGAACGCTTTCGATACACCCTGGAGCGCTCTCCACCTCCCATCTTTCACAGCCCCTATCCAAATGAGACCGACAGCAAGAAGGTAGCTCACGTCGATACGGCGAAGGGAATGGGCAAGGGATACCATCAAGCTCGGTCACGAGATGGAGGTCATCCATGCTGTCAAGCCCATGTCTGGCGGGGAGCTGGTTTGAAGCATCGTCATCTTCGTCTTCTGACTCCTCAATGAGGGCAGGAAGACGGTATAGCTTTGCCATGTAGCCAGCACTCCAGACAACAGTAAGTTCACCCTCTTCATCGTCACTGACATTGTCTGTGCAATCCTGTTGGTCCTCTTCTCCGTAAAAGTCGTCGTACTCGACTTCCGTGTGCACTCCATGGTGTACCTCCTGCATTTCGTCGTGCGAGTCGCCTACTACCGAGCCTTGAATCCATGCGTCTTCATCTTCCCACATCCTTTCCTCCTCTTCCCTCATCCTTTGTTCCGCATCTGACACGCTTTCGCGTGAGGTTCCCATGTCGTCTGGGTCCGCTGAGTTGCCAGTAAAATCATTGTCAGATGAACCGGAAGGCCTAGCCACTGTCCAGGCCTCTGGCAAGCCAGCAGCGAAGGGCTGCACACAAGGAGGTGCACTGAGCGGCCTTCGTTCCTCCGCCGCATCTTCCGCGTGCCTAGAGAATGACGACGTTGAAGTCGTTGGGTCTCTGGCCAACAGGGCGGTTGTAGTGGACACTTTCTCCTCGAACTGAGCGACAAGTTTCGACACAAGACCTTGGGTGACTGGGATGGCACCGTCTGATAGCGACCGAGTACGGCGGGAGCTTTCAGAATCCCAAAGTGAGCTTGAGGTGCTGCGAGCGAGGTGTTGGTGAAGACGAGAGGAGATTGGGGACCAAGAACGAGGCTCATGGAGTTTGTGGTGCGAGGCAGAAGGTCTGCCTTCTTCGTCATCGTAATCAGGATCGTCGACTTCGTGGGTGGTGTTGAAGGGCGCAGTTTCGAGCATAAGAGACGGATTGGAGATGATGGGAGTTTCTGACACCATTCCGTGAACCGGGGAAGGTCGTTTGCTGTCGAAGACGCTTGTCTCCACATTGTGCAACGGGAGACTAAAACTCTCCTCTACTTCAGGGTAGTCGCGAGGTGGGGCTGGTAAATAGGACACTGTCTTCGGTGTCAACCGAGGCAAAGCTTCGATCTTCGCAGGGGCGAGTGGAAGGGCATCGATTTGTGACTGGGAGCCAATCAGCGACTCGGATAGCGAGGAGAAGGGGATTACAGATTGTTCACATACCCCATGACTGTTGTCCCATTCCACTGGCGAGAACATACCATCCTTGGGAGACCACTGGTAGAACGTATAGTCACCCTCTTCGTCTTCCTCTGAATCTACTTCTTCAACCGGAGTGAAACCGTTGTCATCAGTCCCGTCAACAACCTGTGTCAGCTCCTGCGTATCGTTGTCTCTGCGAGGAGCGATGATATCGGTGGGCCAATCCACCTGCGATCCTAGATCAACTTTGTACATCTCCCCGAGGTCTACGTCCACCAACTTCTCTTCCGGAATCTGGGGCAGTGACACAGTTTGGTCGATCAAGCCCAAGTCAGCTTCCTTGGGCTCTTCCTCGCATTCCGCTTCCCTCTTGCGCCTACGACGACTGTGGGACCTGGACATGGCATGTGTGTGCTCAGTCCATTTGCCACCACTCATGCCGCCAGTTTCCGACTGGGGCGCCTTGATCTTCACGTAGTCATCATCAGGTACAGGGACTAGAACCACAGTGGTTTCTTCGGTTGGGATCGTCAAGGTGATAGTTGGGGCTCCAGGGTGGGTTGTGCCATTGCGAGTAGCAGGGGTTGAATTGCTTTCGATTGCCGAAGATGATAACAGGGAGGGGACAGCGATCCGCTTTACCCTGCGCAGAGTCTTCGGAGGGCTCGACGAGGTCGACGAAGACGGGGAAGAACCTGGACATCAAGCTGGTCAGAATATCGCCGCCCCTGACTGTAGCAACGAGAGACATACCAGAAGGAGACCCGCAGGGTTCAGGGATCAGAGGCTTGGAGCGGCTGAGGTCAAGGAGAGCAGGAACAGGTTTGCGGTGCACTCTTCTCCTGCTTTTCTTTGGTGTGAGCATCGAGGAATCAAGAGTGTCATCATCGTGTTGCGGACCCTCAGAGGCTAAGGAAGAGCCAAGGGGCAAGTACCCGTAAACGCGGAGCTGCGTCACCAGTTCTACAAGGGGCGTTCGCCTAATCGCAGGAGGCCCAACGGTTGGAGGTGCATTGACGGAAGGTGTAACGCCCCCCGACTGAGCGTCCCGACTGTAGGGCATTCCGTTCTCCACGAACGGCTCAGAAATTTGTGGGAGTGCATTGTGGGAGTGCAAAGGGCTGGAAGGTGGTGAAGTGGGCTTGGGGATGGTAGAGGGGCGACAAGGAACTCTTCGAGGGAGGGACGAGGTATGGGCTTTGGAAGGGTGAAGGGACTTGCGGATGGGATTGCGAGGGGGAAGTGGGGGAGTCTCAGAGTTCACGATGAGTCCGGAAGGAGAGGCCACATGTGTGCCACCGTTGGAATCGATGCTGGCGACAGTATTAGGCGAGGAATTAAGGGAAGCATTATAGAAACGTTTGTAGAAAGTGACCATAGCACAATAATGGTGAATTCCTTAAGGTAGTAGTTGAGAATCGTAGGCGATGTCGTGAAAAGTTGAAAATAATCCTTAGGCCGTCACTGCTGTTGGGGATGGGGTAGAAGGCACGTCGCTGGGAGTCAAGGTATGGTTTGGAGACCTGGAGGCTGTCTCCCCTTCTGAAGTGTAGTGGTGAAAGAAGATAAGGCTAGCCGCTCATGGCTATATAAGAGCGCAACGCATGAGCGCCTAATGGTGGGGATGGAGACAGTGGGGTTTGTCGGGATTAGAAGTGGAAGCGAGGATCTATTGTATTCCCAGAACGCTGTTAAGGGGAGAGTATTGTTTTCCGTAGGAGTACTGGCGCCCACAAGACAACCACTTGTCATCTTGTCCTGCATATTGTGTTTTCAAGGGTCGTTTTGGCATCGCCACGATGAACAGCTGTCGAGCTTAAGAGCTCTTGATGGTTGGTGACCCCAATTTGGCAGATATGTGGGCGACCTAACGATAACAATGCACGGTTGCAAGTGTGGACGCAATGTCAATCTCCAGCATTGTGAAGGGTTTTCTTTCTTTGTCTCCTATTTGTGGGCGACGCAAAGAGTTGTGACGATGGTACAAACAAGTTGAGCTGACGAAGAAGCATGTTACATCTGTGGGGGGATCGCCAAGCTGGGTGGAGGGGAGCGACATGTAGAACGGGGATTGAGAAATTGAGTCAAGGAGAGAATTGATTATAAGCGTTTGATGAAAAAGGAGATTTATAAACAACTCACCAGTCGTAGACTGAGCAGATCGACCACAGCCATGTTTCGGACTGAGGAGCGCGTAGGGCGACGTGGCTGCTCCCCAACGGTAAACGTTTTACGCGCTACCGTATCTCAGAGAAATTTAAGCTTGAAAACTGCTAACGCAAGAAGTTTCGAGCTACGACCTCCTCATGGATGAAAAATGGTAGGCGACTTCAGGATGAGGCAGGAAAATATTGGCATGTTGAACGTTGGTCAATATAGTCCCCTCTGAAGGCAATTCTGGAGTAGTTCTGAAGCTGTTTTTGTTATCTTTGGTTCCAAATGCCGGAAGGTCATTGAACGTACCGGGTCAAGTTGCAGATTATGGACAAGAGAGAAGGGCAGTTGTGGTCTTCCCGCATTGATGCGCTGATGCGGCATGATGCCACGGATCGTTTTAGCAGAGCAAATGGTTGCAGTTCTGGTATCGCAGGCTCGAGAAAGATGAGTGTATTCAGGTAAAGACATAAAGCAGAGAAAGAAAAACATAGGTAGCGTCTTTGAATCATGGACCGTATGATGGTTAATTACAGGATCGTGCCAGTCCACGAGATAAGGCAATAGTACTGACACCCTACCAAACCCTTGGAGTCGCGTAGGGATCGTAATGTTTGACCCACTGCTCTAGGGTCATCCTCTTTGCGGGAAGGGGGGTTGGGAGATGCGGCTTTTGCAGCTCAATCACTTTCTTGGCCATGTGAGACATCAGGGTCAAGTCAGATCCCCAGTGCCTCTTCGGTCGTTCAGCCAGCCAAACGTCGAGTCCAAATCCCAACTCCCGATGTACATGAGTTCCTTGATGCATGCCACTGTACTCTCGAGAAGCTCCAGCTTGCGTCGCCCGTCATGGCTGAGGAGCTCTTTCCAAGTGTCACCCCAGATACGATTGAGAACCGGGATTGGAATGACTGAATTCATTCCATAGTGATAGAAGTTCCAGAGGTCTTTGTGAGCGTTGCTTGGGTGGAACCCTGGCCAGAGATTGTTGGTGATAGGAACCCACTTCCGTCGGATCCATTGATAGCGTCGTTGGCCAGTATGTAGCTCCTCGTATCTGAGGCTCTCTTCCAGTCTGGTGAGTTCATACGTCTGATTGCCATGATCCTCCCAGTTCATAGGGAAAACCTCTCGAGTGTAGTAATAGCCAAACGGGCCGGTGGTGAATGTTTCCAGCTGCTCGTACAGTTCGTGGTGCTTCTTGAGGTACAGCATGTGTAGGGCCGTGGCGATGAATGGTTGGAATCGAGTGCCGAAGTGCTCCAGGCTGAGTAGGGCATTTTGCCCATAGCGAACGACGCTAGTGCCAACTTCTTCCCCATTGCGAAACCACAGAAACATTTCCTTGTCAGAAATATCCTCGCGTGGATTGACTCCTTTCAAAGTCACTGATTCAATGCGCAAGCACCATGGCTCTGGGCAGTGAAGGTCGTCAAAGTTGAGCAGGAGAATCCTTTCGCTTCCAATGACTTGTAAAGAAAGAGTTGCTCCCGAGCCGACTCTTAATTCGGAGCGACACTCACTGGTCTTGTAGACCTTTGCAATCTCCCCATAAGGGCCGTCAGCTGCCTGACCGTTTGCTAGTACCATTGGAGAGAAGCCGCGAGGGTGCTCAAGCCGATAATAGTCCTTAGGCGCTGGTTTCGAAGTTGCTTTGGTGAAGTTGTGATTGGGCATGATGGTGAGCGACGAGAGAGGGGATTGAGGTTCGAGGAGATATGTGGGGCTTTGGTGTTCAGATCCGCTCTTTTTAAAATCCAGGATTGCTGCACAAAGCGGTGGGCTACCACACATGGTTTGGCCACAATTTCAAAGTGGTTGACAAAGTGGTGGCAGTGTGGCGTTGCCACACTTCAAGCCATTACAGTGCGAACTCGCTCCTAACAAGTGTATCCCTCAAAGCGGGAGTGAACTAGGCAAGTGATACCGTAGATGCTGGCCCTTATTTTAAGCGGTCACCGGCTCACTGTAACGCGATCGACCTTGTCTGCGGATAGATGTGATGACCGTGCAAACTGCCCGAACACTGTTAGGGCAGTATTTAACATCAGCATATCCTAGCTCTTACAGCTACCTGAATATCGATAGACAGTATTTCGCCGAAATGCTGCTTTTGATCTTTGTTTAGTTTCGGAGCGATGCAAATAGCAACGCCCCACCAACGCCGTAAGCTCCAGGCTGCTCTTGACCATCTTTGGACTCAGAGCAACATTTCAGGAAACCCGCCAGGTCCTTGCTGGTGCTCCGACGCCAAAGCGACCCGAAGAAGCAGCTCTGGGTATTTGTCCAGCTCCAAAAGTAAACAAATATCAAAAGCTGAAATTTAGCGAATTACTGTCTATCGATATTCAGGTAGCTGTAGTATCTACGATTCTTATATTCCAGAAATCGACGGCGTAGGTGTCACTGGTTCGATGGCGTAGTTGGTAGTCGCATCTGTCAAATAACGTGGCGCGACGCTGTCAGTGTTCCGTTGACAGCGCCGCGCTATGGGACACAGAAGGTCCTCAGTTCGAGCCTGAGTCGAATCGTGTTTTTGCTTTGAATGATTCCGCGAAGCAGTAAAAGCACCTTTCTACCGGCATCTTCAATAAATTCCGAGTCCGGATCCCGAAGCGCATACAGCGCGATATGTGGGAGAATTTGTGCTCAACGACAACCATAGGAAGCAAAAATATGCATCTAACTGTAATCGGAAGGACTGCCGCAAGACCTTTACATAGGGGAAGGCACCCGAGCGTCGGCCCTGAACGAGCATACTAAGTAGTTACTGGAGAGGTGGACGCTTGATCCGATGACACTCCGCAGGTCCTATAGGTAACTTCTTAGGATATTCATACAAGATACGATACAGGACATGGCAGCGTAAAGTGTTCTTTGCACAACTATTATCAATCAGTGACTGGGAATACCTATAGGAGGGGACCTCATACGAATAAGCGCCTTAGCCCCTATCAATGCCAAATCGGGTTTTGGAAGCAAGCAAGGGCAAACAGATTTCTGGATTCCGTCCGTTTCGGCGTTTTCACTGCAACAACTTCGCACTTACCGACCACCTTGTACTGGCAGCGCCTTACCACTTTCTTTGTCGCCATTACGCATAACTGACTGCTGCTTTGATTTTCCTCCGGTTCTGCTCTGCCGTCATCGGAGATTATGGGCGACAATCACTGATTGGCAAATGAATCACAATCACTCGATGCGCTCCTGTTTCTAGGGACTGAAACTCGTCCACAACGGTGTCATGCACAGCGTTGGCTGAACATGAGCCCTCCTGGCCCGTACAATTCTAAGTTCCGGCTTTGGAAATCCTGCCTAGTTGGGTCTAGAGTGGCTTTTAGGATCGACACTGCCGTGTTATGCCAGATGCCCATTGTGTCGGAGGCGCACCTGTCACTTGTCGATCGAGACTGCAGCCCTTCTCTATATACGAGCCTCTTGAAGCCCCACCATAAGGCTTCGCACCAGAGACAAGATCCAGTTGAGGACGCCCTCGCCAACGAGTACCGCAAACCACCCGTGGAGATCGCTCTTGATCAAGCATCTCAAGTGTTTGGATGCTCCCAATACATCGGCACACTCGCACCCGTTTTCTCCTGTCTCGTCTGTCTACATATGTGCATACACACAAACTTATCACCTTGTGCCGCACTCCTCTTCTCCGGCGGTGTTTGTGTGCGATATTTGGGTCCATATGCTGCCGAGCGCTGGTTTGGATTACCGAGGAGGTTTGTGTATATATAAAGGCTTGGGAGGCTATTTCGATACCTCGAACCGAAATGCCGCTCTCTGAAAAGGCCCCGGCCGCTCCCTCATCGGAAGGAAAAGGACTCAAGTTTTGGTTGATAGTCGCATCGCTATGCATCACTCTCTTCCTCAGTGCCCTTGACTATGTGAGCCACGCGCATGCTATTTCTATGTGGCCATTATTGACCTTCCGTGAAGACTGCACTGGCATCGGCTCTTCCTGTCATTGTCCATGACTTGCAGGGATCAGATTTTTCATGGATCGGAACTGCATATGCGGTAAGGCTTTCTGGCCCCTAGCTATCGACCACGGTTTGACGTGCCATGCAGCTATCGTCCACCGCATTTCTCCCTATGAGCGGAGGGCTTGCCCAGGTTAGCCGCTCATGATTGCTCATTTCCATACACTCTGATTGACGATAATGTAGATCATCGGTCGTCGGCCTTCGTTCGTCATCGCTCTAGCCTTTTTTGCCCTAGGTAGTGCCCTATGCGGTGCCGCTCAGAGTATGAACTGGCTCATTGCAGCCCGAGGTATATCCTGCCCTTTCTCGTTGGCATTCCCTGTCTGATCCTTTGGCAGCGATTCAGGGCGTTGGGGGTGGCGCAATCATCTCACTGGCGAGCATCGTTATCAGTGATATGGTATGTCTTCCCGGTCGTCGCGGACTTCTAGATTGCTAACAGATGCGCCTATAAGGTCACACTGGCTGAGCGGGGAACGTACAATGGCATACTGGGGCTGTGAGTATGCTTTGTATAATTTTGTGGCCGCACACTGAGCAGACGATCAGGACCTGGGCCGTTGCAGTCGCTATCGGCCCTCTCGTTGGAGGTGTCCTTGCTGAAAAAGGCCAATGGAGATGGCTATTCTGTATGTTCATCAATGAAACCTGATTAGTTTACCTTCTAACACCTTCTAGACCTTAATTTGCCTATCTGCGGAGTAGCATGCATCTGTGTTGTTGTCTTTATGGACCTTCCGACGCCACAAGGCACTTTCAAGGAAAAGTTCTTTGCTATGGATTGGATGTAAGTCACACCGCCCCCTTTCCACTGGCCCGACTAAGAATCTATTACAGAGGAAATCTTCTCGTGATCAGCAGCTCTAGCGCTCTCGTCTTAGCCTTGACCTGGGGCGGCGCTCGTTATCAGTGGACTGAGCCACAGGTCCTGGTACCACTGATCGCAGGTCTCCTGGGCCTGGCGGGCTGGTTAATTTATGAAGTCCGGTGGGCAAGCCACCCTATGGTCTCACCAGAGCTGCTCGGGAATCGCACTAGCATCTCAGGGTAAGTTCACATTTCATACCTTCGGGCTTCAGAACTTGCGTCCTAACCTGCGATCCCAGATATCTCCAAGTCTTCATCAACTCATTTTATGTTATCGCTGTTATTTGTAGGTCGCGGCCTTGACCGTCTTCGGAACAGAATGACTCAATGCACACAGATTACCTACCAGTCTACTTCCAAGCATGTAAAGATGCGGGTCCAACTCGGTCTGGAATCGAAATGTTTGGTGTCACAATTACCGTCGGGTATGTAATTCTTTTTCTTTTCGATTCCCCTTCTTGCTGACAATACGGTCTACAGCCCATTCATCGTGGCCGCCGGAGTTAGCGTGACACTGCTGAAGGTGTATCGCCCACAGCTGTGGGTTGGCTGGGCTCTGACCACCATTGGGATGGGCCTCCTTGGCTTAGTTAGAGCGGATTCCCCTCTCTCTTGGGCCATTGGGCTACCTTCTTTGCCTGCTGTTGGAGCTGGGACTATCTTTGGTTAGTAGCATGCTTATCGAGAGTACGGTCGCGAACTCACGCTGGCAACCCTAGCTGTTTCGTATTTCCCAGTTTTATCACCTCTTCCCGTGACTCTGAACGCGCAGGCCTTGGCCCTATTTGCGTTCCTTCGGTCTATGGCGCAGGTAGGCTCTACAGCATGGATATATCTTTGCGTCCTAACTGTCTGCTTAGATCTGGGGTATCTCGATTGGAAGCGTCATTTTGACAAATGGCTTGGTCAAAAATCTACCTCAACAGTTCGTCAAGCACGCTGCAGGTGGCATCGAGCATGTTTACGCTCTGATTCCAGAAATCAAACGATTGCCCCAGCCTCTAAAGTCCGAGGTCCAAGAGGCATTCGGAGAGAGTCTGCGACCAATATGGTACACCATGGCTGGACTGGCATTCCTTGGATTCCTCTCATCTCTCTTCATGGCTGACATCCCCCTTCACAACTACGTCGACAACAAGTTTGCGATGGATAGCAACGCTAGTAGCCAGGTGCTTTTCAAGAAGTATGGCGATGTCGAGGGTGCAGTTGCATCTGAACAGCGCGATTGGTGATCTCTTTACTACGGTGATCTTATTATATCGATATCTACAGTCAGAAGTCTATAATTATCTCAAATGTATTTCAGTGGTCGGACTTCGATTGCCCGGGCTTTTACCGCGATGATGGAAGCACCCCGCTTTGGGACGGATATGCCGCTCAGACTCCGCCCTCATCGATGCATCAAGGAACCATTCAAATATTCTGAGGAGAACCGTCTACTCCTTGGCTCCTCCAGCCCTACCATCCGACCCACAACGACGGCTATGGATACCTGCTGGAGGTCCAGGTCACTTGGCATAGGCTTGTGCTGACAACAGCGGTCTGACAAGGCGATTTGCGTGGCACCGGCATTTTCGACATCCCAAGCGCGTGCAGTGCACTGCCTTGAGAGGGACAAGCCCCTCGCTGTCCCCACGGACTTCATCTGCTTCGCTTTGTTCGGTGGTCGTCATGCGCGAAGCAGCCAGCCACGAACCACACCCACAAACACAAGGCTTGTGCGTTTTGCTCTCAATTGGTTATAAAGAGGACACCGAGATCAATTAGCCGCCCACCTTCTCTTGCTGCTGTTACCCCGTCTACGACTCACTGCACGGCGACCATCTGTCACCGAACCTCGCGTCACTGCTTTGGAAAGTTTTTAGTCACTTTTACGTGCTAAAGTCGGCCGATTTGTCTTTGCAACTTAGACATATACCCTCTCCTTGATCTTGCGACGATCCCTCTCCCACCATGTCAAATCTCATGCGGAAACTCAGCATCCCCAAACCCAAAGCCTCCGCAGACATCGAGAAGGTGTCCAATAGAGCACCACCAAGCAAGCCAGTCGACGCGCATAAATCGAGAGCACCCAAACCAGACAAACAGCCAGTCATGTACCAGCTACAGCCGCCAGAACCGAAACTGCGTCACAGAGCCGCCAGCGTCTCGACCACCACCGCCGTTATTGTCCCAGTGCCTGTAGTCGTGCCAGAACCGAAGGACGAGCTCGCCGCGTTCAGCATGCAGCTGGGTGATGTACGGAAGTTTATTGCAGAACAGCAGAAGGTCAGGGTGGAACAGGAGGCGTTACAGCGGGCAACAGCACTTCATCAGGAGCTGTATAAGAAGAAGAAGGCTAGCGATGCAGCACGGCATGGACTACGGCCGCGAAGTCCTATGAAAAACCGGAGATAGAGGAGAGGGTTTCTGTTGGAGAGGGTTTGCAGAGATGATTTAACACTTATTATTACTTCTAATTCTTATGTTTTTACGTCTCGGTTTGTAATCTATTTCTATGAACTTGCTTGTTGATGCTGTGATGACGGTCGTTGAGTATATGTCAGATAGGAATGACTCGGAGTCGAGAGACCTTTGGGGCAAGATTAGAGCGTGCAAGGGACAATGGGCCCAATGGAGCCTAGTATCACTCACGCAGCAAATACATCTTCAAAACGACCAAAGGTATGTGCATTGCCTAGCGGTACAGATAAATGGCACTATTGATACATCCAACAGCAGCGAGTAAAACCCAGCATGAAATGCGCACAAATCCTCGAACAGAACAGACAAGAAGGACGACTTGAATAACGTGACCAGCATTCCTGTCACGGATTGGAATACAGAAGGATCAAAATAAGGGCAAGGTCGAAGGCGCTCAAGAAAGGAAAGCAGAAGGAGCAGTGCCTTTCAATACGTAGAATAGTTAAAATCTGAAAGCGAAGCAGGTGGAATGACACAAACATTGTTGATAGATCGTCCCAGCATAACACCCACAGTTGATAGGACAAGCCGAGGGTGCAAGACATTAGCAGCTGGGAAGATAAACACAATCAGGCCAGGAAGCGAGAGTCCAATTGACCTGGCGTAGAGTGGTCGGGTATGTCGTCGAACGAGGGTCAAGGGTATACTAGCACACCCTTATGCAGTCTGCGATATTGGATTGGGTTCCCCGTCAGAGCTGACGCTCCCAACGGTGCGGGGAAGGCACCACCCAGGCAAGGCTGGTGGTAGCCAAAGCACATGAGCGGAGGGCGAATGATATGAGAGGCTTTTCTCGCTAGAGAGTTCCGCGATTAGAGCGAGGCGAGAAAGCGGAGGCTGTCGTCCGCCTACAGACACAGTCAGTGGCTTCCAAACAGCAAGGATAGAACACCACGTACCTTATGACTCGCAATCGATGTGCCTGGCCTCATCCTTAGATGAGGATGCATGGCTGCTACGCTATGGTGCAGTAGCCCCCGTAGTTTTGCACGGGCCTGTCGCTATTCGAGACCAGGCGCATGTCATCACCCTCGTCGTCCCTTTGATGGGAAGAAGATTGCGAGCGAGAAGTGGCGACACTTGAAGAGATACAATGTAGAACATCGTCAAATTGGCTCAGGTCAAGTTCGTCGAAGGTCGAGGTATCAGTGCCGTCGAAGTCGAGGCCACAAGTCCAGGATTGCATAGTCATGTTATCGACGAAGGGAATTCAGGGATGAAAGGGATGTGTTGCACAGAAACTGGTGGTTGCGAGAGGGAGAACAATGCGAGAACAACAGCTGTGGCATTTTGCTTAAATAGTTGCCACCCAGTTGGACCATATGCTCGGTGACGACGTTCAAGACTCCCAAGAAATTGGCAAATCAACCAGAAGGGTATCTTTTCTCGAGGCCATGTTTTCTTTCGGAGCAAGAGCCAGAATTTCTTTTGTTATCGGAGCAGAACACACATTTCGCCAATGTAAGCACAATGCTGGAACGCATCCATCAGAGTCGTCGAGAAGCCGGAAAATAGGGGCTACCCGCATTTAGGCGAAGAATGGCCAAAAGTCAGCTTTGAACCAAGCAGGGACAAATAACAGTCTCTGCCCAACATTCAGTCCCGCATGTCTACGCTGCAGAGGTGAGAATCAAGCAGTTTAGCTGTGAGGGGATGAAGTAGCTCTAGCACGTATGAATAACAGAAATCAATCACGGCTCACGAGTCAACAAGGATCCCTCAGTCTCATTGAGCGGTCACGGTCACGAGACAATTGAAGTCGGAGTCTAAACCCGTGTTACATCGCGGGAGCAGAAGGTGGGTGCCACTCTTTCTCCGTTTCCTATTGAGCGCAATTCCCCTTTGTCGAGACATGCAGCACAGACAAAACTTCAAAATGTTAAAGGGCTTTGGAATTTTCCAACGTGTTTTGGATCTTTTCCTCCTCCTATTTGCCTCTCGCCTCTGACGACCCAGCCGCAATGGCCTACGACCCCAGCTATCCCGCATTCCCTATCTTCTCCATAATCGGATTCGTCCTGGTTCTTATTCCTCTACCATGGCATCTGCAAGCTTGGAACTCTGGAACTTGCCTTTTCATGCTATGGACGGCGATTGGGTGTCTTAATCTTTTTGTCAACTCAATTGTGTGGCAGGGAAACGCCATCGACTGGGCACCTACTTGGTGCGACATATGTGAGTGTCTCAACTCCATAGACCACAGCCAGGGCCTGAAATTTATCTGGAAGCGAGTCGCCTCACTGTCGGAATATCGGTTGGCATACCTGCCGCCTCGCTATGTATCAATCGTCGTCTGTACAAAATCGCATCTGCCAACACTGTTACATCGTCTCGGACAAGTGTAAGACTGACCTTTAACTACCCATGAGGCACGGCATCTTAATCGTTTTATTTAGAGGCGAAACGTTGTCCTGGTTGATCTGGCCATAGGCTTGGGTATCCCTCTCCTTCAAATGCCGTTGCGTGAGTTCATCGTATACTGATTTTTCTTCATGCGGAGCACTAACATCATCTCAGAATATATCGTCCAGGGTCACCGATATGATATTTTCGAGGATATCGGCTGCTATCCGACAACAGTGAACACGCCTCCTGCGTACCCCTTGGTATTCCTTTGGCCAACGGTCGTTGGTCTCGTTTCTGCCGTCTATTGTGGTATGTCGCAGTTGATCATGCCACCGTGACCAATGCTAATCGGGCCGTACAGTTTTGACACTTCGTGCTTTCATGATTCGAAGAGCCCAATTTGCTCAGCTTATCTCTTCCCATAACTCAAGCATTACGATCAGCCGTTACTTCCGGCTCATGTCGCTCGCAACTCTCGAGCTCATCATCAACCTGCCCATCACCAGCTATGGTCTTTACCTCAACGCATCGAGGCCTATCTACCACTGGGTTAGCTGGGCCGATATCCACTTCCAATTCAACATCATCGATGCTTTCCCTCGCCTGTTGTGGGGTAGCAGCAATAGGACTGTTGTTACCCTCGAGCTCAACCGATGGTTGGTTGTCTTCTGCGCTTTCCTCTTTTTCGGGTTCTTTGGCTTCGCAGATGAGGCAAGGAAGAACTACTCAAAGGCGCTCCTCGGGCTCAAGAATCTATTGGGCTTCAAGCCTTCTCCCGCGGGGGTCAGCGAAAAGAATGCCGGATTTATGTACGTCTTGAATGCATTCAAAACGCTCTTCTCAGCTAATGTCTCTACCTTTTAGTGTTGGAAACAAGCCGCTGCCATCGTTTGTCAGTCTCAACCAGTACGTCGTTCACAGCCTGCATCACCACAATGTCCTAACCCTTCTTTCCAGTGCCAAGCCATCTTCTTTCAACATCTCCAAGCCTATCTCTGAATCGACGACTGACAGCCACTCTACACTCCCTATGTACTACTCCTCCACGTGCCGTCTCTCCACCGCCTCTTCTATGCACGCCACCGAGACAACGCTGCACAGCGCCACCCAGGAACATTTTAACCTCAAGCCCTACCTCTTCTCTCCCGCAAAGGCCATAGGGTCTGTCTCCGACCTTACCGTTTCTGACTTCCCTATCTCTCCTTCAACTCTCGCCAGCCCTCGATCTCCACCGGGACGCTTCCAGATCCAGCAGTCGGCGTATCTACCATCATCTCAATTGCCTCGTACACCACTTTCGCCACCAGAGCCCCTGACACCACCACCGGCGAACCCGTACGCTCGCCGCCTGAAACCGCTGCTGCTGAATGCTCAGAGGCAGCAGACGGTTACTTCAGTGGAGCCAGAGCCGTCTGTTACAAGCCCTGTCGATCGGCGAACGTCGTATCCTGCCTATTCCACCCCGGTGCGAAAGCTGGGCCTTCCATTGCTCAGAAGATCATGAACAAATCCAAGGTCTCCCCTTACGATCTTCACGCCTGTCACGCCTCAACTCTCACATTTGGCACACATTCTGCCTTTGCTTTCGTATATCCTCTCTTTCAGGGCTTGATGCCCTCCTAGAACCACTCCTTTTTGCAATATTGTTTATTACTTTCGTTCATTCTGCTTTATCATACCTTTTTGTATACGCAATCTACCCATTGTACGATATATTTGTACGATCGCACAGTGCTGCATTCAAACAATGAAACCTGAATGTTCTTCTCATTCCTAGCCGACCCTGCAGAACCCTTCCGAAGCAAAAACCATGCGCATTGTGTGTGCCGTACGTCTGGGCTGAGGGTATGAAATACAAGCCGTACAGAAGGAGAATCGCTTAAGGAGACAATGGGTCTAATGACCTAGACTGGGAATCGAAGACAAGGGACAATGGGTGACCGTGAGACGCGTCGGTGAGGCGCTTCCCACGCTCTAGCTCTATTGTTTGGTTGTGATTGGGATCAGCTTGCCCCTATTGATCTTGGTAGCTACACCCCTCGACGAACTCGAGTGCATCAGAGTGTCTACTCACTCGAAGATCTCATATGGTGCTCCAGTAACTGCTGCATATTCTGAAGCTCTGAAGAAAGGTCCACGCTCGACAATAACCCTTCCCGGTCCCCGGAATGACCGTGTGAATGTGGTGACAAACAATAGCGGGCCGACAACAATGACGTAAAAAGTCGGCTTTGCACATTGAGGGTACCAAACATCCCGCCGTTCCTATATAAACCAGGGCCCACTTGACTTCACGGTATCGCACTATTTCGATTCCCCCTTCCTTACGCTCGCATCCCCTCCCCTCGCTCCCTTACTCCGCTCCCTCCCCCCACCTTCCTCCCTACTTCACTCGTTGTACCCACACCACAACCTTCCAACCCCAAACCATTTACCACACTCCAAACACCTCTATCCTATGGATTCATTCGATTCCTTTGACACCTTGTGCCTCTCGCTTCCCGAGGGCTTTGACCCTGGGCTCTGCGGCGCCCTGGAGGCGTCGTCTCCTTCCTTCCTTCCCGGGTCAGAGGGCTCAGACCTACCCATTGACTCGGAGAGGAACATGAACAATATGGCAGCCTACTGCATTATAGCATAGAATCGGTAGTAGCTTTGTACGTTTCCTCTTGTCTGCATGGCTCTTGCTTGGTTCTGTACTAACGATTAGCTGTAGTAACCTTCACCTTCGCCTTCTTCAGGTCATTTAGACCTTTTTGGCTTCAAGCTTTGCTTCATCACGACTACTAGATTCACGCCATTCGTTTCTTCTACCATCTTCATCATCATCATCATCATACCCACGATGACTTTGCCCGGTGCTCGTCATCGAACCTTCTTGGCCTAGTGCCCATACCACGACCCCGATGAGCCCCCCATAATGGGGCGTGACTCTCGCGGCTTTTTCAAGTTCAACCCATATACCCCCCCACCACCATACCCTTTGCGAGCATTTGCAACGCACATACCCCATGTATCAATTATTACGACGAAGACGACGCGACGACGACGATGATAATGATGTATCTGTACGCAAACACTATCTTATTTGTTATCTATGATTTGCTTTTGTTCTTGTATTACTCATGCTACTTCAGTTCAATCGAACTTGTGTTTTGTGACTCTCAACGATGGATACGAGACTCGGCTTCTGCACTTCTTCAGATTGGTGACTTTCTCTTCCTTGCAACTGCCTTGGTTGTCTCTCGTGGCGAGCTCATTCCCACAGGCATGGTTTCACCCGCCAGCTGCGCAACACCAAGACGACTCGGAGCACGGCTGGGTTGCAAGGATGAAACTTTTACCGGCAGGTTGGCATAAGCCACATGTATGGTCCAGTGCGTTTCTTTAAAATCTCATGGTGCAGCATGCCTTGTTTCTCTCGTGAGTAGTGAAGAGGCCCCGCAACGTGTTTCGAAGACAGCCTTGACGCGCATAGGCGCCGCGGCTATTTTTGGAACAACCTCTTTGCACAAAGGCGGGCTTGGCGGAGTTTGAATTTCTCTCTGCCAAACATCGCGCCAAACGCCCACTCGGCTCCCGCGTTCGGTTTTGTTCGTTCTCGTCATTGTTGCTTCAAGGGCCTTTATCCTCACGCTTGCGGAAATTAAATTCAAACCAATATAATGACCGGTGGCATGGCTTTCGAATCCCCATCGTTGGAGGCTCCCCCTGGGTCCCTTCTACTGACATTCTTCTCCTACTCCTTCGTCTGATACTCTCGCTTGCTTTGTTTCTTGGAGGTTATGACGCTGGATCCGACATATCCTTTGTTTCCCGTCGTGGCCTTTATTGGCTTCGTCGTCTCGCTTGTCCCCCTTCCCTGGCATCTGCAGGCATGGAACTCTGGGACGTGTTTCTTCATGATGTGGACGTCTCTTGCATGCCTCAACCAGTTTGTGAACTCTCTGGTATGGTCGGGCAATGTTACCAACCATTCACCAATTTGGTGTGAAATCTGTATGTACATTTTATCTTCGATTAATTCTGCGTTGGCTTACGCTTTATAGCCATTCGAATCCTTCTTGGAGCTTCCGTTGGAATCCCAGCATCTTCACTATGCATTGTGCGTCGGTTGTACTCGATTGCCAGTGTGCAAAATGTGGCCATCGACCGAATTCAGGTGCGTTCATTCAACAAGATTTGTTTCCTATTGACTGACACCTTTTCCAGAAACGACGGTCTATCATCATTGACGCTTGCATATGCGTCCTCTTCCCTCTTGTTTATATTGCTCTTCGTACGTCTGTCTCCTTGTTTCCCCCGCTGTCCCTAATCTTCCTCCAGAATACGTGGTGCAAGGCCACCGCTACGATATCTTTGAAGATATCGGCTGCTACCCAGCTCTCTACAACACCGCCCTCACCTATGTCATCTCCTACATCCCACCACTGGCGTTGGGTGTCATCTCGTTTATCTACTGTGGTAAGTTTTCTCTGCACGGTCCCCAAACCCACCTCTGACCTTGTCCAGGAATGGCTCTCTACCACTTCAACATGCGCCGTATCCAGTTCAGCTCATTCCTCAACTCCGGAACGACCCTCACCATGAGCCGATATCTGCGTCTCATGGGACTCGCTCTCGTCGAGATGTGCTGCACCACTCCCCTTGCCATCTTCGTTATCGTCCTGAACTCCAAGATCGCACCGAGTCCCTACATCAGCTGGGAAGATACGCACTGGGGATACTCCCAGATCCAACAAGTCCCTCGCGCCATCTGGGGCATGAGCAAGCTGTTGACAATATCCTTCGAACTTACCCGATGGCTTGCGCCCTTCAGCGCTATCCTCTTCTTCATCTTCTTCGGCTTTGCTGAGGAGGCGAAGAAGCAATATGCTGCTGCTTTCACTGCTCTCTTGAAGCGCCTCGGAATCAACCCTCCCTCGTCGTGGTCTTCTTCGACGCTCAAGTCTCAAGTTTCTTCAAAAGCATCGTTCACGACATCTTCCAAGTACGTTTTCCTGCTTTCGCCACCATCTACTACATACTGACCTTCTTCCAGGAAAGCCTTTGTTTCCCTACCAGACTCGGCTGCGTCTACTCCTCTTCCTCTTCATTCATCCTTTGACACTTCTTCCATTGCCACGCTCTCCGTTTTCGAGCCCCCAGAATACAAATTCGAGAACGACCCATCCACGTATGTATTGGACATTAAAGCTCCTGAAAAGGTCTACGATATCGAGTCTTCACCCTCACCTCTCTCTAGCGAGCGTACGTTTGTTTCAGATCTCACCATGTTTTCAGTAGACACTTCTTCCAGAAGGTATACGATGTAATGCCCCCTTTCCCCCTTCATTCGCGGTACGAGTCACGTTCTTAACGTTGTTTTCTCTTTCAAGCTGCGACATTTCTACTCATGCGAACCCTGTATCAATAGCGCTACCTGTACACCTCCCTAATAAACGTCGATCTTTGCCCTTGATTCCTGCTGAACTCTGGCTGCATTAGCGTTCGCTTGGTGAGAGTAAGGAGTTGTTCTTTCGAAGGCTGTCTTGTCCATGCCAATGTCCGACTTGGAGTGCCGATTATAAGATAATGGAAAACTGAGAAGTCGATTTAAAGTTGAAGCTCTAGTCGATTATGATACATGTAGATGAGGCGCTAATACTGATATAGGGAGAGTACAGACCCCAGCTCCCTAGATAGTAGGAAAGGCTGGAAAGTATAAATCTGCGAGTGAAATGGAGCCCAACGTGTCTATATATGATTATATGCTACCAAAGGCGAGGCTGTTAGATCTTGAAGCCGCCAGTCAGAGCGATGATGTTGTCGGGATCGACCCTCGCCTTGACCTCCTTCAACCAAGGCAGATTGGGACCATAGATCCTGCTAGGTGGCGTAACATCCTGGGAATAGTTAGGAGGGTAAAACGCTTCACCCTCTGGCCTTGAAACACCGAGCTCGATCGCCTTCTCCCACACCTTGTCGTGATACTCGACCGCCAGATCAAACGCAAGCTGGTCATCGCCGGCGTCGCTCCATTGCAAAAGACAGGTAAAGGTGTTGAAGGCGTTTGACGGTCCGTGAGGCCAGGCAGAGCCACGATCAAAGGAGTAGGCTCGTGGCCCGAAGGGATCGAATTCGTTGGTGAAAGCTCTGATGCTCTTGCTTTGCTGGGCTGCCTTGATCGAGTATTCTTTGGCTAATTCGGCGACGGATACAAGGAGTTCACGAGTCCAAGTCATGATAGGAGCGGAATACCAGGTACCTCTAGATTGAATGGTTAGTGGTCTGTTGTGAAAGGAATGTTTCATTCCACATACCGGTGACCAGTATCAGCGGGCGGTTTGACGCTGTCCGCAAAGTTCCAGAAGGTATCAAGGGTCTTGACTTCTCCAGCAACACCAGGTATGTTAAGGAACGCGTCAAAATGACCAGGAGGAGGAGTTGGACCATCGTAGAACAAAACTAAACCGGAATCAACCTTTTGCGATGAAACGTGGAGGAGGGGATACTCACTAGTTCCACAGGTGAGAGTGCCATTGGTGGCGGATAGCTGGTAGACCATGATAGCCTTGGACACATCCAAAGAGCCATTCGTGGAATATTCTGCAGTGGCGTTGATCAAGGCATCCAGCTGCTCAATTGGGTAGGTGAGAGTGCCTCCCCAAACCTTGCCGATCGGATGGGCCTTGACCGTGAAACTGGTGACAATGCCAAAGTTATTCACACCACCTTGGAGAGCATAGAAGATGTCGGAGCCGTGAGTTTCTGACACGGTTGTGAAAGTTCCGTTCGGGAGCACGACGTCTGAACGAAACGGTCAGACTCAAGGCTCGGAATATAAAGCCGAAGGACTTGCCAGCAGAAATGATGTTGTCGACAGCGAAGCCATATTCGTTGGTGACCCAGGAGTATCCACTGCTGAGAAGGAGCCCAGCAACGCCTACTTTTGTGTTAGATGTTTCCCCAGCATGATTCTAAGCTCGACTTACCGACACTGGAAAGCCGGCCTCCGACGACCGTAATGTCATAGGGTGCCAAAGCAGAATAAACCTGGCTCCAGTCGAGGCCCGTTCCTAGCCTCACAGATTTCTTGTCAGCAGAGACCTCAATTTGACTGAACTCAGACATGGCGATTTGAAGACCCAGGGTGGCGCTCATGTTGTTGACGTTACTATGTCCCTTTCCCTTTACCTGTAGAGAGAATCAGTGCCAGCATGGTGTCTCAGATGGAGCAATACTGACCGCCCATGGAGTTCGCGTCGACTTGATGATTTCAAACTAACAGGGTGTTGAGTTCGTTGCATAGCAAATGGGGATCTCACAGTGCCTACCAGCTTTTGAATATCTTGTGGGCTCTCTGGCTTGGCAGAGCACATCGATGGCAAGCTGCTTGCATTGGACCAGTGCGACACATCGTTATCGTACTGCAGCGTTCCTGTAGACCATCAGTCATAGGAGTAGTATAACCAGCTGCGTTGGACATACCGGGCCAGGCAGGGCTGAGATCAGGGTTCTCAGCGATCATGTTGCATGCGGCGGTGGCTGCAGCGTAGGGGTCCGAATCCATGGCAGGTGCAGGACCAGCGTTGGTGAGCCATGCTGCAGAGGCAATAGCAAAAAATATGTGCTTGACAGACAGCATTGTGGTTAGATCAAGGGAAAGAGAGAGGTTCTTGTGGGGGCTTAGGAGAGCCAGAGGAGAAGATGCTTTCTTCTGAACGCCATCCTGCTCTCTTTAAAGTCTCTGGAATGCCCGAAACGGCGTTTGCGCAGAGATTCAGCCCGACAAGGAGACCGGTAGACCCCGCTTCCATGATTCATGTACCAACAGTAATACCTGTAGAGCAAGTGTAGTGTAGCAAACCTCCAGAGAGGTCGGGGCTTGGTACAACCATTTTGGGATCGGATTCCTGGTCCAAATGGGTCATGAGTCGTATGCCGTTGCGTTTCTCTTTTTTTGAACTCTAGAACTCAAAGTCTTCATGAACGCAGGGATGAAAATGACCCTTTCCCGCGATTCTCCCTCTCCTGAAACTCCGAAATAGCCGACCCCTCGAGCGCGAAACTGTTTTTCACCCAATGCTCAGAAGGGTATGATAAGCGAGTTTTTGGCGTAGGGGCTTGCGGTGCGCTCGCGCTCGCGAATGAAAGGAAGAAGGGGTTGAAATAAGCTGCCGTCCCCGTCAAATTGTTGAGCGTTGGTAAATAGCATGGCGACAGCGGCTCGCGCTCGTGGATGAAGATGTCGGTAAAAATAGCGAGACAGAAAGACAATCAGAGCAAGGGTCGATCATCCCATCATAGCATGTACTTGCTCTCAAGTCGTCGGTTCCGGATTCACACAGAGTAATGTAATCAATAAGGTGAATCTAGACTTGTGGAGGCAAGAGACCTGCTAATGGAGGTCGATCTGATCTGATTTCATCAAAATTCGTGGGTACTAACGCCGCAATTGCGACGCCACGGGACCTCAGCGTGCTTTGAGCGACTCAGAGTCGTTCTGCCTGAGACTGTTGAGGAAAACCTGTACTAATACTACACAGAGAGTATGGCTCACAGGAAATAAGACTCATCTTTAGTCAAGCGCTATCCTGTGGCGCTTCTATCGACTACCCGACGAAGGCGCATCTAGTAAAAATAGCCCTAATTTCAGATTGAGCGATGGCCACTGATACGGGTAGCGGGCGGGGTTCTGCCCGCCCTGGCAACTACCAGCGATTAGGGAGTCTTGCTACAGTCCACACTGTCAGTGGGCGCCCGACTGTGGCTACTTGGCAAAGCCTAGGTTTCGTCAAGACTTTCCGTCATACGTAACCGTACTAGGCTTTCCTCGAGTGCTCGAACTTCTTGTGGACAAACAGAGCGCTGTGTTAAAATCCCAGCCCTTCGGGTTGAGCTAAGGGGCACAGGCTTCAAATTCCACAATCGTCGGGCGGTCTAAGGTCTCAACCACCCGATGTTATCGAAGTTACTATTACCAACCAGCTGGTCTTTCCTGGATGGTCCTTCCGTGAGCATCAGAAAGATAGGGACTTGGACTGAGCGATATTCCTATCTAAAACCTACAAAGCAATGGCTCGCAACGAAGCAATAAGCTGGTTCCACTGCGGTACTTTACGTTCCCAACTGTGCGAAATAGGAGCAAAAAGTCTGTTCGCTAATGACTGACATACACCTGGATCCTTTCTGGAGCTTCCGTTGGAATACCAGCCTTTTCACTTTGCATTGTGCACCCACTATACAATTTCGCTTCCGGTCAATTGGCGCCCTTTCTAGAAACCACGATATGTCATCATTGGCGCTTGCATTTTCGTCCTCTTCCCTGTTTTTGATGTTTCTCTTCATACGCCTGTGCCCTTGACGCTCAGTCCTTGTTTCCTAGTCGCCCTCCATGATTCGTGGTATCTACCGCCTGCCTCTACTCATTTTCCTCTTCATTTGTCCCGTGTCATTCCTCCCGTTGCCATGCTGTCAGTTTTCGAGCTGCCATAGTCCAAATTCGAGAAAGATACATCCACTTATGTGTTGGACCTTAAAGTCCCTGAAAAGGTCTACGATATCGAGTCTCATCCTTACCTCTATCCAGCGAGCGTTCGTTTATTACAGATTTCGCCTTATTTTTGGTAGACGCTTCGCCGAGAAGGTGTACGATGTTATCCTCGCCTACTAGTAGTAGTAGCCTGTAGTAGGTTCTTCTTTTGCCGCTCGAGTCACGCTCTAAGGTTGCTTTCTATTCTAAGCTGCATTATATTTATTCATGCGAGCCCTTCATCAACAGTGCTACCTGTACGCACCCCTAATAAACGTCTAGACGTCAGTCTTTGCATTTTGCAATCCTGAGGCTGAATGGGCAACCTTTCGCTTTATTGATCCCGCCCGAAAATATCGGCCTTGCGCCATCAGTGCTTTCTGCGCTTTCCTGATGTCGATCATGTCGCTCTTTGACCGACTCCTTCATCCACAGGGCTTGCGATGCACAGTGACCCTAAGCGTAAGCTAAGTAGGTCTCAAGACTCAGATTCGTCGACAAAGAAAGGGAGATGGGAAGCTGATCTGGTGGTGCCACCTTCGGAGTGCTCGCCAACAGCCTCAGGATCAGCGCTGATATCTGGCGTCCAGAATGTACAGCTTTATGGTGGTACTTTCACGGTAGCTGGGGCTGGAAGTACAGACAGCAGTCACACCTACGGGCCTCAGGCTCTTCAAACTGGAGTTCTGGATATCCTCAACTCACTACCCCTTCCCAACTTTCGCGATATACAACTGGATACGCTTGCCAAAGCGACACACGGGACCTTGGTTTGGTTTACGACGGGAGAAATGTTCCTCTTCTGGGTCGCGAATGGCAAAATCCTTTGGGGGATCGGCATTCGTATGTCATTGTATCGTTCGAACTCGATCGTGATGCTGATGCAGCCTTAGCTGGAGCTGGGAAGACCGTTCTGACGTGAGTCAAGTTGATCAGGCACCTATTGTTGGGTTGACATCTTGCAGATCCATTGTCATCCGTGAGCTCGAACGGATTGAGGAGGCATCCGGAGGCATTGTCTGCGTTGCCTATGTTTATCTACGCTATAGCGATCCCTTGACCATCCGGGACCTCCTGGAATCGCTGATGAAGCAGATCGTGGAGCGTCACATCGACTTGGCTCCGGTCGTCGAAGGTCTCTATGCGAAACACAAACGAGAGAAGACCAAACCCAGCCAAGAAGACCTGTTAGGCACGTTGGATCAATTCATTAAATGCGGGAAAACCCTGTTCATCGTCTTGGACGCTTTGGATGAGATGCGTGCTGAAGACCGCCCCGTATTCCTCAGGCTTCTCGCATCGCTGGACGCAAGGCTTTTCATCACCTCTCGTCCACTCGAAATACTTCAACGGCAGCTCCCCGAGGCTCAGGTGTTTAATATCGCTGCTAGTCCCTCTGACCTCGACCTGCATATCAAGGACTTCCTTCGACATTGTCCAGAGGTAATGGCGCTGCTGGAAGGCACCGATATTGAGGAAGAAATTACCAAAACTGTTCATCGGAAGTCTGGCGGAATGTAAGCTCCTCGGACTATCTCCCACTCCTTCATCCTAACGCACCCTTATAGGTTCCTTCATGCGAAACTTCAACTAGAGGCACTCCGGCACTGCATCAGCCCTCTAGATGTGGAAGAAACACTTGCTAATTTCCCCACCGATATCCAAGCGATATACTTAAAGACCTGGGAACGAATTCTTGCTCAGGTACCCAAACATTCGATCCTTGCCAAGCTTGTCCTCCTCTGGATCACCCACGCCTACGACGAAATGACCATTGACATGCTGCGACGGGTTATTGCCACCTCGCCGGAAACACACGCCTTCGAGCCGAAGCGCATGGTACCTGAGGGTCTACTCATATCCGTGTGCTGTGGTTTGGTTTCAGTCGATGAGAAGACGAGACTGGTCCGTTTAATGCGTGAGTCGCATAGATACTTTTCTACATGGTTACCTTGTGCTTAATCGGTCGGCATTCAGATTATACGACCCGGGACGCCATTCTACCTCAAATCCTGAAATCGTTTCATTTTCCTCATGCCATCCCAGCACATGTCTGCATCTCCCACCTCACCAACTGTGGCTTCCAGAGTTTTGGGTGGGAAGGTGAAACTGGGAACGAATACGACGCGTTCAAGAATCAGCTCCGTAACGACACCTTGCTTGCATACGCTCATAGGTCATGGGTCTACCACACTCACGAATGCCGCCACTATATACCCGTCGTAGCGGCAGCCACCGACTTTGTGCTAAATTGCACATATTTTCCTCTGGAACACCATTCATGGCTCGATTTTGGTGGCCCCCTTCACGTTGCTGCCTATTATGGCCTCGATGGCCTCATTCCTTCAGCAGCTACTTTGGAATCTCCCAATGACCAGACAATCATTTACAAACGGTCCCCGCTGATGCTCGCAGGCGAGAGTGGCCACTTTGCCTGCGCCGAAGCTCTTCTGTCGTTGCCGGGTGTCGACGTGAACCTCAGGGACCGCCATGGTTGGAACGCACTAATGAACACCTCATATTCTGGCCATACAACATGCGCGCAGTTACTGGTCAGCGCTTCTGGCATTGATATCGATGCGGTGGATGACCAAGGTGTGACGGCCCTCACGCATGCCACGAACAAGGGACATGGGGAAATTGTTGAGGTTCTCCTTGGAGTCTCTGGTATTGATACCAACGACGCAGAAAAAAAGGACAAGCAAAAAGACTATCTCACGTAACCCAGAGTAGAGTTGAAGTGCGTTCAGAGTTGCAATTGTAATATTACATTTGGTGGCATTGGATTATTTAACATGCCGAAAGTCTAGATGGAGGCGCTGCTATGGGGACAAGGACCAGTCTTATAACGAGGAATGATCCGAACACCAGCTCTGGATATTACCAAAGGGTTGGAACTTGGATAGAAACCTATTAGAAGGACGAGAACCGAAAGAGAAAAGATCAGATCTTGAAGCCACCAGTCAAAGCGATGATGTCGTCCGGGTCGACCCTCATCTTGACCTCCTTCAACCATTGCAGGTTGGGACCGTAGATCTTGCTGGGTGGCGTAACACCCTGTGAGTAGTTAGGAGGGAAAAACGCTTCGCCCTCTGGTCTGGAAACACCGAGCTTGATCGCCTTCTCCCAAACCTTCTCGTGATACTCGACCGTCAGATCAAACGCAAGCTCGTCATCGCTAGCATCGCTCCATTGCCAAAGGCAGGTAAAGGTGTTGTAGGCATTGGAAGGTCCATGCGGCCAGGCAGAGCCACGGTCAAAGGAGTAGGCTCGTGGCCCGAAGGGATCGAGGTCGTTAGTGAGAGTTGTGATGCTCTTGCTTTGCTGGGCTGCCATGATCGAGTATTCCTTTGCCAGGTCCGCAATGGACAAGAGGAGTTCTCGTGTCCAAGTGATGATAGGAGCAGAATACCAGGTACCTCTGGATTGAACAGTTAGTGAAGAGGTATGGAAGGAAAAATGGGTCTCACATACCGATTGTTAGCATCTGCAGGGGCCTCAACGCTATCTGCAAACATCGAGAAGGTATCAAGGGTCCTGACTTCTCCGGATACCCCAGGTATATTAAGGAACGAGTCAAACAAACCGGGAGGAGGAGTTGGGCCATCGTAGAACAAGACTGTACCAGGATCAGCATCTTTCAATCAAGCGCTGAGGTAGAGATACTCACTAGCTGCACCAGTGACGGTGCCGTTAGTCGCATATAGCTGGGTGACCATGATAGCCTTTGGCTCATCCAGAGATCCGTTCGTGGAATATTCGGCAGTGGCATTGATCAGGGCGTCCAGCTGCTCAATCGGGTAGGTGAGCGTGCCTCCCCATACCTGACCGATTGGGTGGGTTTTGACTGTGAAGCTGGTAGCAATACCGAAGTTGTTCACACCACCTTGAAGAGCATAGAAGATATCTGAGCCGTGCGTTTCTGAGACGGTCGTGAAAGTGCCGTTTGGGAGTACAACGTCTGGAAACAAGGTTCGGACTAAAACCCGGTCGAATGAGTGGGATGAAGTCGTTACCAGCAGAAATGATATTGTCGACACCGAAGCCGTATTCATTGGTGATCCAGGAGTATCCACTGCTTAGAAGTAGCCCCGCAACACCTATTTGCGTGAGACATCACCTCAGTGCAAGTTCAGCCAGACAGACCTACCGACACTGGAAAGTCGACCCCCGACGACCACGAGATTATGAGGTGCCAAAGCAGAATATACCTGGCTCCAGTCAAGACCCGTTCCTATCTTTACAGACTTCTTGTCAGCAGACAACTCGATTTGACTGAATTCGGACATGGCTATTTGAAGACCCATGGTGGCGCTCATGTTGTTGACGTTAGAATGCCCCTTTCCCTTAACCTGCAGAGATGGTAAGTACTGTCTTGAGCATTGTGTCAGATAGACGAAGACTGACCGCCCATGGAGTACGTGTTGACTTGATGACCCCAAACTTAAGTGGGTTTAGTTCGTTGTGTAGTAATTAGGAATGCTACGCTGCGCACCAATCTTTGGATATCTTCTGGGCTCTCTGGCTTGGTAGAGCACATCGATGGCAAGCTGCTTGCATTGGACCAATGCGACACATCATTTACGTATTGAAGCATACCTATGGACCGTCAGTCATAGGAACAGCATATCCAGTCACTTCGGACGTACCGGACCAGGCAGGGCTGAGATCAGGGTTCTCAGCGATAATGCTACATGCAGCTGCGGCTGCAGCATAGGATTCCAAATCCATGGCAGGAGCAGGAGCAGCGCTGACGAGCCATGCCGCAGATGAGACGGCAAAAAGTACCTGCTTGACAGAGAGCATTGTAATAAGTAGGACGGAATGGAGGGGAGAGGTCCCTTTGAGCCCTAGAAGTGCCAGAGGAGATGATGCTTTCTTCTGGATGCCATCCTGCTCTCTTTAATCTCTCTGGAGTACCCGAGACGGCATTGGGAACGCAGAAATCCAATCCGACAAGGAGATCAGGGCACCTTACTTTTGCGGTTGAAGAAGCGTAGTCAGGCTCTCACCTATCTCGTGGCTTGGGACAACCTTCCCTGAGGTCGGATTCGATTACTGAAATGGCGATCTGATCTGATTTCGGACCTCAGCGTGCTTTGACTCTGAGCGACTCGGAGCTGTTCTGTTTATGCGTTCTTGCTAGCTTGTACTAGTAGCAATACTATACAGAAGCAAGACTCAAAAATACTGGTAAAACACCTTCTCAGTCAAGACCTCTACTGTATTTCCCCCGTCGACGGCCCCGACGAAGTCGCATTTGCTTTGAATAGCCCTTGCCTCACCTTGAGCGACGGCCAGCCACCACTAATAGCGGGCGGGATTCTGTCCGCCCTGGCAAACTACCGTTGAGTAAGGAGTCTCGGTACAATATGTCTACATTGCGTTAGTGAGCATCCGATTGCGGAATACTTGGTAGCTTTGCGCAGCCTTGGTTTCTTCAAGATTTTCTGCGAGACGTAATCATCGGTTTCTTCAAGTAATCCCGTTCTGACTTCATGTGGATGAAGAGAGCGTTAAGGTAATATTCCAGTCTCTCGGGTTGGTCAAGAAGAACTGACTTCAAAACTCACCATCATCGGGCGGCTAAGCGCCATGGTCTCAACCACCCAATGTTCTTACAGTGACACTACAAATACAGCTGTTTATTTTCCAGCCTTCGTTCAGAGGCATTGGAGATTTGAACGTATGTGGCGGTCAACCTGGCTACCACCCCAAATGGAATACTTCGCAGCAGCACCAATGAGCTGATTCGGCTGTGGCTCTTAAGTAGCCGGCTGTTCAAAATGGCAGGGTAAAGCTAGCTCATGTGTCGCCCAAAGAGTTCAGAAGTTAATTGAAATTTCATTACAATGGGGGAGACATATTATCATAAAAAATGAGGCACTTTCGATGGAGGCTATAAAAGAAAAAACGGACTTGATTTTTGGAAGATAGAAATATCGGACTCTAGAAATTACCAAGGGGTACTGGGCAGAATCATCATCAGCCACCGCTCGAAGAAACTCGGTTAGATCTTGAAACCGCCAGTCAGGGCAATGATGTTATCGGGGTCAACCGTCTTCTTGACCTCCTTCAACCATGGCAGATTTGGGCCGTAGATCATACTGGGGGGAGTGACACCCTGCGAATAGTTAGGAGGATAAAACGCTTCGCCCTCTGGCCGCGAGACACCAAGCTCAATGGCCCTTTCCCAAACCTTGTCATGGTACTCGACAGTCAAGTCGAACGCAATCTGATCGTCGCGGGGGTCAGTCCATTGCCAAAGAGAGTTGAAGGTGTTGTAGGGATTCGAAGGTCCGTGAGGCCAGGCAGAGCCGCGGTTGAACGAGTAGGCCCTTGGACCGAATGGATCAAGGTTGTTTGTGAGGAACGTGATGCTCTTGCTCTGTTGGGCTGCCTTGATTGAGTACTCTTTGGCCAAATCGGCGATGGACTGGACGAGTTCCCGCGTCCAAGTGATGACAGGCGCAGAGTACCATGTAGCCCTGTTGAGATAACGACAGTGAGCGATTGATCGCGAGGAAAGGGGGAAAGGGCTCGCGTACCGGTTGTTAGCGTCAGCGGGAACTTCGACACCATCCGCAAACAGTGAAAAGGTATCATGGGTCTTCACTTGTCCGCCAATCCCAGGCACATTCAGGAATGAATCGAACAGACCTGCAGGAGGATTTGGGCCGTCGTAGAACAAGACTGTAGGCGAAATTAGCATCCCAGTCAGAAATGTCGAAGCAGTCGGCTACTCACTAACTCCACCAGTTACGGTGCCGTTCCTCGCGTATAGTTGCGTAACAATTATGGCCTTAGGTTCATCAAGCGAACCATTTGTCGAGTATTCGGCGGTGGCATTGATCAATGCCTCGAGCTTGTCGGCTGGATAGGTGAGTGTACCTCCCCAGACTTTACCGATTGGGTGGGTCTTCAAAGTGAAGCTAGTAACAATACCAAAGTTGTTTACACCACCTTGAAGGGCATAGAAAATGTCAGATCCATGTGTCTCTGAAACCGTTGTGAAAGTGCCGTTCGGAAGTACGACATCTGCGTGCAAGCGTTAGCTTGGGGTTTTAAACGAATTCATCCAAGGACTTGCCAGCAGAGATGATGTTGTCGATGCCAAAGCCGTATTCATTGGAGACCCAAGCATACCCGCTGCTGAGAAGGAGCCCAGCAACGCCTGAAATCGCATGAGATGCGGCTTCTTCTGAGTGCTAAAATACCACTTACCGACGCTGGGAAGTCGACCTCCGACGACCACGAGGTCATGAGGCGCCAAAGCCGAATAAACCTGGCCCCAATCAAGGCCCGTTCCTATCTTCACAGACTTCTTGTCAGCAGAGAGCTCGATTTGATTGAATTCGGACATGGCGATCTGAAGACCCCTAGTAGCACTCATGTTGTTGATGTTGCAATGGCCCTTTCCCTTTACCTGTAGAGGCGGTCAGAATCATATTTCACGTTAGACTGACGAGAGCGAGACTCACCGCCCATGGAGTACGCGTCGTCTTGATGATTTCAAACTAAAAGGGCAGTGAGTTATCGTCAGAGCAGTCAGCGTGGCATGATTCTGCGTACCAGTTTTTGGATGTCTTCTGGACTGTTAGGCATCGTCGAGCACATTGATGGCAAGCTGCTTGCATTCGACCAGTGCGAAATATCGTTGTCGTACTGGAGCATGCCTGGAGACGACGAGTTACGAGAGCATTACAAGGTGTTGCTTTAGACGTACCAGACCATGCAGGGCTGAGATCAGGGCTCTCAGCAACCATGCTGCAGGCAGCTGTAGCCGCGGCGTAGGACTCCAGATCCATGGCAGGAGCAGGAGCAGCATTTACAAGCCATGCGGCAGAGGTAATAGCGAAAAGTATTTGCTTGACAGAGAGCATTGTGGTTAGGTCGAGTGGAGGAGAGAGGTCTTTCTGAGGGCTTAAAAAGGCCAGAGGAGATGCTTTCTTCTAGAGGTTCTCCTGCTCTCTTTATACCGTACAGATGGCCCGAGACGGTGTTATATAGACAGACATTCAGCCCGAGATGGAGACCAGGGCAGCTCCAGTGTCATTGTAGAAGCAAGGGTTAAATTTGGCGCAAGTGTAATGCAGCAAAACTTTAGCATTGAGTTTGAGCGTGGTGAAGGTTCAGGACAAGCGTCATCCGAGGTCGGACGATCTCTGCCAAATGGAAGCAAAAGCGCCATCTGATCGCCCTGATTTTGTCAAATTCAGAAAGGATCTTCACTGATCTTCAGCGCTTCAATGGACTTGTTCTACCAGTTTGATACGCAAGGGTGCAGAAGAGGCATATCTACAGCATCCATTTCACAGAATGTATGACACCGAAACCTCAGAGGGATATGAACTTGGATACACGCACAACGGCTTATTTCAAAAGTCATCGTGAAACTGAGTTTACGTTGGAGCCATGCAAGGGCTTGCCAGGCACGATTGACAGCGGGCGGGAATACATCCGCCCTAGCAATGAATATTGAATGTTGCTTCAATTTATGTATACTGTGTCAAGGATAGGCCTTGGTAGTTCCGTATGCGGACTACTTGACATCCCTGCTCTCCACACAGGTTTCCTCGAAAGTTCGCAAGAGATGACGACGCTTTCCTTATACCGTTCATGCTGTTGCACGCATCGCTACGCCTTGGAGTGGAATTCTCATTAAGCACACAAAGATTGAGCTCCTCCAAGGTGTGTTGGATCTCAAAGAGAACGAAAACGAAAAGTTCGACGCGACTACTATAATAGTGCTACTAGAAGAAACAGCGCAACCTCCCTGCCGCTCAACCCACATCATCGTGATGAGAAAGGGTGACTTACTGCCTTTGGCCCTACTGATACATAAAGCATCGATTGAGTTCCATGACCTTCCAAGAGCTCGTGTGATCACCACCGGGCGGTGAACCTCCCGAGGTTATCAGTTATTTACAGTGCGTCTTCTCCTAGATCGCAATTCAGTTTGGCGCCCCACTACCCGTAGATTCAGCACTAATCAGCTCATCTTGCGTTGATTCTCCTGACAGCGGACCCCCATCTCGCAACACGATAATCCTAAGACGGACTCTTGGCCAATCCATTGAACACCACTATTAAATTGTAATATGTGTGCGGGTAGCTTCAAGACTCATAGCCTGTCCTCGTCTACGGGGATAAGATATCGTAGCACATATCTCGCAACGCCACAAATGGAGGGTTCTGCGCTTCTACTATAAGTCCTACAGCCGCCCAATGGTGGCAACATGGGAATTGGCTTTGATGAATTTCACAGGGCTTGGCCTTCTTACATGAGTACATTAGCTCCAAATTTGTATCGAAACAAGCATGTATTCATAAGGCCGTATCTCCACCCAACTCGAAGGCTCGAGGGGGATGTTATCTTTCGTCACAATATGCACCTTGTAGACCCCATGATGTCCCCGACTTAGAGTGGGAGGCTGCTGGAGTCCGCCGCAAGACGAGAAGCTGACTGCCGCCTTTCATAAATTCTGCTACTTTTACCTACGTATGCTTGCTGTAGGACCATGGCGAAGTAAGACTACGTTCGCATGTTCGATTCCGTGTTTCCCAAAGAACAACGATTGTCTGCCATGGCGGTATTCCCACGCTCCGTTCAGGTTGGGCGAGCGTCGGGCGGTCTGGATCGTGCGACGCGGCTGGCGCTATTTCACCCTGCCAGAGTTATAAGAGCTAGTAATGTGCCTATGAAGAGCGTTTTAACTTATATTAGAAGGATGAGCAAGAACACTCACCCGTGCAGAGGTAGGATTGATGTCGGCATTACCACACGCGGAAGCGCCAGGGCGCCTCACGGTCCCCCCTGCTATCTTCAGGCATAAGCGCTTAGCCGGAGCGTACTAGTAATATCATAAGTAGTCAACTCTGGAAAGTAAGCCTTGCGGTCAGGTTGCCAAAGTTTGTACGCAGTCGTCACTTTGGCCATTGTTGACGAACAATGAGCAGCGAACAAAGGGTTTGATGGAAAGATGTTCGAAGAAAACCAGCGAGCTCATTGTGAAATACGACTCCGAAATTTCAGCTCCGCGCGATTTCTCGGTCGTATCGTATATAGCGAATCCAGAGATGAGCGACATGTCAGTCAAACAAGCCTCGTCTTCACCTAGAGGTTTAGTTTGTGGTGCTCATCATCTACCTTGATTTGAGTTACTATCCGCTGTGCGGTCCTTCGACTCCTTCTCCAAACCGACCAGGCCTAAAGACTTCAATTCTTGTCAAAATATGGACAGATTTGACAGCCTCGACCTCGCCGCTTTTGAAGATGGCTCTCTTGAGCTCTTCCCCTCATCCGACCTTGGATGCGTGTCCCCAGGAGTGGGCGCGCGGTCATACGGGGAAGAAACCCTTCCCGTGGATGCGGAGCGAGCACCCAACGCCAACGCCAATGGATTTTGTGTAATTCTATAGGTATTTCTTGTCAAAGTGACTCTTCCGCATCGATTCTTACGTTTGTTTCAGAAACGTCTTTCGGAACGTCCCCAACGGTCATCAGGGTTTACTGTTGCCCGCGAATCGTGCTGTGAGTGTTATACTAAGGTTTCGCACCCAAAAAGCTTACCCTCAGTCTATGGCAGCTCTGTAGCATGTTCTACTATGTACTATTGGCGCAGGCGCTTCGTCCTCCAATTCCCGGTTCCGGATCGTCGCTCATGCTGGTATTCCTTCGGCCCCATGAAAACCCTCACAGTCCTTACTTGATTCATAAACTACTGTACCAAAATTATATTAATTAGTTGTATTATTATATATTTAATCTGATTCCCTCAGGCCTCAGGGTGTTACAAAAGAGTCAAGACATACATAGCAGAGTTGCTCAGCCCAATGCCGGCATCAGACAATGGATTTTGAAGCCAGATCAAACTCCGCTCGAACTGCATTGTTGCAGTGGGAGCGCTTCCCACGATCCCTCTTTGTACATGCCGCACAAAAGAATCATGTTCTCTTTGCAAGAAAACGCCTATATAACTATGAAAGCAATGGGTTGTCGTCTCCCTTCCGCTCAAGCGTCACACCCCCTCCCTTGTAATCCTGCACTGCGATATCAACGACGCCTTCGAAATGCTCTCTAGCAGCGACCCAACATATCCCCTCTTTCCAATCCTATCCTTCCTTGGATTCGTCGTCTCCTTCCTCCCGCTACCATGGCACCTCCAGGCATGGAACTCTGGTACCTGCGCATATATGGTTTGGACAGGAACTGGCTGCCTCATCCTGTTCATCAACTCTTTGGTCTGGGCTGGCAACATTAGCAACCCAGCGCCTATTTGGTGTGACATCAGTGAGTAGCATCCCGTTACTGCTTTCAGACCTATTGTTGACGCGTTGTAGGCTCGAAGATCATCTTGGGGGCTGGCATCGCCATCCCAGCATCCATTCTCTGCATATCTCGGCGCTTGTATACCATCGCTTCCTCTACCACTGTTTCAATGACCCGACGAGACGTATGTATTTCGTTTATGGGTTTTAAATTCCGATCTAACCTTTTAATAGAAAAGAAACGCTGTTCTTGTTGACCTTGCTATTGCCGTCGGCATTCCTGTAATCGTTATGGCCCTTCGTGAGTCTTAACATTGTTGGGTAGTCTTTTCGTGCTAAGACTATTTTGTAGACGTTGTGGTACAAGGCCATCGTTACGATATCATAGAAGACTTTGGATGCTTTGCAGTCGTCTACCATACCCTTCCTGCATATTTCTTGGTCTACTGCTGGCCTACTGTTCTAGGATGCGTGTCTTTTGTTTACTCAGGTATTTACTGCCCGATATTCTCATTGTTGTTTCCTATATCGATGTCTTCTCAGCCCTTACCCTTCGCGCTTTCTGGAAGCGCCGACTGCAATTTGCACAAGTTTCGTCAGCCAACTCGGCTCTAAACTTTAGTCGATACCTCCGGCTCATGCTCCTTGCATGTATCGACATGCTGGTCACCGTCCCCATGGGCGTTGCTAGCGTTGTCATTGGCAATGCTGGTGTGCCTCTTGCCCCTTGGATTTCATGGGAGGAGACGCACTTTGACTTTGCCCGAGTGGCATTCTACCCCGCCTTCTTTTGGCGAAATGCGAAATTCTTCTCCATGGGCATCGAGCTCACGCGCTGGCTATTCCCCGTCTCCGCCTTTGTCTTCTTCGCACTCTTTGGCTTCGCGTCTGAAGCGCGCAAGAATTACGCGAAGGCGTTTTGGTTCGCGATGAAGCCTTTTGGGATCAAGCCCCATCCAGCCACTCCAAACAAGGCTCTTTCATTGCCCAGGTTAGTCTGCCCGTTTCCGACACAGCGCCATATTGCTCACTCTTCCTCTGCCAGCTGGAGTCAAGAACTTCCTGCAGCCAAGGCTAACCGCTCCGCTCCCCGCGCCGGACCACCTGCGTATAGCTCCGATATGTCTTCCTCCCTCGCCAACGACACCGTTTACACAGTCTCACTGGGACCTATGAGTCCCAGTGATTTTTCCGACTCCATGACCTGCGTCCCACTCACGCCGACAAACGAAAAGGACGAAAAGAATTTCAAGGACGACGAATCCAACCCCAGCCAATCACCATTCAGCCTCCGCTTCTCCTCTCCCTGTTGACGACAACCAAGGACTTTATGATCACGACGATACCCTTCTCTTTGGCATTGCATATACCATAGCATCCATTCTCCTTTACGACCGTGGCCTAACGTCACATTGCATTCTGGTTTCGCTATACTTATATCCTTTCGTTTCATCTTTCAACGAGCCTTACGTTCGGATAGCTGGCTGTTCCTTGCATTTGTACTATACGACATATTCATCGTCTTACCCCCCTACATGCTAATACTAGTACTGTATACTACTCATGCAAATAAGACTCGCATTTCTCTATGACTACTTGTAATCGAACTCTAGTCTCTATATTTCTCGGACTCTTGTTGAGCTCATACAGTACGTCGATGAGAGTCCCTTCAAGAGGCTTACCTGCCTCACGCATCATGGTCACCGAGGGGCAGACGCTTCACCGGCAACATCCATCAGGCCTCGTTTAAAGACGTCTGACTCTAGCTTGAGAGGGGATGGCAGAGATATGCAATCGGTTTATTCACGGCTAGCCTTCGCCTAGCGATCGCCGGATATAAGTGCATCGGGTACAGGTAGAAGGATACAGATCTTGGTTCAAATCGATAAATAGGAATAATGTTAGCGAGGAAATAGGTCAAACTTTTGACCAAGGTCCTGATTGCGAATGAGCGAGAAAGGGATAAGGTTTCACTGGCAACGGCGGGAAGAAGAGCCCTCACGGTGCTTAGGCGAGGAGTCGAACCTAAGAGAAGACGGGAAACGAACCGAGGAACAATCTAGTATGGGTGCCAGTTGAGACTCTGAGCAGTAAGACGTTATGGATGAGAAGAACTCACAAAGCAATCAATAAAATACCTGCTGGAAATCGAGGGCCTGGATGAGAAGATCATACCTTATGAGATCACACAAAAGCCGTAGACGTTCGTGTTGCTCACTCTTTCGTGGTTCACAGGAGCATCAAGGTTGGCGTTGAAGTACTCGTCGCGCGCCTTCCGTGAGATCATGGACTCTGAAGTAGCATCAAAGCGTGTATCCTCCGAGCTCGAGAGGCTGAGATCGGGGAAGTCGATGTCGGGGAAAGAGTCCATTTGGTTAGTAGTGGTAGCAGCGGTGGCTTGGATGCGATTGGATGCGGAGATGCAGGGTTGGGAGGCGATAGAAACGGTGGCTTGGATGAAGCGACATAGCACGCCACTCGCAATTTACAGAGTGCCACAGCTCCGAGATTTTTCGCTGACTCAGGTGGTCAGGGAACCAAGTGACCACAGACTAGTCCAACACAATCAATCAACCCGATGTTCCGCACAGAAGCGATACCGCTCGGCGCCCGGGATGAAGAAGACAGATAGTTCCATTTCGAAAACCATCAAAGAGGTGCGGCACTGTGAGCCTCGTGGTCTGCGAATCGTCTCACGGATCGTATTGCGTGGGTGGAAAGAAGATATCGAAGAGAACCGTTTGGGCTTTCCATCATGCCATGGCAGCCTTTTGGCACTTCGATACCGCATACGTACCAAAGAATTTAGAAGTCTGAAATATACTAAAACCTATAGAGCTCCGTTAGCAAGCCTGCTTGGATGGTACCATCCGGCAAAGGGGAGATTTCGAGTGAACCAAATCGTTCGAGGAGCACAATGGATTGATGGCCACCACCAAATACGGCATCAGTCTGCCCCGTTTGGTGCCATCACCGAATGACGGCATCAAGCGCGACCAAACAAAGTGCAGTGGCCATTCATGTTCGGTTTGACCGTCACAAAATCTTTTGTGCAATTCTGCATTGTTTACGATGGCCAACTCTATGGGCGCTTCTCCGCAAAGCAATATAATCATGGGTCCTGACGGCAGGGCCTTCTTACTTCCCCTCTACACTTTGTCGGTACCATGAAGTACCCCGAACTCCCTGTCTTTGCCATCCTCAGCGCTATTCTCGTTTTGGTTCCCCTGCCTTCGCAATGGAGGGCGCGTAATGTCGCGACTTTGGCTCTCATTGTATGGCTGTTTGTTGCCAATGTGGTGTACGCCATCAACACTCTCGTCTGGGCAGGAAATGCCCAAGACCGGTCGCCGGTTTACTGCGATATTGGTATGTGAGAGAGTGGTCGCGGAGGGTGCAAGTTTACTGACTTGGTTTCGAATGTTAGCAACTAAACTTGCTCTTGGTGCTTCGTATGCCATTCCATTAATCACCCTCTGCATCTGCAAGCATCTCGAACTTGTATCCTCCTCAAGAAAGTCCTTATACAACCAGGCCGACCGACGGAGGAGGATGTTATACGAGATTGTGATGTGCATTGGTGTACCTTTGCTCCTGATGGCTCTTCGTACGTTGTCACTTCCTTCGTTCGTGAAACTTGACCGAACTCTCCCCCAGACTTCATTGTTCAGGACCACCGCTACGACATCTTTGAAGACTTTGGCTGCCAAGCCGCCGTATACGTCTCTGTCCCAGCCATCTTCCTCGTCTGGTTCCCTTCCCTCCTCTTCGCTCTGGTCTCATTTATCCTTGCTGGTATGCAACCCCTCAACCTTACATGTTGAGCGTGTCTGACCTCTTTCCAGGTGTGGCTCTCCACCACTTTGTTCGAAGGCGCCTTGTCTTCCCCTCTCACCTTCTGCACTCCAACTCTGGCCTCACCTCCAACCAATACCTCCGACTCATTGGGATGGCGTTTACCATCATCTTCTGGAACACCACCATCACCTCCTACAACCTCTACAGCAATGTATCTACTGGACTGCGACCGTGGTCGTGGGCAACTGTACATGCAGACCCCAGCCGAGTGGACACATTCTCAGCTGAAACCATCCCTGCTTACTACCGACGAGCTTTGCTCCTCTCCTCATGGGCTATCCCTGCCTCCTCGATCATCTTCTTCCTCTTCTTCGCGTTCGGTGAAGACAGCATGAAGCACTACCAGCACGTCGGAGCCTGGTTCTCTCGTACCATCCTTCGTCGTCCCCCGACCGAGGAGAAAATACGTCTAAGCATCAAGCCTGCATCTTCCAAGGGGTAAGCTCACCCTCTATCACTCTAACGCCTCTTGCTGACCATGATTTCCAGACCTCGCCGCCTGCACCTTCTCGATCTCAAGAAGGCCAACAGCTCCATGGGTTCGCTCTCAATCAGCAGTCCCGTTCCAGGATCCTTCGTGTGCACAACCGCTCACTCATCAACTTCCACGCTCGCATTCATGTCTCCACCTGAATACACCAGGGCCGTCGAGAGCTCGCGTTCGCGCTCCGTCACCCCCACTGCGGCTTTCCCTTATCCTCCAGGTATCGACCTGGAAAACCAGGCGACCATCACCCCCGCCCGACGGTCCCTGAAACCTCCGACGACCCGCCTTTCCACTCGCATCCCGAGCCCATCATTATCGGCTTGGTCGAGGTCATCATCGCCTCTGGGTACACCAGTCTCAACTACTCCCCGCGCCGTTGCACGCGATGAAGACGAATACGCCTTCACCCTCTCCCGATCACCTTCTTCCTCTTCTGCTCAATACCTATCAGCACCATCCAGCTCAAACTTCCCAACCACCTACCGCAAAGGCAGTGCTGCCTCCGTCGAGACATTTGCCTCGACCACCACCGTCGCCTCCCGAGACAAGTTCTACGTCGTCCAACATGCTCATTCACACACACCTTCTCCGCCACCTTTCGCGACCGTGTTTGGGATTCCTCTGCCCGTTGCACCAAGCCGGGCGCCCAGTGCGTTGGATATGCATCACGATTTGCAGATCCAGGTCGCAGAGGGGTGTCATAGTCAGATGGGGATGCAGGTGGGCTATCATCGGCCGTTCTCGCCTGAGAATGGGTTGCCGGGGATCATGGTCACTGTGCAGACTCAGTCTGAGAGCTCGGAGGATCTGACGTTGCGTGCTCCTAGTCGTGCTTGATTTTGTTTCGTTTTCGTTTTGGGATTTCTTCGCTTTTCGTTTCTCTTTCGCAGTATCATCCGCCCTCGCTTTCGTTGCTATCTTCCATTCGCATTCTTAGCTTCGTGGAAACCTTTCGCATACTTATGACTCTACGCTTTTACGTACCATATCATCCAGGCTTGAAGCCTTGTCATGTTTCCTTCATCATACATACATACATACCCTCGCATTATCACGTCGTCCTTCGCTTTCGTTCTTCTTGCACATCATTTTAGAGCATTCGTCGTCTTCTCCTGCCCATTTCTGCAGCTGCTCTTCACGATCATCGCTTTGCTATTCGTCATGCCACTTCATGCTTCAGAGATGCACCTGATTTCTTAACATTATTTCTCCTTCGTTCAAAACACAAACTAGACCGAAGTCTAATGTACTATAGAGACTGAAACATTGAATACGCCCGTTGCCCTTGATAATCAAGCATGAAAAGAAATGACCCAGAAACCCTCTCTGCAGTCCTCATATTAATCCCAACATGTTGGCCAGTTTGATCGACCACTCTTATCGATGCAAATCTCTCCAGGAACCACCTTGCATATCCTCTCTACCAGCGCTGGCTGGGTACTCGATAAGCACTTCAAACATGGTAAGAAGTTGTTGTCTGGGAAGGCCGGTAGGGAGTCCGACTCCCAAGACGACCAACAAAGGTACTCGATAGTGGGATGCCGAGCGAGGAAAGTGATAATTCGTTCGTTAAGCTGGAATGCTTCTTGGGGGTCCCAGAGACGGTAGGAGGTAAGGGTGATGGCTTGGAGTTTTGGGAATGTGCAAGCGAGGACGTCTGCATCGGGTGGGATGATGTCGACACGGAGTTCGATTGCCTGGTCGTCCATAAACGTCAAAACGATTGCGAGTGGATTAAGAGGACAGAAATCTTACACGAAGAGTTGACAAGTTGTTAGTGTAGAGCTTGAAGTGGCTTGAAGCCTCTCGAATACTGATCCATGAGAAGATGCTCAAAGTAAGCGTTTTCAAACCGCATATATTCCAAAGCTACTTGCAAGAACCATGAGCTCAAGACACAAGAAGCCTTTCCAAAAGGACGTACCGGATGATCGTCCTCCTTGAGCTCTTCAGGGCATCTTTTGGTCCCATAGCGGCGTTGCTCGGTCAGAGTGAGATGCTTTACGCTCCCCGCCTTTCGAAGCCCTTCAAAGACGTCTGCAAAACACGCCCTAGCCAGGTCCTCCGACTTTGGTGACACGTAATCTAGGGACCAGTGAAGAGTCTCGAGTGAAGTCATGTTGGTGAAGGCCTGCCTAGTAGCCCCTGCCAGATCGCGACCACTGCCAAGTTCTCCATTCCACACCAAGGGTAAGGTTCTAGGATAAAGGTCTGGCTCATCGCACGTCGCAGGGGGATGACAGGAAGCCCTAAAGTTATGTCCAAGAACCACCGTTCTGATCCTTAGACCTCTGGTCTATCCCTCTCAGATTGAATACGAAGGGTCCGGTATTCGATATGATACGGGATGATGAGGGCCTTCCATTCTTTGCTAGTCAACGCAAGTTGGAGGAGGTCGTTCTCCCTGTCCAGTAGGCCAAGGATGGTTTCCTTGATGTCGAAGGGTGCGAGGCAGAGACGCATGCTGAGCCAGAGAAAGGTGGGGCAGTCTAAGGGACAGAGATCTGACGTGGTTTGCGTTCATCTCCGGTATTTATTCACGTCGCCCAAGATAGGGACCTATTGAGGTATTTCCCTCGGATGGTCCGATCGACATCCGAGGCGTGATCAAGGCATGAGGCAAGCTGGCAAGCTGTCTATCTCCACATGCGCTGGTAGGGTGGGGTGCCTGTGTTTGGCTCAGCTTGCTTTCTGTCATTAGGGTTCAGTCCAAGCCTTCCAACTTCAAGCACGCAAGTGCTAGGTGCTTCGCGGGATTATGGCCTAACACGAGTATGAGCGAGTATAGCAGGGGTTGAGTTATTATGGCTGATGCGTGGCTTTTGCGATCTAGATAAATGAAGGCTCAGAGAGAATTCGTAGTATTTCATCATTCATGAAGCTGGTCCTCAGGCCTCAGATATAGTACAATTACAATTGTTGGGTGAACTTAGAAGCCACGCTTGGCAAAATCCTCGAGGCTGTCCTTGACCACCTCCTCTACAGACCTGGTCCTAACACCTAAGATCTCGGCGGCTTTGGCGCTCGAGAGCTTGATCACCGCCTCCCTGCTAACTTCAGGGAATCCAGGCGACAGCTTGCGTCCCGGGGGATTAAGTTTGTATGCAGCATCGACTAAAGGTTGGTGGAAACAAGCGCTGATCAACATCCATTCGCTCAGTGAGTAGAAGAGGTACTTACCAAAGTCTTGCCAGACACCCTGGCCAGCACTAACCAAGATACGCTCTCCTCCGGCTTTCTCTTTCTCGAGAGCGAGGACATGCCCTTCGCCGAGATCTCGAACGTCAACCCAGGGGGTGGTACTTCCGAGCTGCTCTTTAGTCTTAGGTGCCTCTGAAACGACGTTGCTCCAGAACATCTGGACTGAACCGTTGATGTTTTGCGGTGAGGAGGCGTCACCGAGCGTGGGCTAAGATCCAATCATTAGTGAGCGTCGATGGAGAAGGGAAAGGTTACTAACACCAAAGACCTATTTATCAGATTTCTTTTGTCAGTCAGGTTATATCTAAGTGAGCGGTGACTTGACGCACCATAGGAGGAACAATAACAGTCAGATCCCAAGCGACTTCGTCCTTGTGCTTCTTGTAGAAGTCCCAGGCAGCTGTCGTCTTTGAGTCAGATTCGAGGGCTCCTGTCACAGGAGCTGTAACATACCTTTCTCCGCCCGGGTCTTGGAGGCACTATAGATTTCAAGCCATCCTGCCTCGGAACCTTTCTCCTCGACAAGCTTCAACGACGTTTCGTTCCAATCTTCCTCGGTGTATGTGCGAGGCGGGTCAGTCATGCTGGCGACCGCTGCTACACTCGACGTGATCACAACCCTCTTGATATCGTTCCTAGTATATCTGTAAGCCCATGCTGAACAAAGACACGTAGAATGTATCATCGCACTTGTACTTCAAAGCGCTCTCAAGGATGCGCACGGTTCCCGCAACGGCGGGCCCAATAAAATCTACAAGAAACCGAATTGCTGGTAAGACATAGTATGAAGTGCATGAGATATTTCATTACCTTCTGGGTTGGGCTTCTGATTTTCCAGGCTGAGGGGTGTTGCCGTGTGCTCAACGGCTTGGACACCTTGAATTGCCTCGTCCCATGCACCTTCCTTGATACGGATCGAGTAAGAACAAGAGCACGAAGAAACACGTCCAAAGCATACACACCTTGGTCATATCTGGCACTACGACGAGCTCTATCTTGTTTCCATAGGACTTGAATAGCTCGAGGAGGTGGCGACCTTTGCTCTCAGAGCGAACGGCGGCACGAACAGAGTTTCCGCGCTCAAGCAGAAGCTTGATGATCCACAGAGCAATGTAGCCATTGGCTCCCGTAACCAAAACTTTGTCGCTTGATGAAATGGTAGGCATTGAAGCTTTGGGTGAAAGAGAGATTGTTATTCGTCTTAAATTGTTGTTTCCCACTCGTTCTTTATAGCAGGCTCGGGCCCAGTAAATAATGTGAGACTTTGGTCTTTGCGTGCGTGCTGCAGTCCCTTGCTGAATTGAGGAACCAGGCAGTTTGTGCTCACCAAGCATATCGTAAACTTTTACGGTGGCTTCCTAACATTGTCACTTGGAGCGTGATTGTCTTACCAATGCTAAGGATACGATTTGTCAGTCCAAATTCCAAAATCACATTCGTCATCAGTACAAGATAAAAGAGGATGCCGGAATGCTTCGTAGGGCTGCGGCGCCTTCACCCCAGGTAAGCCTCGACAATTGTAGCGTGGCCAGGCGCTTAAAGTATTCAAACCCCGACTGAAATGTTGGCGTCATGATTTACGGTAGATAGTTGCAAGATTGAGATGGGAGGTACCAGCTCGACGAACTGTCTATCTTCACATTGTGTTTGGCACAGCTTGCTTCCTGTTGTTAACGCTGGCGATCCAAGGCTTCTTGCTTCAAGCGCACAAGTACCAGGTGCCTCGCGGGATTATGGCCTCAGTTGATTATGCGCAAATATAACAGTGGTTGAGCAATTATAGCTGATGCGTGGCTTTTGCGATCTAGATCAACACAGACTCGGAAAGCGTTCGTATTCCATCATTCATGAGACAAGTCCTCAGATACAGTACAAATTACAATTGTTGGGCGAATTCAGAAGCCACGCTTGGCAAAGTCCTCGAGGCTGTCCTTGACCACCTCCTCCACAGATCTAGTCTTTACCCCCAAGATTTCGGCAGCTTTGGTGCTAGAGAGCTTGATCAGCGGCTCCCTACTGAGTTCAGGGAACCCAGGCGACAGCTTGCGTCCCGGGGGGTTGAGCTTGTATGCAACATCGACTAAAAGTTGTTGAAACAAGCGCTGATCAACATTAATTCGCTCAGTGATTAGAAAAGGTACTGACCAAAGTCTTGCCAGACACCCTGCCCGGCACTAACGAAGATACGCTCTCCTCCAGCTTTCTCTTTCTCCAGAGCGAGGATATGCCCCTCAGCGAGGTCTCGGACGTCAACCCAGACAGTAGGGCTTCCGAGCTGTTCTTTAGCCTTGGGTGCCTCTGAAACCACGTTGTTCCAGAACATCTGGACTGAACCGTTGATACTTTGAGGTGAGGAAGCCTCGCCCAGGGTCGGCTAGGATTGGATTGTCAGTTATGCTCCATCGCATCGAGAGGGGGAAGGCTACTAACACCAAAGACCTATACATTAGATTTTCCTTGTCAGTGATGTTAGATCTCAATAAGAGGGACTTCGACGTACCATAGGAGGAAGAATAACAGTCAGATCCCAAGCGACGTCGTCCTTGTGCTTCTTGTAGAAGTCCCAGGCAGCTGTCGTCATTTGGTCAGCCCCGAGGGCTCCTCTCACAGGAAGCTGTGACATACCTTTCTCCGCCCGGGTCTTGGAGGCACTATAGATTTCAAGCCATCCTGCCTCGGAACCTTTCTCCTCGACAAGCTTCAACGACGTTTCGTTCCAATCTTCCTCGGTGTATGTGCGAGGCGGGTCAGCCATGCTGGCAACGGCTGCCAGACTCGACGTAATTACAACCCTCTTGATATCGCTCCTAGAGTATCTGTAAGCCTGTGTTGAATAAAGATGCAAGGAATATATCATCATACTTGTACTTCAAGGCGCTCTCGAGGATACGCACGGTTCCCGCGACGGCGGGCTCAACGAAATCTACAATGCCGAATCATTGGTAAGTGATAGTATGAAGCTGCATGAGATATTTCATTACCTGCTGGGTTGGGCTTCTGATTTTCAAGGCTGATGGGCGTTGCCGTGTGTTCAACAGCTTGGACACCTTGAATGGCTTCGTCCCAAGCACCGTCCTTGATACAGATGATCGAGTAAGAACGAGATCACGGAGAAACACGTCCAGAGCATCACACCTTGGTCATGTCTGGCACGATGGCAAGCTCTATCTTATTCCCGTATGACTTGAACAGCTCGAGGAGGTGGCGACCTTTGCTCTCAGAGCGAACGGCGGCACGAACAGAGTTTCCGCGCTCAAGCAGAAGCTTGATGATCCACAGAGCAATGTAGCCATTGGCTCCCGTAACCAAAACTTTGTCGCTCGAGGAAATGGTAGGCATTAGGGGTGATGAAGCTTCGAGTGAAGAGATCGTAATTTGTTTTCTGGTAGCTGTCTATCTCCCGTTCTTTATATCAGTTTCGGGCCCAGTAGATAATGTGGGACTCGGTCTATTGTTAGTACTGGATCCGCTGCAGGGTTTGGAAATGAGGCACTTTGTGCTCACCAAGCATATCGTACAGTATAAGCCTGTGGTTGCTTCTTAAAACCGACGTCGCCATTTTGAGCGTGATTGTCTTACCAATGCTAAGGATACGATTTGTCAGTCCAAATTCCAAAATCAAATTCGTCATCAATACAAGATAAAAGAGTATGCCGGAATGCTTCGTAGGGCTGCGGCACCTTCACCCCAGGTAAGCCTTGAAGCGCGGAATTGTAGCCGTGGCCAGGCGCCTAAGTATTCAAACCCCGACTCAAGTGTTGGCGTCGGAATTTAGATAGTGGCAAAATTGAGATGGGGCCGGTACCCTTCGATTTGTCGAGTAATTCTACCTTTAGTGCTACATTTTTTGGAGAGAGACACTTTCAAGGAAGCACAAGGAAGAGCTTACTGTGAGAGACGACGAAATAAATTTATGTAAGGAAGTTTACCTGGTTGCGGGCTGCGGGTGCAAGGTATGGTCACGAAGTATATCAGCAAGAACCTCCCGAATGTATTTGTGCCAAGGCTTGTATTTCTGAATCTGTGTCCAGACTGCCACCTATTTTGAACATGGCTTCCAAAGATATCCTCAGCTCTTTCGAATCACCGAAGGGTACGAAGGCCTACAGCCTGAGACATCTATTCGTCACCCCAAGGGCAATCCATGGCAAGTCCAGGAAGCTTGGCCTGCAACTCCCGCGTGATCGCCTCTATTTCCTCGCCCACATCCATGAGATGAACATGACGCAAACCATAGCTCGGATTCCGTTCCAGGCTACGCATTCGAGAAGCGAGCATATCCAGAAGGACATTTTTGTCCGCTTGAAATCCAGTCAGGTGAAGGACGGACAGATGGTGGAGGGATCGTGGGGCTGACAGCTCCGGGCTTCTGGGAGCGTCTTCTGGGAGCCAAGTCAGCGCTCCCAGCATTTCATTCGTGACGGGCTGGATAGCTAGGTGCGTGAGATGCAAGAAGGCTGGCAGGAGAATTACTCTGTGGTCCAGCAAATCGATCATGGAATCTTGCCCGATTTCACTCGAATGCTCGCACCCGAGGATTTTGAGATGTGTCAAGTGCCAACGAGACCGTGCACCAAGTTGCGCAACACACTTCCATGTTTTGTGCGTTTCCGCTGGAGGTCGATCGTCCAGGACGATGGCAAGGGAGGTGAGAGAGGGAAGAGAAAGATAGTCGATGATTTTTGGGGCTGTCCGCATGGCATGGATAGCGAGAGTGCGCAATTTTGGAACCTTGATAATGGCTTTTGGCCAGTATTGATTGCCTCTCATAACTCGCTCGAGCGACGGAATATACCAGACGCGGGCAATGCTACATTCCCTCAGATTTTTGCAACCAGCGATCATCTCCAAAAACTGCTTGGAGCTGATTGCCCCTCGAATGTGGATCGTCGTAAGTTGCGCCCGAGGAAAACTTGGGATCCATGTGGGTGTATGCCAGCTGCAGTCGAGAGTTATCACCCGAAGGTGAGGGGCCGAGGAGGAGTTGAACCGGGAAAAGACCTCTCCCATTGGAACAGACCTGGGTATCAGGCTCAGGTTGTAGTTGGTGTTAACCAGACATGTTTCCAACATTGGCATCGACGACGCTCCCGGACCCAGCTGCGCCCACCACTGCTCGTGAAATAGATAAGGACCGAGCCTCAGTACAATCTTTTTCCACCGTCTCGACTGGCTGGTGATGGCCTTGAGAATCCCTGCAAAGCCTTCCATCATGCCCACAGCCTCTGGTAGGGTGGCACCGTCCGCTGTCATGCACACAGGATCGGCAAAGTCGATGGAAAGAGGTAGGTTCTGAGACCGCTGAAACCATAGATCTAGCATCTCGGCGTCAAGGTTGTCAGGTCTCGAACCATCTTGTTCGGGGAAAAGAGGACATATTTGGGTCCAAAACGTCGGAGTTTGGTACGCGACAAGGGTCCTCCATCGGGAGCAGACGTGGCTGAAGAGGATGGGGTCACTGGGATGGTCTTCATAGTCCACCGCGATGCCATGCCTCTGAGATTGTAGTTCAGGGGTACATCGGCCAAAGAGGCAGTGAAAGAAGATCTCTCGGAGGATATCGTCAGGTAGGCATGCAATTGCTGGGTCTTTAGCAATTGCCTGGCTGCCTAACATATAAGCTGAACGAGAATCAGTCTCGTAGGTCAAATTTCGCTCTGGAGGCATTTAAACTCCTGTTGAATACGATTGTGCGGGAGGGCTATGGTGGTTTAGGTGAGGTGAGGTGAGGTGAGGTGGTTCAGGCCAAGGGTGTCATATCCTGACATTCGGCCCCCCGGAGTTTGACCCCTCCGGGCTGTGTTTCGACCGTCCGGCGACTGTCTCGCGGATGTCCATCCTTAGGCGAAGGGCACAGGTTTTGGGTGTGGTATGGGTAATATAAACAGAGCTCCAGAGTTCATTAAATCGCGTTCCCCGTTGGGTGTATATACATCGCATATTCGTTGTAGATAGAGTTAATATGGTAGCACAACCTTGCAAATTGTCCTACCGTCTCCTGATCGTTTGCCGCTGCCGTGAATGCCCTAGAAATGTCTGTGCTCCATTCAATCTGCCTCGCTAGATCCGGATTTTCACCCCTTACCATAGTAAGGTATTCCTGCCGTCGCGTGTCGAGGTTGTTCTCCGGATCCCCTTTGCATTCGAGCACGGCATGCTCAGGTGTTTCTACTTTAGCCCTGCAGAATCGACACAGTCTCCACTGGCGGTTAATCTTGGGCCTTGCATGATCCACCCATCTAAGAGCTTCCACAGCTAGTTGGTGACTAGACAGCATATAGCGCGTGAGGGCTTTCCTGTGCTTGTCATTAGCCACCTTGAGGTAGCCCCTCATTGCAAGAACTGGTGCTGGCTTGGACTCATCCTCAGGATCTCTCCGCCCTTTTATAAGGTAAAGTTTCTCCGATCCATTTACTGATGCCGCCAGGTACGTATTGAGACCCGTCCATATCGCCTTGATCAATCCATTAACCTGGTCTCGATTTGGCAGTGTGTCGAAAGTCGGGGTGGTAATCCCATAGGGCAGTTTAGCAATCGCGGTCCGCATATCTGCTAGCCAGTTCGGGTGGCCTTTCTGCTGTAGTGTGGTGGCCTCTATCAGCGCTGCTTTCACTAGTGAGGTCTCGGGGCGTGACACAATGTAATCAAGATACTGCAGTGCCAGCGTTATTCTTCTCACCCTGATAGGCGCTACCCCCGTTTCCGTAAATAAGGCCACCAGGCACGAGCGCTTATTCACCCCAAGGGCGCGCCTGATGAACTGTTTTTGGACGTCCTCATGATCATCCAGCCACGAGTTCGCGGAGTCAATCATCACTTCACAGCCAAAGATGAGGTGAGCGTCAACCAGTGCCATGTACAGCTTCATTGCGTCTTTGGGGGTCCAGATGCCAGCCATTGTTTCCATGGCATAGACCATGTTCCCCACCCTCGTCGCCTTTTTGGCTTTTTCGGTGTAACCTGTTTGGTAGATGTGCCTCCCGTGTGACGGCGACACAGACAGTCCCAAGTAGGATTGAATCTCAACGTAATCCACAGTCTCATCGCCCACTTTGAAGACTGGCAGAGGGTTAGGGCGACGCCCATGAATCTGAATCCCTGACTTGAGCGCGTTGATGGTCATGAAGTTGTTGTTGCACCACTGAACAAATTTTCCAAGGATCGTTTGCAGTGCTTCGGCCGATGTCGCTACCAAGACGACATCATCTGTTAGGAGTATTCCCGGATGTCTCGACAGCGCCGATCACGGCTGATTAGGTAAGACTTCATGATCCATCGAAGTGGAGTCCTGGCAACATCCAGCGCCTAAATCAATTCAATCAAGAAACAGCCGCAGCTCTGAGGCGTAGAAGAGACCTGCATAATCAATCTTCTATTATCAAGAAAGATTCCACAGAAAGTTGGTGCAGAGGAATCAAATTGACTGCAGTACATTCAGACCTAAAAACCTCGCCTTGAAAAGTCCTCCAAAGTCGACCTGGCAGTATCCTCCTTCGACCTGTAGGTGAGCCCCAATAATTCCTTACTCTTGGTCGAATCAACACTGAATGGAATCTCCCGGGTCAACTCTGGAAACCCTTTCGACAACTTTCGATTCGTGGGTTGAAGACCGTTCGCAACATCCACTATACGAAAGTAGGTGTCAGTCAATGCCACACCGAGAACTGAAAAGGAGGAGTAAGTATATTAGTCAGGTCTCACCAAAGTCCTGCCAAAGGAATGTTTCCGCGACAGCAAATATCCGTTCTCCTCCAGCCTTCTCCTTCTCGAGTGCCAACACCTGAGCCTCGGCGAGATCCCGCACGTCGACCCATAAGCTTGGGCTTGCCATCAACTCTCGGGGCTTAGGAGCTTCTGAGACAACGTTGTCGTAGAACCACTTCATGGAAATGTTCAGAGCGTCGGGCGAGGAAGCATCTCCCAGGGGTGGCTGGGGTGGCTATTAGTCACGTATCTAACTGATGGTTAGGCGCTGAGTGACTTACGCCAAAGACCTGTTGAATTCGATTTGTTAGAGAGTGAGCCAAGAGCCAAGAAAGCAAACACACCATTGGAGGCACAAACGTGGTGATGTCCCAAGAGATTTCGCTCTTGTGCTTTTCGACAAGGTCCCAAGCGGCTGGCGTTGGCCATATTCATCTCACATTTATAATTGACCAAAGGCCAGGGACATACCTCGCTCTGCAAGAACCTTGGAAGCGCTATAAATGTGCTGCACTCCCGCCTCCGCACCTTTCTCCTTGACAGCCTTGAGAGCCGTTTCATTCCAGTTCTCTTCAGTCAAGGGACGAGGTGGGTTGGGAGGCGGGTCGGATGGGCTCGCAGCAGCAGCAAAACTTGAGGTGATTACCACCCTCTTAATATCGTTCCTATAACCAGCGTGAGTAAACATATAGCCTCTTTGACATGATTGCAAACACCCACTGGCACCTCAAGGCACTCTCGAGGATCCCTACAGTCCCTTTGACAGCAGGGCCGATGTAATCTACGTTGGATTTCAGATATATCGCCACTGGTAAGCACAGGGTTCTGTCGATCGAACTCACCTTCTGGGTTGGGGTTCAATTCCGAATGGCTGACAGGAGAAGCGGTGTGCTGAATGGCTTGGACACCTTTGACGGCATCATCCCAGGCGCCATCCTGTAGAACCCAGCTCATTAAACAGGCATTTTATTCCATCCGAGAACGCCAAACGCACCTTGGTCATATCCGGTACGACAACAATCTCAAGTTTGTCTCCATAGGGCTTGAACAAATCTTGCAGATGTTTTGCCTTATTCTGAGAACGAACAGCAGCCCGAACAGAGTTTCCTCGTTCGAGAAGGACCTGTGTGATCCATAGGGCGACATAGCCATTGGCTCCGGTCACCAATACTTTATCGGAGGGGGAGATGGTAGGCATAGTGGTGTGTTGGGAGATAGTTAGACAGCACTTTTTATATCATCATCTTTTCGCCGTGTACTCTTTATAGAGCCTCGCAATCCACTTGAAAGTACCGCGTAGCCGTGCGATGAGCTATATCCACAAGGCTCTCGTCATAACATATGACGTGCAAGGAGGAGTGGAAGGTCTGCGATGGTTCCCCCTGGGCGCCCGAGAATCGAGTGCGATGGTGATTTTGATCCTCCAAGCACAGATGTACTGACTGGAACCAATGAGGCGGTCGATAGTGGAAAGCCAGTGCACGGGTGTACGGAAGTTCAATGCATACAATTGACTTGAGGAAAGATGCTATGAACTACCACAGCCCATCATGATTGTGATTCTCGACGTGTCGTGGCCATCGAGTCAGTCAGTTGGCACTTGTGAAGCAGATACACGCCAGTCGGAGCAATGATTTCAGGATCTAGCTATCCCAGCCATCTCATGTACAGATGTGACAACGTTTTCAGTTTATGCTACACAGTTTCGAACCTCAGAATCCCCTCCTGGCGAATTCTTCAAAGGTATCCTTGACCGTTTCCTCTTTTGAACGATAATTGAGACCCAAGATCTCCTTGCTCTTTTTCGTGGAAACACTGTACGAGAGATCCCTGCTCAGTTCCGGGAATCCCTTTGACAGTTTACGATCCGGAAGGTTCAGATTGAACGCCACATCGACTGAATTTGAAAACACATGATTAGCATTCAAGTTCTCTACACCTTCGAGCTTTGACTCGAAATGCAAAGAAGACTCACCAAAGTCCTGCCAGACGAATGCCTCGGCAACAACGAGAATGCGCTCGCCTCCCGCCTTTTCCTTCTCGAGCGCGAGAACATGAGCCTCTGCGACGTCTCGAACGTCCACCCAAACACTGGGGCTCGCAAGTGCTTCTCGCGGTTTGGGTTCCTTTGGGAGAAGAAAGTCGTAAAAGTATTTGAGTGACCCACTCAGAGTCTCGGGTGAGGTGGCGTCCCCAAGTGGTGGCTAAAGTTCGTAAGTCTCAGGTTGGGATGAAAGAGGTTGGAAAAGCCCTAGAGATACTCACGCCAAATACCTGTTGAAGGGTTTTGGGTTAATGAAGTGACACAAGAAACAGAACGGGAGACATACAAATGGGGGAGCAATGGTAGTCAGATCCCAGCTGATTTCATCCTTGTGCTTCGTGACAAAGTCCCTGGCAGCTGTTGGTACGTTTGGTCAGATCAGCGCCTATTCAGATCTAGGCCAATAAGGAGAGGAGCGATTCTAAACAAACCTCGTTCAGCGAGAACCTTTGAAGCTCCATAAACATGGGTAACACCCGCTTCCGCACCCTGTGCTTCAACAGCCTTCAAGGAACTTTCGTTCCAATCTTCTTCAGTCAGTTCACGCTTTCGACCCGAGGCCTCAGAGGCGCTGGGTGCGTCAGAGGAACTGGCGACAGCTGCCAGGCTCGTGGTGAACACGACCCTCTTCACATCGTTTCTGCGACAATCATCATGTTAGGAATAGATCGTGGATTGATGGTACATCCCGCACTTGTGCTTCAAAGCAGCCTCAAGGAGTCGCAACGTCCCGTTGATAGCGGGCTCAACGAAACCTGTCATCGATTCAGAATTCGTCAATGGTGTCACGATGGATGAGCATGAGGATGAAAAACTTACTTTTAGGCTCTGGTTTGGGGTTCGAAAAATCGAGGGGCGTAGCTGTGTGCACAATGCCTTGTACACCACTGACAGCATCGTCAAAAGCACCGTCCTAGAGAATAATCGATCAATCAGAGGTGTGAGGCGTACTGCAAGGAAACCAGCGTACCGTCGTCATATCAGGAACAATGACAATCTCGAGTCGATCGCCATACGATTTGAAGAGCTCTTTCATATGGCTTCCCTTACTCTCTGATCGAATGGCGACACGAACAGAGTTTCCTCGTTCAAGTAGAGTCTTGACGATCCACAAGGCGATGTATCCATTGGCGCCCGTCACCAAGACTTTGTCGGCTGACGAGATTGTAGGCATATCGATCTGTGTTGGAGGTGTGACGTTTTTGAGAGGGGTTGGCTAAGGAGAGGCAATGGAACAACCATCGTTCACCCTAGATCTTTATACTCTGTGGACCCCGCAATCTTGGCGACACATGACGTTCCAAAAAGGCTTCTTTGCACTTTACCCCAAACGCCCTTATTGAGCTGCACCAGCCATCCATTGAATCGCGTCAAATACATTCGGCATACCCATCAAAACACAGTTCCAGGCGTTCCTGGTTCATGTGACATTGAGATAAACTTGGAATCGTATCCAGACAGATTCCAATGTCCATATCAATAATCTCGTGGGTCATAACGGCTGCGGAGAGCTACACCTGCAAACACCCATTCGTCTTCCCAAGGAGACTCCATCAGGAGCTCGGGCAACCTTGTCTGCATCTCCTGTCTGATCTCTTCCACTTCCAGTGCCACATCTGTCAGCTGGACACGTCGCAGGACTGAATGGTTGGGTTTGCCGCCACCATCGCGCACCCTAGAAAGGAGCATGTCAAACAAGACGTCTTGGTCCGCTCTGAATCCCATGGTGTGAAGGACGGATAGACGAGGAAGTGGTTGACGTCGATTGCTGTCGAACCAGGTGAGCGCTCCAAGCATCTTGTTGCTCACGGGGCTGATAGCAAGGTGAGTGAGATGCGAAAAGGCTGGATGGAGGATGGTCTCGTGGTTCAGCGCCGTGGGGTTCCTGGAATCTTGCCCCATCCCGCTCGAATACTCATACCCACCGAGGATCCTGAGATGGGTTAAGGGCCACTTGGACCGTGCGCCGAGACGTGCGACATAATCCCAAGTCTTGTGCGTTTCAATGGGATGGTCATCGTATAGGGCGATGGTAAGAGAGGTGAGGGTGGGAAGAGCGACAAAGTCAAAGATTATTGGTGGTCCTTGTAAGCCATGAATCGTGAGAATTCGAAGGCGTGGTAGCTCCGTATGGAGCGGTAGATGTTGGCGGATGGGAGGAGTGTACAAGTGGCCTCTGAGGTACTCGATTGCGAGTTCCTCGAGGTTGGCGCATGATCCAGGGACAAACATCTCCAAAAGCTTCTCCGAATCCAGCCGTTGCTCGATTCTAATCTTCGTGAGCCGAGTCCATGGAATCGTGGGTATCCATCCCCCGTCGCTGCGATAAATCCAGCAGGCGTCGTCGAAGACCAGCGTCTGGAGACGAGAGGAGGTCGACGACATTATGTGAGTCAGTGCGATACGTTCCTGGCCCGTGTGAGAATAGTTGGTGGTGATCAGGCAGTTTTCCAACATCGGCATCGATGGGTGCAAACCTACCCACCACTCTCCACCGAATGAATACCGTCCAAGTCTAAGCTCGACCTTTCTCCACCGGTTCGAATGACCGGCAAAGGACTTGAGGATCGCAGTCAATCCCTCCTCCTCTGCAGAGCCCACCTCTGGTGGGACACCGTGCCACGAAATTGCACCCTTTCCCGCATCAAGAAATTCGATGGAAAGAGGTAGAGGTTGAGAGCGCTGAAGCCAAAGCTTGAGCATCTCTGCGTCGTGGACGTCTAGTATGACTTTGCCCTCTTCGGGAGTCGTCGAAAAAACGGTGGATATACGAGCCCAAAATTCTGGAGAGTTGAGTACAATGAAATTTCTCCACGCTGAGCAGACGTGGCTGAGGGTGACGGGGTTACTGGGGTGGTAAAAGTAGTCCACCGCAATCCGAGGCCGTCTAGAGCCTGGCTGAGGTGCGCAATAGTCGAAGATACAGATGTGGAAGACTTGGCGGAGGATATCATCAGGTAGGTTATTGGATGAGTATGCGGCAGGTTCAGCCATTGTGGTGCGGTCGTTCGTTATCGTTCGATTGAGGCCGCAGACCTATGTATAGTGTAGTGCCAGTGGTTTACCGTGTTACCGTGGGCTGACTCCTTGCAATGGCACAGGCAAAGGCGGCAGTGCAGCGAAAGCGAAAGAGTAGCGTGTGCCCTCAAAGTACGCAAGTCCTCTGGGAGTCGACCCTTGGTCGACCCATGATGGTGGTTTCGGAAAGACAATGGCTAGTCCTTGCAACGGTGACAAGCCTTTGATATAGATTAGACTAGATAAGATTAGATTTCAAGCCAGTCTCTTGTCGCTGCGTCTTCCTCACCGCTTCATCAACATCTCGCAAGTGTTTGGAACAATTGGTCTAGGTTTTCTGCACGTTCAGTTACTTTGGAATTGTTTGTATCTGCCTTTGTAACCCTCTACAAGCTAATGCCTAGTAAATACTTGCCGCTCGGTAGAATACTCAACTCATCCGAGTCCTCATTTGCGCTTCGGCAGAGGACACTCAGCGGGGACTAGTTGCAAGTCTCGTCTTCAACGAACCATAAGCCTCTGTATCCCCATACACCCTGTTGTCATGTCAGCATGAGTTCAGTGGCTGAAGTGGAATCAACTCGTGTTTGCTTACCGAGTCGTCGCAAGAGTGCGGTCCATCGAACCTCAAGCCCCGAAACTCTGCGGGGGTAGAGGAGCACATGATCATCCAATCATCACCTGCGCGGAGATTTTCTAGTTGCGCCTCGTATTTCTGCATTATACTCATTAGCTGCTCTTAAATGATAATGGAAGACAACCACTGACCCTCTTCCCGGAGCCATCTGACGTGCATCCCTAAGGAAGTGTGGTTAAGGATACAGCGAAGTTTGACGGCAAGGCCACTTACTTTATCACGAACGGGCGTCCAGAAAGTATGGCATGCTGCCTCACTGAAGTCAATGTACCAAGTTCCAACGGGGCCTGTTGAGTTGCCCTAAAAGCAAGTGAGCATCCTGTGTCCCTCTCCCCAACGGCTCACGCACCTCACAGACATGTGGGAGCTCCCATCGTCCATGGATAAGTGCCTTGGTTTCAGAGCACATCAAGATAGGGTCATACTCGGCGGGCAAATGCTCCAAATGGGCCGTCCACTTCCTCATACCATGCCTCAAGCATTGCGGATCAGGCTGAAGTTTCGACCACTTGATTCCAGCGTTCTTTCGCTTCTCTTTTGCCTTCTCCTTCTTCTTGTCGTCCTCTGTTCTCTCCTTCTCTCTCTTAGAATCCCTCTTCTCCTTTTCCCTCTCTCTCTTGGCCTCCCTCTTCTCTCTCTCCTTCTCCCTCTCGTCTTCCCTTTTCTCCTTTTCCTTCTCCCTTTCCTCCTCCCTATACCTCCTTTCCATCTCTCTCTTGTCCTCCATATCTATCCTCTCCTTTTCTCTCCTGTCCTCTCTATTTCTCCTTTCCTGCTCTCTCGTAGAATCCATCTTCTCCCTCTCCCTCTCTTTCTCCTCTCTTTTGGCCTCCTTCCTCTTCCTCTCCTTCTCCCTCTCGTCTTCCCTTTTCTCCTTTTCCTTCTCCCTTTGGTCCTCCCTATCCCTCCTTTCTCTCTCTCTGTTGTCCTCCCTATTTCTCCTTTCCCTCTCTCTTTCGTCCTCCCCGTCCCTTCTTTCCTTTTCCCTGTTCTCCTCCTCGGCTTTCCTTTCGATCTCGAACCGCCGTTCAACAAGTCGGACCTTTTCTCTCGTCTCGGTCTCCTCTGCCCATTTCCTTCGTTCGGTATCCCATTGGCCACGTTCCGTCTGCATCTGGCGTTGGTGGCGCTGGTACTCCATGTCCCATTCGCTGCGGACCCGACTCGCAGAAAGCGAGGACGTGTCAGAGATTCCGTTTCTCATCATCCAACCCAAGAGAAAACACCCCAATGAGAGCAACCAGAAGACCAATTTCTGCTTCTCACTTGTGGTGTTGATTCCATAGAAGGTCCCGTTCGGTAACATGTCGTCCACTGACCCCAGGCCTGGGGGCCCTGGAACGACGCCCTCGGTTGGGTCCCCATCTCCCAAGTTTGCATTGGGTAGCTGGGGCAGGGGATCCCCGGTAGGGCCTTGAAATTCATCAGAACCGCTGGCGAGGGGAAAGTCGACCTCCACGCCACGAGAGGTATTGTCGTCTGATAGCTCTCTGCCAAGCAGCCGTCAGGTCAAATAGGTTATAGGTCCCTTTTCGATTTACACTCACGTTCCGCCATTCATTATGACTGGGAGCCAAGAACTGGAGCACAGACAAATGATGATGGAAGATGTGGGAGAAGGGACGAGGCCGCAACACCCGGACGTGGGCCCAGTACGGCCAATTCAAATATTTCCAAGCCCCTGTTCCAAACGCACAGTGGATAATCACAAAAGCTTTCGTTATCCCGCAATGTTGGGAAAGTTATTCTAATGCACTAGATATGAAAAACACTCAGAATCCGCGCTCGGCAAAGTCTTCCAGAGTTGCCTTGACCATCTCCTCCACAGACCTAGCCTTAATCCCCAAGATGTCGGCGGCTTTGGTACTAGAAATCTTGATTGGCGCCTCCCTACTCACGTCTGGGAACCCAGGCGACAGCTTGCGTCCCCCGGGGTTCAGCTTGTGGACGACGTCGACTGCAAGTTGAAATCGTTGAGTGTAAATTGGCTGAAAGTACCAAAGGGAACACAAACCCAAGTCTTGCCAGACACCGTGACCAGCACTGACGAAGATACGCTCTCCTCCAGCCTTCTCTTTCTCAAGAGCTAGAACATGCCCTTCAGCGAGATCCCGGACGTCAACCCAGAGGGCAGGACCTCCAAGCTGTTCTTTGGTCTTGGGCGCCTCTGATACAACATTATACCAAAACATTCGGACTGAGCCGCTGATGGTTTGAGGTAAGGAACCTTCGCCCAGCATCGGCTGTGATACCGTCAGCTATAATTCACCGAGAGAGGGGGCTATAGACTTACACCAAAGACCTAGTCATTACATTTTGGTTGTGAGAGAAACGAGAATTCGACGAGGGTAGGTACACTTACCATTGGAGGCAGAAGAACAGTTAGATCCCAAGTAAGTTCTCCCTTGTTCTCCTTGTAAAAGTCCCAGGCAGCTAGCATTAGTTAGTCTCGAAGATCTCTATCGGGTAAGAAACCTGGACACGCCTTTCTCCGCGCGAGTCTTTGAGGCGCTATAAATTTCCAAGACTCCGGCATCTGACCCTTTCTCCTCCACTGCCTTCAGCGAAAGCTCATTCCAGTCCTCCTCGGTGTACGTGCGAGGTGGATTACCCATGCTAGCGACAGCTCCGAGACTCGATGTAATCACCACCCTCTTGATATCGCTCCTGCGGGTATTTTTAGTCTTCGTCGGCAGGTCAAACATGCGATAGACCAGCATACTTGTACTTCAGGGCACTCTCGAGCAGGCGCAGGGTTCCCGCAACGGTGGGCTCAATATATTCTATAATTCCCAATCGTTGGTGAGCCTGCATAGGTAGATTTAGGAGGAAAATACCTTACCTGCAGGGTCAGGTTTGGGATTTCCCATACCGATTGGCGTTGCCGTATGCGCTATAGCTTGAACGCCTTGAACTGCTTCATCCCAAGCACCACCCTTGAAACAGACCGTTGGAGTGAGAATACAATGGCGAGGAGGTATGTCCTAATTCCATACCTTGGTCATGTCTGGGACGATAGTAAGCTCTATCTTATCCCCATACGACTTGAATAGTTTGAGCAGGTGGTGACCTTTGTCCTCTCCACGCACGGCGGCACGAACTGAGTTGCCTCGTTCGAGCAGGACTTTGATGATCCACAAAGCAATATAGCCATTGGACCCGGTGACCAGTACTTTGTCGTTGGAAGAAATAGTAGGCATTAGGGCTAAAGAAGATTTATCTGAAAGAGACGGCGTAACTTGGTGTCTCTAGGAAGTTTACCGCCTGGTCTTTATATCGTTTATGGTGGACAAGGTGACATTATTCTCTGTCAGCGTACTAAGCTCCTAAGTTGAACCAGACAAGTAGACACTCTGCGCCCACAAAGCAATACATTTATGGTAACTTGTTCATGTTTCAAAGAACCAGTGTAGCCGTTTGTCTTGCGAATTCAAGAACTACGATTTCTCATTCCAAGGTCCAGAAGCACGTCTTCATAAGCACAAAACAGCCGGGCTGCCAACTCATCTACCTGCCGCAACTTCGCCCCAGGTGACCCGGTAAGCTCTGAAGCACGAAGTTGTGCTTCTACCAGGCGCTTAAAGTATTCGATCTCCGACTCAACAGCCAGCGTCAGATAAGTTGAAAGCGAAGTTCCAAGCCAATACATCCTTGGAATTCTCTTGTAGTTCTCTTAAAGGCTCGACTACGCGATCACACGCGGATGAGCAGATGTGAGGGACAACGTTGCTGACTGACGCGATTCCTATTTCTGCGGTTCTGCCGGTGTACCGAAATTAGCCTCTTGGTCTCACAAAGCTCACAACCGCCTCCATAAATAGAATTATTAGAACCTAGCTGGTCTGGAACATGGGAGGTGTAAGATGTATATCTAATGAGAAGTCCCGAACGTGCTATATGCGGCACAATGGGCTCTTAGCTCAACGGCGCTGGCGTGGCCTGTTCCAGAAATCAGACAGATTTCGAGCGTCGGTAGAGTCGAGTCCAAGCCTTCCTACCAGTCATCAAACGATTATTCTCTCAGTCTCATCGCCACCTTTCTCTATCGGCTTAAATGACCAACCAAAGCGTCAAGGATCCCAGTATATCTCTTCTCTTTCTCCTCTGCAGAAACCAGTTCGAATGAGACACGGAGAAAAACAAGGAAAGGTGAATGTTGCGAGCGTTATAGCCAGAGCTTGGCCATTTCGGCGTCGAGAATATCAGCATGCTCGCCCAAAGTGTTGGCGCAGGCTTAGCAGACATCGCTGAGGACAACGGGGTTGCTTGGCTGGTGGCCTCGATTCGAGACCGCTTCGAGCCTGGCTTGGCGCTGGAGCAGTCTTATATAGACGCGGAACATTTCGCGGAGGATGTCGTTGATGAGTCTACTAACCGTTATTGCAGAGGTTTCGGACATGGCGGTGTGGTTGTTGAACAAAGTAGGCAACCGCGGCCTACGTATAGGGCGGTGCTTGCCGTGTTGCTGAAACCATCCAACAATGCCTTCAATAGACACTGCAAGACGTCAGTGCAGTGTTACATTGCTCGTAGAACAAACAGTGGCGCAAACGATGTTCATCGTGCGATCGGATGGACTAGATGCGAGTCAGCGGCGATGACTAGCATCTCAGACTGGTCGCTGACAGAGAGGGGTTCAATGAGGGGAGAAAAACGAACGGATTTAGCACCCTTGGGGTGAATCGGAGCGGCTCGAGACTGGTGAATGGGAGATATGCCTAGCACGGAGGAGGGCACTTGGTAATCTTCGGTTTGTAGCATGGGAGCCGAAAGCACAGCTGCCGAGTTGGAATGTCTATAACCCAATAGCCGGATTTGCACCATTTGAGATGCCTAGATGGCATGCTCTTCGTCCAATGCGGACGTCCATGTGGTAGAGAATTAACGTCTCCTTCATTTTCTCTGAGGGTGACAGCTGGGTAATCAGCGATTGACTCAGATTAGATTAGATCTCGATATCTCCCCGATCACGACCGGCCTCACCTCCTCCTTTCATCATCCCAGACTAGGGCACGCTTAGACTCTAGACCAAGCGACCCTTGGGCCTTCCTCCTCTCTCAGACGTAACAGAGATTGAGGCAACGGCGGATTTGTCCACATTGAAATGGCTGTGATCTTCAAAGAACGACTACCCTCTAAGGCGAAGGTCCAGAAAAGGAAGGGCAAGACGACGGAGGAAAGGCAGAGAGAATAGGCGAACCTTAGAAGGGACAGCTAGAAACGCCTGCGGATTGGTATCTCGAGGGAGAGCTTGGATTTGGGCTGGACGGTGCGCTGTATTCTGCAGGATTCGGAGCGTTCGGCGTGTCTAATGGGAACAGTACATACAGGATGAACCTGAAATCGTCTCTTCAGAGGTATAAAAGATACGACGGATATTTGGTGAGCACAATCAGGAGCTCGCTGATAGATGAAGCCAAAGGGAACACCAATTTCGACGACGACGAGGAAGCATGCTCGAGGCCTGTCAGTCGGCGAGCACGGAGGAGAGGTTCTCAGAGGGATACGGCCAACGCTGACCCAGGGCCTTCTTCAGGTCCTCATTTGAGCATGTCCAATGCTTGAGGCCCCGGTATTTCTGCATCATCTTCATCCGCTTTGCAAGCCTGTCCCATGTGTCTCTGATAGCAGACCCGATTTGCTGCTGCTGCTGCTGCTCATACTGTTCGCCTCTTCCCTGGAACGTTCTCTTACATCTACGCTTTCCAAGTTTGCCCGAACATAATCCTTTCGAACCACAGAGGGCTCAACTCACGGATCGACTAGTTGCACTCGCAAGGATGTTGAACAGCCCCGGCCACTGTGACAGGGCTCAATGCTCTTCATGATTAATGGTCTTCTGCCACCCTTCTGAATCTCTCATACCGTCTTGCTCACCGGAATTACATCATCCTCTGCTGGCTCTGGACGTCCGTGTGCCCTGGAAAATTGGGGGTAGTTTCGACGCGTTCCTTGATTCTTTTGTAAGTGGCTCCCTTGAGACCAATGCCAACGACGAGAGCAGCTGATTCACTTCCTTCCTCGCTGTAGCTGGAACCGTACCCTGATACTGGTCAAGCAGAAAAACGCATCAAATGTTTCAATGACTACCATGCCCCCCCCCCTTTGGGTTTCTGGGAGCACATTAGAATTCCTCCGCCTTTGCCGACTCTTATCCCGAAAAAGGCAGTGTACCATCGGGTTCACGAACACCAAGCTGGCTTATTGCAGGATGCTACCTTCGTCCCCATGGGCGCGTCTTTCGGGATGCATGCTAGCGAATGTCGCAAAGGCGCTCACTGGCGTCGTTCAGGCAAGAGTGCGATTTCTCAAGGTCAAGGTTCCGAATACTGACAGAGCTCTTCAGGATGGTGGAACTTGTAGATGGCAAGGTCGAGATCATCTCGAGACATATCAATCCCAAACCTTTGCGTAGTCGGCTGGTGGTCGTCCTTCAAGGCATTTTTTGTTCGTTGAGCCTCTTCGGGACGACAAGTACGCTTTGCACTGAATCAATGATAATCGTCGTTTGAAAGTTGGAGGATTCGCTAGCATTTCGCTGAAGAAGGGAGAAGGTATACGCTCATACTTCCCCAAGCGCTGGTCAATTGAACCTTGCTCCCTCCAATGAATCTCAAGCTTGAAACCCCGCACCACGTGGCTTGAAGAGCTCCAAACCTTGGCTTCTTAGCATGTAGCGGACGCCTGGTAAACCCACCCCCCGTTGAATCCTGAATCCGGACCAACAATACCGGAAGCGATGAATCTCAATCAGAACTTGGTGGCTCCAGAGTCCAGACGACTTCTGAGAGGACGTAATGGTATGGCAGGTTGATTATAATTTTGAAGTACATAGATGAGTTCAATAGAAACGATCGGTAGATAATGCCAGTGGCAGAGACGCCAATGCCAACGAAGATTAACAACAATAGATGCCTGCAAGTTCAAGTTTTGTGCTTCCAGGCCACTAAGAGAGCCAGTCAGGCCCACAACTTGAGTATGTGGCGTGTAATAGGCATACCTTTGAGTTCTTCGAGGAAGAAAGTCCTCCAGCCACCTCACAAGACTCAAGGCTGATTCCCTACAGGTCGAGCTGGTGCATTATGGACCCTGTGCGACTGCCTCACTACAAGTTCGCTTACGAGCGGGTGCAACAATATCATCGACAGATCCTTGCACACCATCCTCCGACTCGTCCCTGGTTCTCTTCGCATCTCGTATCGACGTCGGGGCTTCATCGGATATATAATCATCATCTCCACCCTTAGCATCGGCATCTTGGCAATTTGCACCTTCGGCGTCCGCATCCAACATGTCATCTCCTGCCGAGCACTCCACCCCACCCTGGCAATCCTCCAAATCACGTTGGATGAACTCGATTCCAGTGATCCTATTCTCAATTTCTCGTCAAGCGCCTGCTACTAATAGAGCCGAGAGCGAAGAGCTGAACGAGAGCGCAGTCGGTATCTGGTAAAATGGAAGATGTGTATAATGAAAACACTACATTACTATATCCAATACTATCACCCAAAACCTATGTTCTTCGCCTAAGGATGGACATCCCGGGGGACAGTCGCCGGACGGAAGAAGTCATAGCCCGGAGGGGTCAATCTCCGGGAGGCTGAATGTCAGGATCTGACAAGCTTGGCCTGAACTACCTCACCTCACCTCACCTCACTGTTGACTTCCTCATCAACAGGCTCTTCTGACAATAAGTGGCCAGGGTTTGGGGTCAATTCCGTAGAGTCGGACCTAGCTTGTCGAAGCTCAAACTCCCGTAAGAGTTCAACAACTTCCATATGTTCGTTGGCCAACGCAAGTGAGATTGCGGTGTGCCCATCGGCTGCGCTCGCGGCTGCGGTGTTGATGTGCGGTGCACCCAGAAAGAAGCTGACAGTAGCCTCATGCCCACCTTGTGCCGCCAGCATGAGGGCCGACCGTCCTTCGTTGTTAACGAGGTTGACCAAGGTTTCGGGATGTGCAAGAAGCAGTGTGACAATTCCCTCGAGGCCATATTCAGCAGCTAGCATAAGTGCTGAGAACCCTTCGTTGTCGGATAGGTTGACCTGGACCTCGGGACGGGCAGTAATTTCTTTGACGACGGCTTCATGACCGAGGAAAGCAGCCTTCATGAGTGCCGACCATCCATGATTGTCGACCAAGTTGATCTGGACCTCCCGATGTGTAAGCAACAATGCGACGATGCCTTCGTAGCCCAATGGAGCGGCCAGCATGAGCGCTGAGGAGCCTTGGCTGTCCACTAGGTTGACCAGGGTGTCAGGATGCGCAAGGAGGAGTTCAACGATGCCCTCATGACCATTGTAACATGCCCTCAGGAGTGCTGTCCACCCATAGTTGTCTACCAAGTTGACCAGGGTTTCAGAACGTGCAAGGAGGAGTTTGACAATGACCTCCTGACCACCTTCGACGGCCATTAAGAGCGCTGACCAACCGGACTTGTCGACGAGGTTGACCAGTGTCTCTGGGCAGGTAAGGAGGAGTTTTACGATGCCTTCGTGACCGCCTTCGGCAGCCACTAAGAGCGCTGACCAACCAGACTTGTTGACGAGGTTAACCAGTAGCTCAGGGCAACCAAGGAGGAGTTGAACAACGCCTTCGTGGCCATTATAACACGCCCTTAGGAGTGCTGACGACCCGTCGTGGTCGACCAGGTTGACCTGAATCTTGGGGTGCGCAAGGAGGAGTTTGACTATGCCTTCGTAGCCATTATAAGCGGCCCGAAGGAGTGCAGACCGCCCTCGATCATCTACCAAGTTGACTAGGGTCTTCGGATGTGAAAGGAGGTGTTTGACAATGCCTTCCTGACCATCTTCAGCGGCCAGGAGGAGTACCGACCATTCGTCGCTGGTCGCTGGGTTGACTTGGATCTCAGGATGGGTAAGGAGGGTTTCAATAGCTGCTTCATTGCCGTGCCTGGAGGCCAGTGCCAAGGGAGATCTTCGGACAATTTGGGTCACAACATTTGGGTCGCCGGTGTCGTCGGGGGTTATCAACGACATAGGCAGATGGTAAAGGGCGAGAATATGAATGGGAGTAAGAATGTCGAAAGACCAAAAGTCCTCGGGATCGGTAAATGCGGGAAGGGCATTACTTTCCCTAACAAAAATTGCGATTCTTCGCTTGGTTTCCTCAACATCCAAGGATTGGCGGGCGTGAGCAGCCCAGTGATCCGATGTGTATGCAAGCAGAGGGTCCGCTCGGCGGGCTGTGATGAATTCCCCTACTGAACTTATCCCCGTGCTTTGGAAGCTGCAGTCCGCGAGGTAGCTCATGCAAACTGTAGCAATATGGGAGTGCGGATGTGGAAAAGAGTCACGGAGTAGTCCCTGCAGAGTCTCCCTGGCCGTGTAATCTGCCACAGATTCAATCAGTTAAAGCGACAACAGAGTATCCAATTTACTTACGGACAAGGCGAACAATCCTACCCTTTCCTTCGAGCGCCACCAGCCCACAGCAAATCGCTATCAGCGTCACCCCGGGCACAAGCTGATCTCGGTCAAATTTGTAGGTGTCGGGAGAGATCGCGAGGGCATGTTCCAGCTCTTCGATTGTCATGGGTCTTGCTGCGTGAAGAACCCAGACCAGCAAAGCCTTTGCGGTCAACGCATGGTTTGCCTTTTGCCCGAGGATCCTACGCCAGGTCTCAAGATAGACATCCTCAATTCTCGCAGGAAATGCTTCGAGGGTCTGCCTGACATCCCGAGCACTGATACACTCGCACAATGCATCCAGCTGGAGCGAAGCATGTAAAAACCTGGAAACAGATCAGCTTCACAAACAACTGAAACAGTAAGCCCAGCTTACATTCCCCCGCATTTGCTTTTAACCAACGATACAATCTCGTCTCTTAGGGACACGCCTACTTTTTCCAGTAAAGTCGCCAGATTTCGACTGCGAGCAATCTCTCGGGTTATGTGAAGGTCAAGGTCACCCTCTTGGGCAACTATGTGAAAGCGATGAGCAGTAGGAACTCTGGCTTGAACTGCCTCTAAGGGCCTGGATGTAATAAAAAGGCGAACGTTCAAGGAACTGAGCTTCTGGACAAGGTCAACCTGAATTCGATCGGGTGCTTCATCCAGCGCATCAAGGAAGTAGAACGTTGCCGCGAAAGTTTCAGTAAACGCATGCAAAAGCTGGAGAAGCTCGGCTTCAGTTGGTTGGGTCTTTTCGCGAACATGTCGACCATAGATCGCCTTAGCAAGCAAGGCGCACTTGGGGTGACGCTACACCGTTTGCTTAACAAGGATCTCTAGAACGTCGGGGACGGTCATATCGGCACTATCACTGTAGCGGATGAAGACGTAGCAGACGCAGATCTGGGTGCATGTTGCTTGGGCACGAGTTTCTAGTTGCTGAATGACGATTGAACTATAGAAACTGGTCAGGAGGGCTGAACCGTTGTTGGGAAGCAAGCAAGACTATCTTACGCTAGGATGGTCTTTCCTGCACCCGCTAAAACAAACTTTAGGGCACTGAATCGCGGTTCCAATTACAAGGTTACTTACGGATTCCAGTACCCCACAAAATCCTCAGATCGCCATTGGGATCCATCCAGATGAGAAAAAAATCGGTCTTGAGAAGCCAGAAGCCCGTCCCTGGCGTAGCCTTGAACAAATTGTCCAAATGAATGGTACGCAGGTTTCGAATGGCGCCTAGAACGGCTGCGATGTCGACCTTGTCAGAATAACTCTGGTAGTGGTTGTGGACGTTAACATTGACGTCGCGCCCTGCGAGATTGACATCCCCGTGGTTTGTCGTTACGCCATGGTAATGCGTCATGGTGGGTGCAGTGGACGGCCCAGCTATTGAGGCATTAGCAGTGATTGTTGCCGTAGTGCAGCGATTTCATTAACATACCTACAGGGCCACTTGCACCCGACTGTGGCGCCCGCGAACTCTCCTACGAGGATCCATCAGTCATGAAGCTGAGTCTCTAATCGTGGCAGCACACACCATGGCGAGAGGGAATGGGTGAATGCAATCGCAAGGTAGAGCGTCAAGGAACAGATGGAAGCAAGTGAAGGGCAGTACTGTCAATGGGCAAAGCTGTATCAACGCACGTGAGTTAGGCAAGGCTCTGCGTATATATATAGAAGCGGTGTGGGATGCTTTTGCAATGCAAGGTCTGCAGAAGCAGACTCATTGTGATCTTGGTCATGGGTGGATGAAGAGAAGGCTCGGATGATTTCTCTGACAAAGCAGGGACTGCATTCAACCACCGGTGTAATTTGGGCTGGTGGGTGATGAAAGGTGGGCTTTGGGTGGACTCACGGGGAGGGTGGTGAGCACTCGTGGGACAAGCTGGGGACAACCGTGAGAGACCCTTGTCCAGAAGCCCATGACACAATGATCCATTCACGCGATCAGCGCGATAAGCGCCCGCAAGAGACCTGCATAATCAGGGATGCTACATATATCTGACTCATTCAGAACCGAGAAATACCACCACTCAAGGCCTTGTGCTTGAGGAGTGCTGAAAATCCAGATTTCCAGACGTGTGGGCAAGAATAATATGTCATGGAAGGCGGCACAAACCTAAGAATATGCACAACAGGTAATGCTTCTGATTCAGTAATTCACAAAGGCAAAGACATGTCCAAATTTGTATACAAAGGTTTTCAAATGATACCCATCTTTACGATTTCATAACGTGGTGTCCGTGCACTTCTTCGAGAATCCCGCATGCCTACAATGCAAGCATCTCTGATCCCTTCGATCATTCCATCCAAGCTACTTAGCTTCAAGCCTTCCCAACCTGTCCCAAGACCGAGTTGACCCACAAATGAGTATCAACCTTCACAACATCCGCAAACGTAACTTTGGTCTGAGGACCAAAGATCAACGAATGGCTCGATCCTCCGAAATGGAACATTCCAAGCTCGTCTCCGGTCGAAACCCTATCGCCCTCGTTGACAGTAATGGCGCAAGTCGAGACTTCCGCCATACCAACACCAATGAAGCACATAAGCCCGATATCCGCGTTATCAGCTTGGATGTAGATGAGAGCGCGTGCAGAAGACATGGTCAAGAATCCTTGAGAGCGAATCATAGCACCTCGAGGATCGCCTTCGGCCAAGTCGGGATCGTCAGCCTCGGCACCCGCGTCAGGGAGAACGGCATAATACGTTCCAGGTACCAAAACCGTCTTGACGATCGTCCCATCAATGGGCGCGTGCCAGCGATGGTAATCCTGAGGGCTCAAAAAGGCTTGATAAACCGTCCCACCCACAAACTTGTCCACAACTGTGTCGTCCCGGTTCAACATATCATAGAGCGAGTAGCTCTGGGCCTTGAGCCAGAAGCGATCGTGCTTCCTGACGTTGTACTGGATGTTGTAGACGGTGGATTCACAGGCGTTGTGGAGGAGGCTCTTGTCCTCCTTGAAGTCGATGGGTCGAGCTTGGGGCTGGACCTCGCGAACGAAGAAAGCGTCCCAGGAGCGGAAGCCGCGATTTGGGGCGTAAGGATCGGGACAGACGTAAGTCGTCCCAAAGTCCCCACGACCTTCTTCGAGCATCGTAATGGCAAGAGGGCTGAACCAGCCTCCTTCCTCCTCGTTGAGGCTAGAGCCGCCTGCGTCGCTCTTGAGGAATTCACCCCAGGAGTCGAGGAGTTCCTTCAAGGCGGTATTGAAGGCAGGCTTGCGGAAGAGATCGTACGCAGCAGAGGTGTTGCTGAGGATGTCGAAGAGAAGGTACATGGGAACGCCGATGGGTACACCGATAGGGTTGCCATGCTCGTCCGTGGTAACATGGAACTTGGGAGGAGCGACGACGATGCCATCAAGCGCCCCAAGGAAGGACTCAAAGTTCGTGGGCTAAGACGGAGATAAAGAAAAAGAGGGAGTCAGAATATAACACGTGATGCCAGTGGAAGAACACTTACAATTTGGACTTCAGCGATCTCGCCGAGTTGAGCGGCTTGGATGAAGACAAGGTCGAACAATGACCTGAGCTCCTCATCCGCATTGATGGCCGTTTCGAAACGAGCAACGGACCCCTCATGGGCCGCGCGCGCGCGAGCCTTGCGCAGACCATGCTCGCAGTGGGTCCTCATGAAATCGCGGTAGACGATCCGGTTGGATGGGAGCCATCCTGCGTAACGGCTCATCTGCCTGCTCGTGGCGCGAACCTTCTGAGCATTGATAGACATGGCGTCGATATTTCTTTAGCCTTTGTGAGCCATATGGATCTGGGCATAGTTGAGAATATAACTTACCAAGTCCTTGATTCGAGGGGTTTATAGCTAAGTAAGTTTGCTTTGTGTTGGGTTACCGCCTGCAAAACCATGAACCTCTTATATATCTGCGACAGGGGTCAGGAGGTGGATTCGAAAGAGAGGGAGGTTGGCTTGTCAAATAAGCTCTTCATAGAACAAGCTCGCGCCTGGACCAGCTCTCAGTCCGACCCTCGAAGTAATTCTAGTTGTCATCAAGCGCCTTTCCCAACGAACGTGCAACGTACCATCCAGGCAATAGCAGTTGGATAGCACCGCTGAAACCCAAGATGTCACTCACCTCACATCTAACACCAGAGTTCTGAATTGTCCTCCATATCCTCCGCGCTACGTCGTAGAGGGCAGCCGATGAACAAAGTACTCTCCCGCCCCTGTGGACGAAGAGACCCCATTTCCAAAGATAAACCGTGGCGATGGTTCTCCCATACTTACTAGTTCACACGAAAGGCAACTCCTGAGGACGTCAGGCGTCTTCACATCGCTTCGAAGGGCAACCAGCTTATTTTCTAAAAGTTAGGTTTGCCCAAACATGCTGGACAGATCCAAATCATCGACCCCAGAAACCAACGCTCAGCGCTCCAGCTCCGCAGACTTTTGAATAGACAATGCACCCTAGAAAATGCAGGGTTCTGCCAAAGCTTGACCAAACACCTGTTGGAAACGTCGAGAAGACGCTGTTCATTAACGATTTGATGAGTATCGCACACATTCGAGTTCGCCGCTCTTTGCACGGAGAGACACGTTTAAGGTGTGGCAAATGACTGAAGTTCCAAGGTAGTTCTAGACACGCAACAGATGACGTGCCAAAGAGAAGCGAACTGGGAATGGGATGGTCGTTCTTGAGCAACTGGCGATTAGGCGCCCACATGCTGTCCGTCGTGAAATCAGGCAGTGAGAAGACGACCGCTTTGGGTGAATGGAACAAGAAAAGAAGAAATTGTGTGGTCCAATATGAGGGGGTATGAGGGCTGCATGAGAGCAACTGTCAGATCCTGGCCAACATGAACTTGAAGAAAGAGATGAAGGTGTAGGACCGGAGGGTTGCTGCCAAACAAAACAAAACATTTCCCTCACTGACTGAGTTTTTCGACCCCCAGTTCTCGCCTAGGTAGCGGAAGCGCCCAAATGATAGCAGCTCAGCTCTCAGAAACGGCTCACAGCACTTCTTGATGAATGCCTCAGATCATGAGAGTATGGAACGCTTAGGACGTGTGCACGGTGCACCAGACTGCCTCCAAGTCAAGTGCGCCCAATGTGCAATACCTAACGGCTCACATTTTGGTAAATTGGGTACAGGAACTCCCAAGTACTCTCCACTCACACCTTGAGGCCTGAGGCCTGACCCATAGTTACTGTCGCAGTAAACTTTGACTTGCAGAGCACTTAGGCGTCTCCCCAGGCGCGATCGCGATCAGCAGATGATCCAGATTAGATTAGATCTGCTGCTTGCAAATCGCGTCCATCTCCAGTCCATGCCACTCCTCGACCACGACCATCATGGACTCCCAACCAGGAGGCGACAATTCCTCATCCAACTCTTCCCGCGGCCGCGGTCGAGGCAGAAGCAACCGCGGTGGGCTCGGCAAATACCTTCGTGCACGAGGAAGAGGCCATCGAGGCGGTGGTCGACCCGCTGTATTCAAAGAACGTCTCTTGCTCGAAGGCGAAGGTCCAGGCGATGATGAGGACGACGAGGAAGAAAAGGCAGAAAGACTGGCAAAGTTCTCGAGGAGACAGCTAGGGACCAATGCCGATCGATATGCCGAAGAGGAACCTGAGCTTGGGTCGGATGGTACGTTTTGACTTTGAGCTGAAAGAGGTGCCTAATGGGGGTGAGATAGGGGAGCCGATAGTGGAACCTGAGGTTGACTTGTCAGAGTTTATGGAGAGACAACGGATCTCGGACGAACTTTCTCCTGCGTTGGCGCTGGACAGTAAAGGCTATGATGACGACGACGTGGACAGCAGCCTTGCACACATCTCATCGAAGTCTATCAGGTCTCCAGTAGATCGAAAAGGAAAGGTCCAGCAAGTGGACTGGGACCGTGAATTGGACGAGATGACGAAGGAGAAAGCTGCTGCCGAAGCTCAATGGGGTGCGTTTGCCATTCGTCATGCTCTTTGGCTGGACTGACAGTGGGTGTAGATCTGAAGCACCGGTTCAAAGCCAAATCAGAGAAACTCAAAGCGAAACCAATCTTCAAATCAACTCGCGAACGGCAAGCGGAGAAGTACGAGCAGGCGCCCGAACTCCCCGTAGCAGACGCCAATGTCCAGCCGAAGAAGGACCCCAAGGACGAGATGGAATCATTCCTCGACGACCTTCTATCGTAACGTCAAGAACAAATTGCTATCCTCGAGGTCTATCCATCATCGACCGCAGCACCGACTTCTTGTTCGCGTCGGTTGTTTCAAACCTCTTCTCCATGAATGATGGCATTGTTCGACCGCAGCAGAAGTATTGTTTGTACTGCCAGTCCTCCAGCCACCTCTGTTCAATCGCTCTCTACATCCGGCGGATTCGAAACACTCCCAATAGCCCGGCTTTGCGAGCAGCAGTGCCTGTCCATCTTGCCTACATCAGCATTCCGGTCGCGGCCCAACACAGAACGAGTCGGTCTGTACAATGAAAGCTCTTCAGAGTCTCATCATCTATCCCTGTCCGCAGTCTCTCCAACGTTTCATTCTACAAGGTCAATCTACCTGACGATGTCGCGTCCACAACCCAGATCTGGCCCTCGCCTCCCGCCTCAGATGCCCGAAGAGACCATGAAAGGCAGCGACTCGGCGCGGAAGAATCGTCCGTCCATCCCGGATTTCCCTTCAAGAGATATGCCGATCCCTGCCAAGCCAAGGAGGACCTGTACTTAAGCGCAAGAACGTCCTTCGGCAAGGCTCGACTCTACATACCCCGCTCAACAGCCACTATCAGGGTATCGCATCACCAACCTTCGGCTTCTACATTCATACCCAAACCGGGAGCATCGCGCAATCGATTATCGATGGCTTCCCCACCTTCCTCCCCAACACCTAGACGCGCCTCTCAGCGCGTTAAACTCATCCGCCGCGCCCTCTATGGTGCCCTCGCAGGCGGAGTTATCGCACTCGCCTTCTCCCTGCCCATCTACGTCGGCTTCCTCTCATTTCTCGCCACCCCCATCATGGTCGCCTTCACCCTCATCTTCACCATCACCCTCCTCTATACATCTGCCCAAAATCGCTCAGGGACCCGTCCTCCTGCGGGCAAACACTACCTCCCTTCGTTGTGCAGGAAACCGACGATTGTCGCTGCTTATGTGGTTAGCGTGGGCTGGCTTGGGGCACTGGCGGCACTCGTATACGTTCAGGTGGATTTCTACAAGTTTGAGTCTGATGAGCGAGGGTGGCAGTTGAGAGGATTGGGTGTGGGAGAGGCGATGTTGGCGGTGAGTAATGCGGGGAGGCCCCCCCTATATGCTGAGCGAGGCTCGATCCAAAACCCCCCATTTTTGAAGCATCCGTACACACGGTTTTTGGCCATTTTCGTACGCATCTCGGATCGGGTACCCCTGTTTTTGGCCATCTCCGTCAGCATGACGGATCAAACATTGCGAGACATCCTTTTCGTACACATTCGAGCGAAAAGGCTTCAAATTTCGCTGCTGAAGATTAGTAAAGTAGCTCTAGGGTGCCATTCGCTCTTAGCATTGAAGAAACTGTCGACTAAATAGCGCGAGCGGAAAAAAGCTGAATGTTCTGACACTATTTTATATTGGCGTCGGCGTTACTGCCACCCGGCCAACCCCAGTTTACACGCTGCCTCTGCTTTCAGGATGGCATCGTAGAATTAAGATAGATTGAATCGACATTGTCTCTTATTTCGAATTTAATGAGCTTACCATATAGATTAGTAGCGTGTACCCACCCAGCAGCGGCAGAGGTCACTGGCCAGAGCCACATCTACGATAGATCAAGACCAAAGGAGTAATCAAGAAAGAAAGGGCTGGTTAGGACGACAGATGGCACCAATCTCGGCTGAGAAAGCTGGCAGGGCCCTGTCCCTGATATATTCCTGAGGAGTGTCAAGGAAGACAGGACGAGGTCCCCTTGGCCGGTGCCCTCTCGTACACATACGGGATCGGACATCGCTACCGACTAGGGATGGACAGACACACAACGGATCAGACATGGGTCAAATTTTCGGTCTGTTTGTGCACACTAGGATCAGACATTTGGGGGGTTTGGCGCCGGTTTCCGTGCACACCAGGATCGAACCTCTCCCAGGGTATAGGGGGGGCCTATGCGGGGATGTTTGTGTTGATTGGGGTTTTGTGTACGAGGGAAAGGAAGGAGGAGATGGCTAAGCCGAGGAGGGAGGAGGTGAGGATGGAGGTTGTTGGTCAGGCAAAACCGTGAATGGCTTGAGTGGAGGCGAGGAAGGAAGTGGAGGATACCCTGTCACAGCCAGTAGGAACGAAGCTCTCGATGGGGCTGAACGAACGAATTGCTGGTAACACTCGCTTGTATAGATATAAAAATGAAAGGTCTACTGTACCGGCAAACTAAACAAATTTGTAAACTGGTGTTACCGCCGGGAAATGCTCGCTCCTCGCGCTGAAAGTTTATGACAGGAGGTTTTGTGAGAAGCGCAGGATTGGTAACTTGACCTCTGGAAAACAGCCTGGGTTGATCGTGGCTCATGCATGGGTAGCAGCAGGCTCTCCAGATACAGAGCGCTAGCCTTTGGCTGCGAGGCCCTTCTACAGCCCCAGACAGATTCGTCAAGCACTAGGGGTTACAAGATCAAGTTGTTGAGAAGGTTTGTTTCAATCGGAGGTTAGATGGGGAGAAAGTGACATGCTATTCGGTGATAGACTGGTAGGCTTAAATACTGTTTCCTACTTGGTCCATGCTCATTTATTGGTGGACATATTAGGTGGAAGCGGTAAAGAAATGATGGATTCTGAATACTTAAGTGGTCAAGGTGGATGGATTAGGCGCCCGTGCCTAATTCGCTCAGGCACGGATAGGGGCTATCGAGTCTGGCTCCGCTCAGCTAGGCTCGATCAGCCAGGCTTGGGACCCTACAACGGCTTGAGGAGTGTTCATGGATGGAACTTGTGCTCACTGAGAAGAACCTGAGTACCAGGTGAGAATCCTTTGTTCTCATCAGGAGGGGCTGACAGGAAAACACATCTGTGCGTCCTGTATCATGGCCACTCTATCTCACTGCGCGTACCACAATTTTAACATCACTCAAAGTAGCTGGGAACTATTTTGACTTCGCTCCAACTTTCTCCAAGGCCAAGGGGGTGTGATACTCGCACTAGAGCTGTCTAGATCCTGTAGAAGCATAGGCCCATCCGCCTCGTGCCCGTGGGCGCTAAAGTAAGCTCGAAAATCACGCGATCATCCAATACTGTTGCTTTCCGCTTTGGCTGTGAATCTTTCCTTCTTTACCCCCATCAATACTGTCTTTTCTCAACGGTACGTTTCCTTTCGACCCTTGATAAATTCAGCCTTGAATTGACCCCCAATATGAAGTCCACGATCATGTCAGACGACGATGGCTGCAGGCGTTGCGACGGTCCATCACGCTTTACTTGCACGGCTTGCAAAAAAGCGCAGTATTGCGGCAAGGAATGCCAGGAAAGAGATTGGTGCCTCCATATCTTCGATTGCAACACCAACAAACCCATCAAAACCTTTCACTATCTTGCAAAAGCAATCGTACAGGACCTCCTTCCCACAGATGGTCGCACACTCGAAGACTGGGGCTTTCGTCGCGCCGAAGCCTGTCCAGAGCCTGTCCCCGGCCCAAACTACATTTTCGGCCTTTACGTGGGGTTAGTGAACTACTGCGACATCGAGCCAAAGACACTTGACCAGTGGCGTCGCAAAGGAATACTTCTCCAAGAAATCAAGAAAGTTTACGAACCCATTCCAGAGAATCGTCGAGGAGGATACTACCCTTGGCTTCTCAGAAACGAATACGTACTCGATCTTTCGCAACCAATTCCTTCCGCAACACACGCATCCATGGCAGATAAATTCTTGAAGACAGCCTGGGCCTACGCCAAAGGTGCCCCTCAGCTATCAGCAGCCGAAATCATGAAGGTTGGCAAGTCGTGGGGACAGAAAAAGTATGAATGCCTCATACTTTGTGGGACGATACTTGAAGGAGCTCGGCCCGGCCCAAACGGATTCGAGGAGATGTGGGTTCATTATGGCTTCTGCGTTGGAGGTCTTTGGGAGGAGATGCAGGTGGCCTCGCTTTACATTTCTCTTCTCCGCAGAACCTCTTTCCCGGAGTTTTTTGCCGCCTTCGAGAGTTCTGGAATGATTGAACTTCTCAAGAGGAAAATGTCCTGGCCACAGGGTTTCGCGGTGGGAGATGAGGAGATTCCGAAGGAGTTTGAGGATGTCATGAGTGGCTCAGGGCAGGGGGTCTACAAATCGGTGTGGTGGCTCAAGGCTTTTGTTCAGCGACAAGTGGAGCTGGTCGATCCCGACTTCCAAATGCTTCTTTCGGTGCGGGTCGATTATGGATTCATGAACTGTCAGAGCGATACTGAGCGCCGCACGCTCCTTGGTCTCTACCGCCTCTACTTCGAATCTGAAACCCCGAAGCCTCGGCCACTGGAGCTCCATCAAGCATGCATCAAGGGCCAGCTTTTCGAGCACCTCGGTACCTTCCCTCGAGTCAAGTTGAGGGAGGAACATCGCCGCCTGCTCAAGAATCACTACCCTCTATGATCCTGGAGGAATGGCGGTGATATTTAATGGTCAGAAATCACTGCCTTTAATATTCCTCGCTCACACCTTCTAACCTCTTCCTTCATAGGGCTTTGTTCGTTGCCAACACTTCTCCTGCACAGATCATCGCAAAAGTACCATCAGGCGCTCATAGCTGTAAAGTTCCTTAGGTCTTCCTTAGGAATCGGACATACATTGACTCTCTTTGTTTTGATATTGGTGTACCAGACCAATCTGACCTTGAAATATTCAACCATGCCATTGTACAACTTCATGTAAGAATCTATCCCAATCATATTGCGTGGAAACCGTCTTTCGGGGCTGTAGGGCTCGGAGGCTAGGAGTACCAGTTCGCTGACACTTTCAGTGCCGAGGGGTAAACCCCTAAAATCAGGATGATAAGTGTTCGGGGCGGAAAATGGCTCGGAATTGATAGCTAACGGTGCTGCGTAGGTGTTGGCTGGGAGAGAGAGGGTGTGTCGGCGGCTGGTCAGCTTGAATCGTTGATTCAATGATCGCGGTGAATGGGCGGCGTAGCACCACATGGTGAAGCAGTGCGATATATGTTTAGTACACATAGGCGCCCAGCCATCCTTTACAGTTCGCAGATGCTATTTACATTCGACTCCTCCTAACGAGAACGGAATATACCTTGCTTGATTCTCAGGGCTCCCTGAATGGCCCCGAGACCCATCTATTAACGGCTTCTTGGTAGATTTGCTCGACCAAGAGCTTTGAGGTTTGCACCGTCCATCATTAGGAATTAAAGCGTCCGTTGGGTGGAGCGGGCCGCGGATAGTACTTGATGGTTTTCCCAAAGGTCTGAGACAAAGTCTGTCTTCAAGTGTTAAGATGCCACGTCTCGCAGCCAGTAGGAAGGGTAGAAGAGCTTGGCGTGCCTTATTCATGACAGCTAGAGCACAATGACCACCCGAACGTCGTTGAAAGCTAATGTTGCCCCACCTACCCAGGTGTTATTTGCCACAATACCAATCGATGTTTAGAGAGTTCCGGCCTTTCGTTTGTTAATCCCTTTCGTCTGTCCCTATCCTGCTTAATCTCTCCACCGCTTCACCGCTTCCCGTGCCCGACAGCCTCCATCGCAACTACCTCCCTCCCTGGCCTGCCCAGCTCCTCGTCCCGTTCTCTCCCACACAATACCCCAATCAATACGAACATCCCGGCATTGCTCGCTGCCAACATCGCCTCTGCAATCCCCAAACCCCTCAAGTGCCATTCCTGCTCACTCGGCTCCAACTTCCAAAAGGCCACCTGAAAGTAAACCAAGACCGAAAAAGCAGCCAACCACCCAATGGTGATCGCATAGGCAGCCACGATCGTCGGTTTCCTGCATAGGGCTGGGAGGTGATGTTTGCCCGCAGGGGGACGAGTGCCTGCACGGTTTTGGGAAGAGGTGAAAAGGAGGGTGATGGCGAAGATGAGGGTCGTGCCGAGCATGGAAGGGGTGAGCCAGAGGGAGAGGTAGCCGAGGTAGATGGAGAGGGAGCAGGCGAAGGCGAGGATTGCGCCTAGGAGGACGGCATAGAGGGCGCGGCGTATCAGCTTGATGCGCTGAGAGGCGTGGCCTGGTGTTGATGAGTGCGGAGGAGACATCTTGCAATCTTGTTCTGAATGTGAGCGTGGAGGTTGAGGGCTGGATGGATTTGTCGCACTGCTATCACCCGTGGTTGTTGTTGGGAGGGGTTCCAGCCTAATCCAACGAATGGTCTTGTGCTTAAGTACGGGTTCCCTCGTCTTGGCGGAGATCGTCATGTGTACTGGCAATCCGTGATGCACGGAACTATACTTCCGTTGTTTCATGGTCAATTCGTAGCAGGGAGAACGTGGATGGCCTTGTTCGCTGAAACATTAAAGTGGCTGCGGGTATGGATGATTGTTATATGATGAAACTGATGCTTCCTGTGCAAAGATCCACCGAGAGGAATAGCGAAGCTCATAGATTTCGAAACGTGCTGCTGCGGATGAACAAAGTTTCTGATCGACATGACGCACAGAGTAGAGAGTACTTGAAAAAAAGGGAGAATGATACGGAGTCGATGCTGCGGTCGATGATATTGTGGCCTTCCAGACAGCAATTGGTCCAATGCGGTGACGATCGGAGGTTTCAAGGAATGATTCCATCTCGTCCTGAAGCTCCTTCGTTAGCTTGGCGTTTCTTTCCGGGAGCTCAGGCGCCTGTTCGTAAGTCTACACTTGCCGTCCCAAGTCATCTTGAGGATGGTCTTCACTTTTGGGTTCTCTTGATTTAACTTTCAGTTCTACATGGATTCGTCAGCCAGGTCAGTGAGCAGGACGAATGGCAGCGCACCCCGTTGTGCCTCTACGGCTGCCTTTTCTTCGTCGTCCGGCCCATTCAACTTGCGGAACCTTCCCTTTTCGACCGACGAGCCAGCCTGATGGGTTCAAATGAGCATCTGCCAGGTTACTATCAACTTCACCATTGTTGTAGCCTTTAATCTGGACTGCCAGCGCAAGAGATTGGTCGTCCTTGATCCATCCCCGCCAGGCTCATCGAAGTTAACCATCAGTTTGACCCTCAGGATTCTCTTCGACATAGAGCTCCGTGTGATTTACTGTCCCCTCTAGAGCCCGGCTATTTTGTCTGGGGTTTGCTGGGATCTCACTTTCGAGTAAGAGCTGTTGATTGAATCCCGCTGGTCGGCCACCGTCGCAATGACCTTTTCATTACGGTATTAGAGTCCTCCGCCATTACCTCGGCCTCGAACGTGCTCCCGGGATGTGGGAAAGGAGTGAACCTCGCCTTCTGGCCAGGTGAGAGTGTTGATTTAGGAGGAGGATGACAGAGGCTTGGATGAAATCTAATCTAATCTGGATCGATAGTTGCAGAGGATTAGAAACGTCACACACCCCTGTGTGTCCAGCCTCTTCCGCGACCACGATCTTCCGCTCCCGTCTGTCGTACTTTCATCTCCCACCAAAACCGAAGGTATTCCCCTTCCCGTAATTTATCCATAGGACAGTTCACGGACGCTCCAGTTGGGCCAAAGCGGTGCTATGGGTAAGAGCGCCAAAATGCTGGCTAACGGAGATGCTGACGCTAATGCCTTGAATCTTGATAGCTGGGCCTTCTACATCCTTCACAGCGGCGGCGCTAGCTCCTACAACACCGCAAGCCCATATCATCACAGCCAACCGCGGGAATGTCAATCTCGCAGGGCGCGACGTCAACGTTAATTTTCACAACCATTATCACGGCTTCCCTGACAAGGTCGATATCACAGCCGTGCTGGGTGCCATTCGCAATCTACGCGTCATTCATTCAGACAATTTTTCCAAAGCCACGTTAGGGACGGGCATCTGGTTCCTCAAGACTGAGATGTTTCTGATCTGGCTCGATCCTAATGGAAATCTGAAGATTTTGTGGGGTACTGGAATCCATGAGTGGCCCTGGAATTGACGCTCTCCATCCATTATCCTAAAACTTGTCTCAGCGGGTGCAGGAAAGACTGTCCTAGCGTAAGATCGTCTTGCTTCCCTTCCATTTGTCGTTCAGCCTTGCTGATTGGTTGCTGTAGGTCGATCGTGATCCGGGAACTAGAGGTTCGCGCCGCTGTAGAAGCCCGCGAGATATGTGTTTGCTACGTCTACATACGCTACAGCGACAGCGCCGACCTCACCGTCCGCGACGTTCTGGAGATCCTTGTCAAGCAAACCGTCGAGCGCCAGCCTGAGTGCGTATGCCTTGCCGAGCGAGCTTACGCTCGACACGTTCGCGAAAAGACCCAACCGACAGAAGACGAGCTTCTTCAGCTCCTGCACCAGTTCACGGAGGCCGTCGCCGTGACTTTCTACCTTCTTGATGCCCTGGATGAGGCGCCTGATAGAATTCAGACCGATCTTGTACAGAAGCTCGCTACCTTGAACGCTCGCCTGTTCATCACCTCCCGGCCTTTGGAAGCCGTTCAGGATCAATTCCCCGAGGCTCACTGCTTTCCAATCTTCGCCCAAGGTGGGGACCTCGATCTTCACATCACCCAAGAGATCGCTCGCAGTCCAAATCTGGCAACTTTGCTCAAAAACGCCGGCTCGTCCCTGCGAGACGAGATCGCATCGTTGGTCAAGAGCAAGTGTGGAGGAATGTAAGCCGTGGTCGTCACGCTCAATTGCCTTTGAGCTGATCTGTTACAGGTTCTTGCATGCTTCGCTTCAGCTGGACGCACTATGCGACTGCATTAATGCTCGGGATGTCAGGCAGACCCTCGAATCGTTTCCCTCGAGAATTGAGGACGTCTACCTTAAGACATGGAAGAGGATTCTCGCACAGAAGCCAAACCAAGCGTCGACCGCAAAGACTTTGCTGCTCTGGGTTCTAAATGCAGCAAGACCCGTGACGATGGCAGCGCTGGAACGTGCTGTCGCCATTGCTCCCTGCACCTACAAATTTGAGCCTGATCGGGTTGTACCTGCGAAGACGCTGATAGCGCTTTGTCGCGGGTTGGTAACACTCGAAGAGGAGAGCAGGATCGTCCGCCTCGTCCGTGAGTGGATCGGTTATCTGTTGCTGCTTCAGCTGATTTGAGGCACGGTAGATTACACCGCCCAGGACTCTCTACGAGCATTTCTCCGCGACTCGTTTCCCCATCCCCACTCCCATCTTGCCACGGTTTGCATGAGTCACCTCACTGCATGTGGCTCCCAGGATACGACAATACGCGCAGACGGGGACTTTTACGCAACTCTTGGAGCAGATCCTCTTCTCGGATACGCAGCAGATCACTGGGCTACCCACGCTCGACAATCACTGGATGATGAGGAAACCAAGCAGAGGATCGCAATCTTCATTACGCAAAGTAACGCGTTCCCTGCCTTCATCGGTCCTGGCGGTCCCTGGCTATTCGACATCCTCAGTCCCATTCATATTCTCACTGTTTACGAGTTACCTCTCTCATTGATAAGCCCTCACGACATTGGCGACCCGAACCGGGTAACCCGCATATACAAAGAATCTCCCTTGATACTAACCGCTCGGTATGACAATGAAACAGCTGCAGCATCCCTGGTCAACTATCCCGAAATCCAGGTCAATTTGGTAGACACCGATGGCCGATCAGCCCTCCTATTCGCTGCTGAAAACGGTCACGAAGGCATTGTCAAGCTCCTCCTTACACGTCCGGAGATCCTGATCAACCCAACAGACGGTCAAGGGTGGTCGCCACTCTTCATGGCTACTTTCAATGGTCACGAGGGCGTCGTTAAACTCCTCCTTGCATGTCCAGCGGCCATGGTCAATGCAGTAGACAAGGCAGGGTGGTCAGCCCTCATACTCGCTGTTGTTCGCGGCTACGAAGGCATCGCCAAGCTCATCCTTGCACGCCCCGAAGTCAAGGTCAACCTGGTAGACGAAGGCGGGTGGTCAGCGTTCATGTTCGCTGTTAGAGACGGCCATGAGGGCATCGTCAGGCTACTCCTTGCGCGCCCCGATGCCCTGGTCAACTCTGTTGACAGCAAAGGACGGTCTGCGCTCATGCTAGCCACCCTAAGTGGACGCGAGGCCATCGTTAGTCTGCTTCTGGCCGTACCGATAATCGACGCAGCAACCCGGAGCGCGGATGGACACACCGCAATGTCACTTGCGTTGGCCAATGGGCATATGGGAATCGTTCTGCTCTTGGAAGAGTTTGAGTCTCGAAGAGCAAGATCGGGCTCTGGGGATGATTTGTTCCTCGAGGACGTGGACGAGCCTGTTGACTCTGATGAGGATGTCAGCAGCGAAAGTAACTCAGAGGATTACCATGATGCGGAGGAGTGGTTGCCGGAGTTGTGATTGATGTGAACGCCGGTGGCGCAATTGGCCACAATGCAGATGCTGAAGGTGCAGATGGTAGACATCCACAAGCTGTGGTGGCTAAGCGGTCCAGAGACGAAGAGGATGGCTTACATGACCTCGTTTACAATATTGTTGCTTCACTGGTGTGTTCGACATCCTCAATCGTCCAGTACGGTTCTGGGGGCCCAACTTGTCCAGGCGCTCTTGAAGGTTAAATAGAAACTTAGGAAGCCAATATAAAGGGAGCCGATCATGATCTGTGTTGATGAGAGTGGCCAATCAAGCTGGCCAAAGAAGTGGGATTAGAGGCCGAACGATTGTGGAAGAATAGAGTCACAGGTCGTCGTTCTTTTCCTTTCATTCTGGGTATCAGAGATAGCGGATTTGGGCGTAGTCAATGTTGCAAAACAACTGTAGAGTACAGTAGACACAGGACGATGAAGATATGTGACAAGAGTTTTAGCCCGATGGATATCGTATATGGAAAGCATACGCAAATCATAAGCATGCGAGGTCTCTTCCGTTTGGAGGATGCGAAAGGAAGATAGCCACAGCCAGCAAGCAACAAAAGCAAGGGAGGATAGAATTGCAAAGGAGAAACCAAAAGCGAAAAACACCAGAGGGGAAGGGAAGCAAAGCACAACTCAAACACGCACAGCAGCACGCAAGCTCAATGTCAATCCTCCGAACTCTTAGACTGGGTGTGCATAGTGACCATGACCCCCGGAAACCCGTTCTCATCTGCATGCCCAACTGACTACCATATCCCTCTGGGACCTGGGGTTTCAGACCGCGGTATATATCAAACAGACTTGCTGCTATGCTAGGTAGAGTAGGTAGAGGAATCCGACAGACGGTTGCGAAGGGAGGCGGGGAAGGTGTATGTGAACGGGAGGTTTGGAAGACATATAATATGCATCGGGAAGGGACAGTGGGAGTAGAGGCGAACGTGTCCCCGGAGGCGGCGCTGCCTTTGTGGTAGGTTATCGGGCGGTTTGAGGCGGTGAGGAAGAGAGGTGATGAGCACCAGAGAGGGAAGGGTAGGGTCAATGTGTGTTCATCTTCGTTGCACCGTGAAACCTCGCGATGAATGGTTGAGATTGGTGCATCCATTGGTGAGGACGACTTTGACCATCGCGATAACAACGGGCTTGGGATGTGGGTGAAAACGCGAGTCGCTCGAGGTTTTACAGACCAGTGGGAAGGCACCACAGTCGCTGTTTGGCTCCCATGGCAATGGCTGGAGGACGGGGGCAAGTTGCAGTGGGAGGCGAGCTCTCAAGGGCCCTTGTGTGTTCAGTCGGAGACATGAATGGGAGACTGGACGATGGCAGGCAAGCTATGTCGCAGGCAGAGGATCCTGGGATTAGGCTGCTGATCGACGGCGAACCGTAGCGGGTTTCTTCAGATCGAGAAGGTGGAGCCGACAAGGTATGAAAAGTACGGTAAGCAATGGGTGTCAGAGTGGTAGAGTGCAAACTTACTCTTCAGGCGCAGGCTGGATGCTCAGACGAATCTTCTCCCTGGTTGGCGGATGACGAAGAATGGGATGAGGGAGTCAAGCGCCAATTTGTTGGTAATCCTTCATAGCTTCTTCACCGAAAGCAGAGAAGTGGAATGTAATGATCAAGGAGCCAGAGGTGGCTGAAGCCGCGGTGGTGTCTATTCGGGAGGTTCCACAGCCGTGAGCGACCACGATCAAAATCCAGAATAGACGCTGTAGATATTGTAGAAAGTGATAGCAATGACGGTGGTAAGAGCCAACCCGATGTCTCGGAGATGTTGGTTGGAGGCAAGACCAGTGCTGAAGGTGGGTACGGAAGACGAGGCTAGGTCAAACACAGTGTTGTATAGTGAGACCTGGAAAAAAGGCGAGAGGCGACCGATGTATCACGTAGCAATCCAACATACCAACAAGAACGAATTACACCAAAGCGAAGAGAAGAGGAGTGAACCAGACGAGGCTTCTGTCCTCTTCGTTACCATCATCGAAATTGGTTGACATTGGCCAACCGGGGAGAAGGGAAACCCGATATCAGATGTTTCTCCATGAGGTCTGTACCGTCAGATTAACTTCAGGTTCTATCATCGGAACGGGCCCCATACCACTGCTGTTAGACGCCAGAAACACCATCCCAGGTGAAGGGTACAATTGTGCTAAGCGACCCAAGCTCAGGCTGCTCCTCGACATGCCGATCCAACTTCGTTTTCTCGAGAAATTGGCTATGAGCAGGAGGTGTCCTTTGAGAGGGCGGGTTGAGCGCCACCACGATGAGTTCTCCCTCGAGAACGGGGGGATTTGTCGAGCCCTCGACGTTCAAAGATCGGCCTTGTCGACCATGTCCACTTCATGTCCAAGAGAGTTGCTGGAGGAAGAAGCGCTGCACCTTGCATGGGAGACCATGAGCTCCTTGGTTGAGAAGGATGATGGAGGGAACGGCCAGGTCGCGATTTGGTTTCATGTCATTAAAAGATAGGGGCATGAAAATGTCTCACGCTCCTGTTTATCGCGCCTCTCCTCTTCCAACGTCTCCGTCCCGCCTTGCATCCTTCCATATCCAGGGATGGCTATCGGGCTATCGTATAGCCTCTGTTTAATCCAAAACAAAGCAATCTTGAAAGGCTTTGCACTGTCCATGGGATTCCAGCAAGGCTGTGTCTACAGACCTTCGCACTGCAGCTTATAAGCGCTGGATCAGGGCCATGCACATCTTATATATATAGGTTTGCACAGCGTACGTGTATCGATCTAACTTCGCCCAATACCTCCACCACCCATCCTTCGATTCCATCTGCTCTTGAGAAGTCTAACTTGCGGTTGTATTCGCAGCTTGCGGACTCCCTCTCATCATGGTGCGTACAGTCTTGATTGACGATTTGACTGCACGACTGAGCAATCTCGATAGGAGAGTTCATGGGCGCTACAGCCGGGCGCAGGTGGTCCCATAGGTAAGATAGTGGAAGTGCTGTACAACGGAGGATTCGACACTGATGCCTTTGATAGCTGGGCATTCTGCTGGCCTCCCAGGGCCCATAATGCCACAAGTTCATGGCGCAACCGCAAATAACGGGGATGTTAATACCGCTGGCCGCGATGTCAACATCAACGTTCACAACCACTACAACAGCTATCCCGATAAGGTCGACATCGGAGCGGTTCTAGGCGCCATCCGCAATCTACGCACCATTCACCAGGATATTATATCCAAGGCCACGCCTGGCACGGGGGCCTGGCTGTTCAAGACCGACAAGTTTTTGATATGGGTAGATCTTAATGGCGATATAAAGATCTTGTGGGGTACTGGCATCCGTGAGTGGTCTTGCATGTTCACTCGTTCTTGCGTCTCAAGATTTATTTCAGCGGGTGCTGGGAAAACTGTCCTAGCGTACGTTGGCCCTCCTGACAATTTATGGTCGTTCAGGTGCTTAGCTGGCTGGTTTAGGTCTATCGTCATCCAGGAACTAGAAGCTCGTGCCAAAGCGGCAGATGGCCAAATCTGTGTTTGCTATGTCTTCATTCGCTACAGCGATAGCGCCGACCTTACAGTCTGCAACGTCTTGGAGATCCTTGTTAAACAGACAGTTGAACGCCATCCTAACTGTGCAGCACTCGCTGAGGTGGCCTATACTCGACACGTTCGTGAAAAGACCCAACCGACGGAAGCTGAGCTCCTTCAGCTCTTGTGTCAGTTCATAGAAGCAACACCGGCGACGTTTTACCTTCTTGATGCACTGGATGAAGCACCGGATCGAATTCAGATTAATATTGTACAGAAACTCGCCTCCTTGAATGTCCGTCTCTTCATCACCTCACGGCCCTTGGACACAGTTCAAGCGCAAATTGCCAACACCCACTGCTTTCCCATCGTCGCCCAGGAGGGTGACCTCGATCTTCATATCACCCAAGAGATGGCTCGCAGCCCAAACCTGGCTACTTTACTCAACAAGGCAGGCTTCTCCCTACGAGACGAGATCGCATCGTTGGTCAAGAGCAAGTGTGGAGGAATGTAAGCCATGGCAGCCACTGTCAATTGCCTTTGGGCTAATCTGTCTCAGGTTTTTACATGCTTCGCTTCAGCTGGATGCATTGGGCGAGTGTATTAACGCTCGGGACGTCAGGCATACACTCGAAGCGTTTCCCGAGAGAATCGAGGATGTCTACGTGAAGACTTGGGAGAGGATTCTCGCTCAGAAGCCAAACCAAGCATCGGCAGCAAAGTGTTTGCTTGTCTGGGTTCTCACTATGGCGGAGCCCATGACGATCAAAGCGCTAAAACGTGCTGTTGCAATCTCCCCCGAAACCCGCAAACTTGAGCCTGATGGACTTGTACCTGGGAAGACGCTGATAGCGCTCTGCCGTGGACTGGTAACGCTCGAAGAGGAAAGTAGGATTGTTCGTCTTGTCCGTAAGTGATCTGGATACATTGTTGCTGCTTTATCTAATTCAATCTGTGGCAGATTACACAGCCAAGGACACTCTACAGGGGCTACTCCGCAACTCGTTTCCCCATCCACACTCCCATCTTGTCACCGTTTGCATGAGCCACCTCACGGAGTGCGGCTTCCAGAATACAACCCTACGCACAGAAGAGGGATTCGAGGAAGCCCTTGATGCGGATCCTCTCCTTAAATATGCATCGAATCACTGGGCTACCCACGCCTGGCAATGCTTGGACGCTGAGGAAACCAAACAGCGAATAGTAACATTCATTAGGGAGAGCATTGCCTTTGCTGCCTTTACCGAAGCCGATGGCCTCTGGAGCTTAGACATTCTCGGTCCCTTTCATCTTCTTGCGCTTTACGACCTACCCATATCATTGACAGCCCCTCACTATATCGGCAACCCAAACGCTGTGTCGCAAATGAATGGACAACGCCCCTTGGAATTAGCCATCTGGCATGGCAATGAAGTAGCTGCTACGTCCCTCCTCGCCCATCCCGAGATCCAGGTCAATGTTCTGGACACAGAAGGCCAGCCAGCACTCATCCTTGCTCTTGAAAACGGTCACAAGGGCATATCCAAACTCCTCCTTGCACACACAGAGACCCAAGTCAACCTGGTGGACCGCAGTGGGTGTTCAGCCCTCATCATAGCTCTCAAAAGCGATCATGAAGACATAGCCAAACTCCTCCTTGCCCGTCCGGAGACCCAAGTCAACCTGGTGGACGGCAAAGGGTTGTCAGCTCTCATGGTGGCTGCTTTATACGGTTGTGGTGCCATTGTCAAACTCCTCCTTGCACATCCTGAGATCCAGGTCAACCTAGTGGACAACAAAGGGCAGTCGGCGCTCATACTTGGTACCAAGAAGGGTAGTGAGGGAAGTGTCAAACACCTCCTTGCGCATCCGGAGATCGAGATCAACCTGGTGGACAGCAATGGGTGTTCAGCTCTCATGGTGGCTGCTTTATACGGTTGTGGGGGCATTGCCGAACTCCTCCTTGCACATCCTGAGATCCAGGTCAACCTAGTGGATACCAAAGGGCAGTCGGCGCTCATACTTGGTACCAAGAAGGGTAGTGAGGGTAGTGTCAAACACCTCCTTGCGCATCCGGAGATCGAGATCAACCTGGTGGACAGCAATGGGTGTTCAGCACTCATCATAGCTCTCGAAAGCGGTCACGAAGAGATAGCCAAACTCCTCCTTGCCCGTCCGGAGACCCAAGTCAACGTAGTGGACGGCAAGGGGTTGTCAGCTCTCATGTTGGCTGCTTTATGCAGTTGTGAAAGCATTGTCAAACCCCTCCTTTCCCGTCAGGAGACCCAAGTCAACCTAGTGAACAATGAAGGGCATTCAGCACTCATGCTTGCAACTAAGAAGGGTCGCGAGGGTATCATCAATCTCCTCCTTGCACATCCCGAGATCCAGGTCAACCTAGTGGACAACAAAGGGCAGTCGGCGCTCATGCTTGGTACCAAGAAGGGTCGCGAGGGTAGTGTCAAACTCCTCCTTGCACATCCGGAGATCGAGATCAACCTGGTAGACAGTGATGGGTGTTCAGCACTCATGGTGGCTGCTTCATACGCTTGCAAGGGTACTGTAGAATTCCTCCTTGCACGTCCTGAGATCCAGATCAACCTGGTGGACAGCAATAGGTGTTCAGCACTCATCATAGCTCTCAAAAATTGTCACGAAGGTGTAGCCAAACTCCTCCTTGCCCATCCGGAGACCCACGTCAACCCGGTGGACAGCAAAGGGTTGTCAGCTCTCATGGTGGCTGCTTTATATGGTTGTGAGGGCATTGCCGAACTCCTCCTTGCACATCCTGAGATCCAGGTCAACCTAGTGGACAACAAAGGGCAGTCGGCGCTCATACTTGGTACCAAGAAGGGTAGTGAGGGAAGTGTCAAACACCTCCTTGCGCATCCGGAGATCGAGATCAACCTGGTGGACAGCAATGGGCGTTCAGCACTCATCATAGCTCTCGAAAGCGGTCACGAAGAGATAGCCAAACTCCTTCTTGCCCATCCAGAGACCCAAGTCAATCTGGTGGACAGCAAAGGGTTGTCAGCTCTCATGGTGGCTGCTTTATATGGTCGTGGTGCCATTGTCAAACTCCTCCTTGCACATCCTGAGATCCAGGTCAACCTAGTGGACAACAAGGGGCAGTCGGCGCTCATGCTTGCTACCGAGAGGGGTCGCGAGGGTAGTGTCAAGCTCCTCCTTGCACATCCGGAAATCGAGATCAACCTGGTGGATAGCGATGGGTGGTCAGCACTCATGGTGGCTGCTTTATACGCTCGCGAAGGTACCGTCAATCTCTACCTTGCACATCCTGAGATCCAAGTCAACCTAGTGGACACCAAAGGGCAGTCAGCACTCATGCTTGCTACTGAGAATGGTCGCGAGGGTAGCGTCAAACTCCTCCTTGCACATCCGGAGATCGAGATCAACCTGGTGGACAGCAATGGGTGTTCAGCACTCATGGTGGCTGCTTTATACGCTCGCGAGGGTAGCGTCAAACTCCTCCTTGCACACCCGAAGATTGAGGTCAACCTGGTGGACAGCGATGGGTGGTCAGCGCTCATGGTGGCTGCTTTATATGCTCGCAAGGGTACCGTCAATCTCTTCCTTGCACATCCTGAAATCCAGGTCAACCTAGTGGACACCAAAGGGCATTCGGCACTCATGCTTGCTATTGAGAAGGGTCGCGAGGGTATCATCAATCTCCTCCTTGCACATCCCGAGATCCAGGTGAACCTGGCAAACAACCAAGGGCGGTCGGCGCTCATGTTAGCCGCTTTCCACGGTCACATAGGCGTCGTCGAACTGCTCCTTTCACGTTCCGAGACACTTCTTGATGCTGTTGACAACGAAGGATGGTCGGCCATTAGGCTGGCCACCCACAGTGGACAGGAGGGCATTGTTGCCCTGCTTCTGGCTGTGCTGCACATCGACGCAGCAGCCAGGAGCGCGACAGATGGGCACACCGCGATGTCCCTCGCTGTGGCCAAGGGTCATACGGGCATCGTTCGGCTTCTAGAAGAGTTTGAGTCTCGACAAGCAGGGCCGAGCACTCAGGATTTGACCCTGCATCCTGGCCATCCAACGGCAGAAGAGTCCGTTGGTGAGGAAGCCAGGAGTGGAAGCTTGGACGACTACCAGGCTGCGGAGAAGGGGTGGGCAAGAGAAGATGTGATGGGTGTGGAAGGTGCAGACGACGTTTTTACACAAGATGAGCCCTTGGGGTCGAGACGAGATACTAAACGGCCCAGAGGCGATGAGGAGGACGGCTTGCAACACTCCGTTGATGATATCGCTGCTCCCACTTCTAAGCGACATCGTGTTGGAGTGGTCGCAGAGGATCCATGATGCGCCAGCCGTTCTCTCAAGGCGCCAGCTTTTGGGTCTGTCTTTGTGGCTCGACATCGCCCTTCTCTGAAGAGCTCCAAGGTGTGTATATTCTATACGACATGCTCATGTTATGAGGCTCATGGGCTCTGTTGGCAATTCCTCTGTGTAACGAAAGCGACGATATCATCTCCTTTAGTATTCATCGTTGGTGTCTCCTATCAACTATTAGCTATGATTTATTTCTATGAAATGTGTATGTACATGCTTCAGCTTCACCGGCCATTATCAAAATGTACCTCTCAAAAGCCGTTTATTCTCAAGCGGTTGCAGTTGCGATCCGCTGACTTGTGGTATTTATTTGACTTTTCGGTGGCGGACGACTGATATTCAGTTGGCCAAGCATGCTCAGCGGGAGGAGGTCTTAAAAGCTATAACAGATAGCATTAGATTTTGGGAGCGTCTCCCTTCCTCGATTGAATACTAGCTTGATGCGCTAAATTTCAACATCATATATCCGAATCGATTCCGTTCATACTAAGCAATGTGTTAAAGTCAAATCGCCATTTAGATTTACCTGACAAGATCATGAATGCTAAAGACCGTGGTATCATAAGCCCCGCATCCACATCTGGTACGCATTTTGAACCTGGCGAACGGGTAATCAAATATTCTGGTGTTATACAGGGGATTTCGGCGCACCAAGGGTTGGCCTCAGCCAGGTGGATCCAAGGATCGAGCCGGTCTTGTTGATGACCCTGTCGAGCCTGGCGACCTAGCCTTGGTCAAAGGAGAGGACACTGGCATGGTAAGCTGTAGGGTGTGGCCACATCAGTTCCCATCTGCTGTGAGTGGTGGCGGAAGAACGTACCAACGGCTCAACGGCTCAGATGCTAGCCCTTTCGCCAGCACGCACCTGTGAAGACAAGGACAGTCCCCGGCGATGCGCATCACGTTGGCTTTCGCAACCCTGTTGGCTGGTACCGTTGTAGCCAAAAGGGGGGAGAGCTGGAGGGTCCAACATGTGCCTTCACAGCCTGAGGCCAGGGCGTCGCAGTGATGCATGGATGTGGAAGTCGACCCTGTCCGTCCTCGACGTTCTTGATCGACAGGTGCGTTTGGTATGGGCGCAACCGGTCGATGTGTTTGTCGAGCCCTCTTGGGTTCGAAATATGACCTTCAGGCCACCATAAAGAAGTAGGAGAGAACCGCAAGGGAGAGGCGAAACGTACAGGAAGCAGTAGGAAACTCCATTGCTTCGACCAAGCTGCAACCGTTATCGCAGACACGAGAAGTTGGAGGATTCGAACGGGACATGGACGATAGTGAAGTACGGGAGCTCCAAACACCCAAAACAGCGGGCTGAGGGGCTAGAAGAAATTCAAGGTCGGGTTGGTCGTCCCCCTCGATGCCTGCTTGGCCATAATCGGGCTTCCTCGTTGTCGTCGAATTCGTCATCCCCATGCTCGACGAGAGCTTCAGGTTGGAATCATCGGATATTTGTTGCATCCTTTCGAGCTCTGACAAGTCAACTCTACGTTCAGTGATCAGTTCACCTGCACCAATCCCATTAGACACCCAAACGCTCATGCCAGCTAAAAGGCATAACGCACCATCCGAGGTAAGCTCAGGCTCTTCCTCTCTAGACGTATCTTCCAGGCCTTTGCTACTCTCTCAATCTCTGCCTTTACTTCTCTGTCGTCCCTTTCCTTGTCTGGACCTTCCTCTTCGAGAAGAAGTCGTTCTGTGAAGACGACCGGTGACCATAGCCTTGATGCCCTTCGCGCTCAGGGGAAGTCGGTGAGCCGTCTGCGGCTGACTGTGCGTCTGCCGCGTCCGTGAGAGGAGAATGCATAGCCTGGTTGGGAGTCCATGGGTGTCCTGGTACAGGATGATGATGACGACCGGAGGAAGGAAGACGCGCTGATTCAGATGGCGCGACTTGGTCTGCGATCTAATCTTATCAGTACCAACGACCGATTCACTTTGCTCCGATACACACAGGTTGTCTCTTCTTAACCACCACCCAACAGTTCCGTGACGACCTCGATGTATCTTTGACCAAGCGCACTTCTAGAGATGCTCAGTCTACTCTTCGAAACGCATCAAGTCTCCCGGATTTAAAGAAGAATAACATGGACGGCATGGAGGGGAGATACTCGGAGGAGCTTCTTTGACAGGTGCGAATGCCCGTTGCCTTGCATCCGCTATATCGAGCTCACACTGACTAACACTCTAATCATTTACTAATCTCAGGCAACACATTTTCTAACACCTCTCGTTGCTCTTCGAACACCAAAGCTCTGATCTGCTCAGAGCTTAGATATCCCTCCTCGTGGTCTTCAACGACGCCCACTACTATCGACGTTTGGAAACTTGGAGGAGCGATGGCGGGTCGCAGGTGTCGGGAGGGAGCTTAACCTGGTATGCCAATGTTTCTTCCTTGCCCCTGCATACCGAATTGACTAACCACCCTTTTCAACATGTTTCACGCTTTCTACGCAAGCCGAAGGGGCTAAAACTGGCGGCGAAGCTCGCCTCATCTTCCTGAACCATGCCTGTCCAGCCCCGAGAACTCGCATCGTTTCATGGTTCAGCGTTCTGAGTTCGACAGCCAGCCCCCGCGGTCGTGGCTCAGTTTCCCCCCAGTCGCTTATCTGGCAAAACGCAGCGGTTTGTGTCACTTGCAATGGACCAGAACGCCAGTATCACGACGCCACGGATGCCCGTCGAACTAGGACATTGGGTACCTTCGACAGGAATCTCATACCTCGCTGCCTTGATCATCACCTCCTCCATCCTCTGCTTCCGCCAACGACCCAGCTTCAATGTCTAAGCCTACTGCAAGCACAGCGGGTTGACTACCCGACGACATCCCCTGCAAAATCTTCGACACCTGCATCTTTGCCCTGTGCATGCCCAACCCAAGCTCCAAGGTCCCTCGTATCGCGATTGACCACTGCTAGCACCCTGATGATCTTGCCGTCATCAGCCACGTCTGCTCGGTGTGGAGAAATCTCATTGTGAACGGACACAACATTCTACACTCACGTATGCCCTACCTTGGGGACGGTTGTCGCACCGCGCACCGTCATACCTGACAGCCTCGACGTGGAGATGCTCAGCCTTTGGTTGCAGCGATCCCGATTCTCGATATTGGTGCAGGCTAATCAGCGTGGCAGGTCGTCCCGCCCGAGGCACATGTTGAAAAGATGGAGGGAGTTGCTCAGATTCTCAAAGCTTTGATCGTTCGACTTGATGGAGGAGGATCAAGCTGAGACTCGGCCTACTTTCTTTGGCGGAGGTCACCTGTCGTTTTCTGGCCTGGACCTACCCAGCCCACAGTTCCTCACTGTCGAAGGTATGCGAGAAGGTCTCATGATCTTTGACTGCATCACCCTTCCCTCTCTTCTTGATCTCACTCTTGTCGTCTGCAATAACCATCTGCATGAGACGCACGGACACGAGATTCCGTTATGCGACTTGGTGCACGGCCGCAGTGGCGCTTGAGCCACCTCAGGATCCTCGGCGTACGAGCATTCGAGTGAGACTGGCCAGGCGTCCGAAAAGTCTATCCCGCTCAGCCGGGAGATCATCCTCCGTCCAGCCTTTTCACATCTCACCCATCTCGCCATCAGCCCTGTGGACAACAGTTCAAGGGCCACATAGCTTCATCACCTCTTCCCCGATTATTCGTCCTCCACCTGACGGGATTCAGAGCTGACAAGGATGTATTGTTCGACATGCCCGTTTCTCGGGTGCGCCTCAACGGCGATGCGAATCCCGATTGTGGTGTCCTACGTTGTGTCCACCTCACGAATGTGGCAGCCGAAGTGGAAGACATCAGACAGGAGATGCAGGCGAGATTGCTTGGGATTGCGATGGAGTGTCCTTAGGAGGATGGATGGGTCTTTGAAGGTGTAGATCTCCATAGCTAATGGGACCTGCGAGACTATTGAATGACAATGGTGCCCGTTCAAACACAAATCCGGCTTGTCCAAACCACCGTTTACCCTCTCTCAAGCAGTCGAACTCGTGGATGGGCTTCGAGAGGAGTCTGCTCGGATGATCGGTGTTGATAAGAGCGGTGGATTGAAAGAGTCAGAATGGAGACCCAAAGTCTTTCAGTTAAAGGGCAAGGTGTCCGTTCATACTTGTTGTGATTCACTTGGTTTCATTTTGGATATCAAGTTCAATGTTTCAAACTCTACTGTACACGATATACGGCAGACAGAGGTCTCCTGTGCATTGAGGACGCCAGCATAAGAAATAAGAAATCGGATGCAAGGCGTTAAATCTACCAAGAGTGGGTGGTATATCAAAGCATTGGTTGTAAAGAGCAGAAAGAAGATCACGAATATTCCCAAGTGATGTGCCAGAAGAAAGAAAGCGAGGAACGACGCGACAAGGCAAGGGTATGCCTGACACTGAAGAAATACGAGAAGGTTTCGAGCCTGATGGATATGGAATATAGAAAGAGCAAAAGATCTCAAGTATGCGAAAGGAAGAAATAAGAGTAGAAGGAAACGAAAGCAACTGTGGATAGAACTGCCAAGGAGATACGAAAAAAGCAAAGGAACCCTCGAAGAAAAACGAGTCGCAATCGAGCACAACCAACAGCTCCCAACATCATATCCTCCGAGCTCTCTGACTGGGTTTGCACGATGAAGGAAGCCCGGGAATGTTTGATGCTAATCGCCTGAATCCCCATCCGAGTGCATATGATACCCCTCTCCAACCTGGATCTGCGAATCCGGATGCATCGACGGCACACGTGCTTCTTAACGTGGTGGGGCGAGTGGGGGGATCTCAAAGACAGTTGAAAAGGAGGGTGGGAAGTGTTGGACAATGTGGACTGTGTCGATGGTGGTAGAGGGCTCGTCTTCATCGGTGCGTGTAGCTGCACGAGGAGCCATTGGACTCTCAGCGGTCGGCGTATCCGTAGGCAACAACGATCTTGGCCAATGATATAGCGATGGCTAGGGATGCAACTGGACAGGCGAGTCATCGGAGGCTCCAGAAACTGTTAGAATACAATGCTCATGTCATGGTTTCTTCCTTACATCTCATCGTAGTTACAGAGATTCATTAGTTTAAGATCGGACGATTAACATCTATCGTTTCATATACATCGTATCTATCTTCTTCATCTTCTATCATTCTATCATTTCTATTCGATGACTACGATCTCTTCTATTTATCTTCATCATACATATCTTTGTTGTACAACTACCATCGATACTGTTCATCGATGGGTACTGTGTTATGATCTCTACTTTGCATAGCCTCCATAGGTATTTAAGTAGCTACTGCAAGTGAGGAGTTCCCTATCGAACTATTCCCCACTTGCAGGTATGTGTAACAGTATCATCCTACAGTACTCAATCTAACTATCGAACTATTCCCCACTTGCAGTGTGTGTATCGTTGAGGTTTTAACAGGTTATGAGCCCCGGTGCACAGTGCTAAAGACAAGTCGTCAACGCACAACACTACCACTCAACCTCCCTCACGTTCGGTCAAGTCTACCACTGGTAGCATCGCCTTCTAGGCTCTTCCCTTGTCTATCGACTAGGAGCACCCGTCTGTCCCCAGTTGCACTTGTGACTGGACGATTAGACTTTCTAAATTTTCATCTCTTCGAACGGACGACTTCGTCCACGTTCTCATTTATCTCACACGTCCTTCGAACGGCTACCGCCACATTGGGAGTACTCTCCCTTTAGAACAAAGAACGTATCCGGACTGGTCCCGATCCTTACTGGGAAAGGGTTACCGCGAGAGGTTGAGAACACTAGGTTCAAAAAACCACGTAGGAGATAGCAGACCACCAACAACATCGCAGCTCGAGCGAGAGAGTTGGAGAACTGGTGCAACACCCGGGGTCTTATATATTTAGTCACTAAAAACTGCTACGTACTTCAAGTTCACTTGCCCAAGTGCCCATTGCTTTACCTTACAGTTTTATTTTTCAACCCCTTTTACATTATACGCTCCATCATGTCGACTTCCGTCGAGAACCCTCTCTCTGCTGCTACCATCAACAGATGGAAGAAGAATGTCATCAACCACGCGCTCACCATAAACGCGAGGGACATTCTCTTCGGCGAGGAGGATGAACCCGACAGAACCTCTTCAGATACAGAAGAGAAGAAGGCCTATAGGGACTACCGCAAGCGTCGCACCGCACTTGCAGGCTATATTCGAGGTACCCTCGATGATGCCCAACTTGACTCAGTCCTTCGCAATGTTGAGGACGACGACCCAGAGACCATGTACGACACTCTTCTTGATTTCTACCAGCCACAGACTGCCCAGTCCAGAGCAGCAGCTTTTCAAGAACTCCTTGCTCTACGCAAGACAGAGACCGATTCGTACAGCGATTTTGGTTCCAAACTCGTTGCCCTTGCTCAGCAAATCAAGGACCGAATCCCTGAAGCACCAAAGCTTATCCCAGAAGGAACTGTTGACGTATCAGTTACCCTTCCAGGTACAACAGCTGCTGCAATACATCAAGTCGTCGTTACCCCAGCCACACTCTCAGAAGGCTACACTGCTATTGACGTTATCAACGACCTTATGATGGCCATCGCTATTATTGGTCTTCCCCATGACGAAAACTCTACCTTCCTCCGCAACACTCTCACCCATCTCGACTCTGTCAAAGGACCCAAGGAAGTCCTCGACCACCTTCGCATGGCCGACATTACGCAAAAGAACGATGAACTGGCTGAAGAGGCTGCGCTTGCAGCGTCCAAACCAAAGAAGAAGTCTTCGAACAAAAAGAAGACAACTTCCAAGGCTTCTACTTCTTCTACACCCAAGAAGCCTAAGTTCACATGCAAGGTCCATGGCGCCAACAACTCACATGGCGACGACAGATGCTACGATCAGCAGAAGTCGAAGAAGAAGGCAGATGCAAATGTTGCCCAGGAAGATTCCGATTCGGAGTTGGACCCTGAAGAGAAGGTTATGATGGCTGCCGTTGCTCACATCGCAAGTACCCCTCGTCGTCGAAAGTTTAAACAGACCGCTGACCATTCCTGGAATGCAGACTCCGGCGCTACCTCGCATATGACCCCCCACTTGAAGTGGATGCGCAATATGGTTGGTTGCAAGATACCCGTCAAACTAGCCAACAACCACATCGTCTATGCGCAAGGTCGAGGTGACGTCTTATTTAAGCCTGCTGGTAATCGCGAGTCTGTACTTTTCGAACGTGTACTATATGTCCCCCGTCTGCAAAATAATTTATTCTCTATACTCTCCATCGTTAAAAGAAGTAAAGCCTAGAGTGGTCATTGAGAACGACACCCTTGAATTCTCTAAAGGTGGCAAAGACCTCTTCACTGCTACTATTCACGGCACTACTGGCATACTCGACGGTGTAACACTTGAGAAAGGAGAACAGGCCTATGTGGCCGCTGTAGACAAAGGACTCTGGCACGATCGACTTGGTCACATTGGGAAAGATCGACTGGATCGACTCATATCCCAAAATCTTGCTGACGGCATTGTAGTCAAAAAGGGAACAGATGTCAAGGAATTTTGTGAAGCATGCATTGCGGGGAAACAGCATCGCCTTCCATTCCCTAAAGTCTCCCAAAATCGCTCTCCAGAAGTACTTGGACGCGCTTTCAGTGACCTTCATGGTCCGCTACCTAGATCTCTTCGAGGGTATCGCTATTGGATTACCTTCACTGACGACTGCAGTCGCAAAGAGGGTGTCTATTGCCTTAAGAAGAAAAGCGAAGCATTTAGCGTCTTCAAGGAATGGGTTGCAAAAGTGGAGCTTAGAAACAGGGTCCAGAAACTCAAGGAGTTCCAAGAGGACAAAGGGGGCGAGTACATCTCGAAAGAATGGGATGAATGGATGAAAGCTCGGGGAATTAAACGCCGACACACAGTGAAAGGCACCCCACAGCAGAATGGCGTGGCAGAGCGGATGAACCGTACCTTAGCTGAGGGGGTGACTGCCATGCTGAATCATTCAGAATTGCCAACCAGTTGGTGGACCACAGCTGTCCTATACTATGCTGAAATCCTCAATGTCACCCCAACATCCTCCCTATCTGAAACCACCTCACACTGAGGTATGGAGTGGGAAAAGACCAGACCTTTCCATGTTCAAGGTCTATGGCTGCAGAGCATTCGTAAATGTTGCTCGAAAGGATCGCGGAAACCTAGATTCACATACTATCCCGTGTATCTTTATAGGGTTTTCAGAAGGGTACAAAGGCTGGAGGTGTTATGATCCGGTGGGAAAGAAGGAAATTATCTCGAGAGATGTCATATTCGACGAGACTTCGTTCCCAGGTCTATCCACGAAAGACAAAAAAGTAGTGGTGCCACCGGTAAAATTCTCTGAGCTTTGGTTTCACGACCACGACAGTACTCAGGAGGGTGATGAAGAGAATCCACCTAACTCTGTAGATCGTCGCTCACCTTCATTGCCTCCACCACATAATCCTTCCGACTCGGGATGATGATAGCTCTGATGATGATGGGGATCGTCAAATCCCTGAACGTCCTGAAACTCCCCGAGCGCCATCCCCTCGTACTCCCTCTCCAAAGGTCAAAAGAGAGGAGGATATGACAAAAACCCCAGTCAAAGTCTTCAACAGAATGGTTTACACCTCAGGCATACGTCTCCCCCACGCCAAAGGCAAAAGACGAGCCAATCTCCCCTGACGATGGGAGAACTGAGAAAACACCAATTCCTGCTCTGAGACAAATACGTCGTCCACCTAGCCCCTCACCTACTCCCACACCTGCGCCCAACAAGGGCAAGGCACCTGCTGTTGCCAAACCTAAGCCAAAAGCACCAGCCACTGGCCAGGCTAAGGCTACGGAAAAGCAGCCTGCAGCACCAAAGTCCAACCCAAACAAGCCTTTTGAGGTTGCGAAAGGAGACCGTCCTGTTCGAGCTGCAGCTCGTAAAATAGTTGACTACCAAGTCCAAGCAGGGAGCAGCAGGAGAGGAACCGTGCCAGTTGCACGCAGGGAAAAGTCAGCCACTCGGCCTGACATTCCAGAGGACGATGACTCTGAGACTACTGTAATTGGTACAAGGACTCGGTCTGTGCAAGAGGCGCAAGATCGAGGGGGTGCACAAAATTCCAATCCAGCGCCACTTCCACAACAACCTACACCAATCGCAGCTCCTGCATCCTCATGTTAGAGGCATAAATCTCATGGACCTTCGTTCTGGTTTCAACCCAAACCCTGCTCGATTCGCACATATCCCTGCATCCTCATCAACTCGCCAATACTCGCCTATGTCTGAGAACCGCTTCGCACCTCTCACTGCTACAAGCATTGAGGAAGAAGATGACGAGCCTGATCTGGAGAAGGCCTTAAAAGCTACTTCAGTATTAGAGTCTGTTTTTGACGTCTACGGTGTTACAGACAATCACATTTCTATGATAGAGGCAGTTGACATTGCTCTTGATATAGTAGGTGAAAAGGCCTTTGGTGCAGCAACTCGACCAGATGACGCCCCGCGAAGCTGGAGAGAGGCAATGGCAAGAGACTGATTCGAAGAAATGGTTGGAAGCTGCGCAAACTGAGATCGATGCTCTTGTTGACAATGGAACTTGGGAACTAGTGGAGCTACCTTCAGACCGCAAAGCCATTGGCTCTCGCTGGGTCTTCCTCATTAAGCGAGATGCAGATGGGAGAGTTGAACGGTACAAGGCACGACTTGTTGGTCAAGGATATGGTCAATCCCATGGCATCGACTATGATGAAGTCTTTGCCCCCACAACTCGTCTAGCCTCGCTCCGAGCCATCCTAGCTCAGGCTGCCATGAATGGTGACCACATCGAGTCCATCGATATCTCCAACGCCTATCTCAATGGCAAAATCGAAGATGCATTCGAGGTCTACATGAAACAGCCAGAGGGTTTTGAAGTTCCTAGTCCTAATGGCAAGAAATGGGTGTGCAAGCTAAAGAAGGGTCTATATGGTCTGAAGCAAAGCGGACGACTCTGGTACCAGAAACTTGCAGACGAACTCGAGCGCATTGGTTTCATTCAACTTCTATCCGATCCAAGCATCTATACCTGGGCCAAGGATGGTGTTCGAGTCACACTCCCAGTTTTCGTTGACGACATTACCATAACATCGAAGCACAAGTCCAAAATCCAATGGGTCAAGGACGAACTGCGAAAGGTCTTCAAGCTGAAGGATCTTGGTCCAACAGCATACCTTCTAGGCATAAAAGTCGAATACGATCGCGAGAACAGAACCTCTCCGCCTCTCCCAAACCCAGTACATCATCGACATGCTTGCTCGTTTCCGCCTTTCAGAATGCAGACCAGTCACCACGCCTATGGAACCTGGCATCACTCTCAATAAAAGCCAGCTTCCCAGTACAGACGAGGAGAAAGAAGAGATGAAGAAGGTTCCATATATGAATGCTATTGGTGCCCTCATGTACCTTGCAATTGGAACACGACCAGACATTGCCTATTCCGTTGCCAAACTTGCACAGTTCAATTCAAATCCTGGACTAGCACATTGGAAGGCAGTCAAGCATCTCTTCCGCTACCTACAAGGGACGAAAGGACCTAAAGCTTACCTACAGAGCTGATGGGGATCGACCACATACGTCTGAGCTCTTCCAGACTTTTAGCGATGCAGACTATGGAGGATGTCTTGACACTCGCAAGTCGACAAGTGGCTTTCATCATGAAGATGGGTACAGGTGCAGTCAGCTGGTCTTCCAAGAAGCAAGCAACGATTGCCAACTCGTCGACTGAGGCTGAATACATATCTGCTTCTACTGCTGGACGCGACATTATCTGGATGCGAAGCCTGTTAGGCGAACTTGGATTCAAAATGGACAAACCGTCTCTGCTTATGGTTGACAACCAATCAGCATTGAGAGTCCTCAAGAACCCCTGAGCATCACAGTAAGATGAAGCATATCGATATCAAGATGCATTGGATTCGGCAGGAAATTCGTAGAGGGGCCATCGAAGTTCACTTCCTTCCTACAAACGACATGGATTGCGGACATCCTTACCAAGCCGCTTACCTCGACTTGCAGTCGAACGCCATCGTATGGCAATGGGACTTTTCTAGTCCATGGACATTACATTGAGGGGGTGTGTTAGAATACAATGCTCATGTCATGGTTTCTTCCTTACATCTCATCGTAGTTACAGAGATTCATTAGTTTAAGATCGGACGATTAACATCTATCGTTTCATATACATCGTATCTATCTTCTTCATCTTCTATCATTCTATCATTTCTATTCGATGACTACGATCTCTTCTATTTATCTTCATCATACATATCTTTGTTGTACAACTACCATCGATACTGTTCATCGATGGGTACTGTGTTATGATCTCTACTTTGCATAGCCTCCATAGGTATTTAAGTAGCTACTGCAAGTGAGGAGTTCCCTATCGAACTATTCCCCACTTGCAGGTATGTGTAACAGTATCATCCTACAGTACTCAATCTAACTATCGAACTATTCCCCACTTGCAGTGTGTGTATCGTTGAGGTTTTAACAGAAACAGGCGGACAGGCGTGTTATTCGCTGCGTGAATCTCCGCGTCGATGTCTGGAGGACGGATTCAAGGTGCTGTGGGAGTGACGGAGCGCGAGCATGAGCCTTCGAGAGGTCCCGGTGTGTTCAGCTGGAGGGTGTACGACGAGGGAGCAGTTTTGGAGGCAACGGATCCTGGATGCTGCTGCTTGACGGCGAGCTCATGGGGCTGTCAGCATTTTTGGACCGAGATGCAGGCGGCGGGGTCCATCGAATATGGTGAGTAAAATCCGTCGGAATGCTAGGAGACGAGCTTACCATTTGGAAGATGCAGGCTTGATGCTTGGACAAAGCCTCTCCTGGGGGAGCCAACAACGAAGGGTGGAGAGAGAGAACCAGGCTCCAACTTGTTGGCTATACCTCACAGTGTCTTCGCCAAACACAAAGAAGGGGATGGCGGTCGTGGATGCTGGGGTGGCCCATGAAGAGAGGGGGAAAGCCTGCCAGTACAGGCAAGGAAAGCGTCCACCTGGCGGGGGTCCGAACGCGCCGCCGCTCACGACCATGGCCAAAGTCTAGCAGAGCATTGCCGTGGAGGCTGTAAGAGGTAATAGCAATGTTCCAGATGACGATGGTGAGAGCGATCCCGAAAAGCCGGGGATGCTGGTTGGAGGTGAGGCCAGAGCTGAAGTGTTGGGGGTGAGCAAGGGCGGTGGCGAAGCGACATCAGACAAGACGGTGAAGAGACACGCCTAGAAAGAAGGTCAGACGGATTCAGAATATCAGGTTATAGGGCTCCATACCAGTTAGAACGAATGTCAAAAAAGCACAAAGAAGGGGAGGGAATCAGGGAAGGCTCATTCGATATCCGCTGCTTCGCCATGAACTCTTCTAGTTCACCTTTAGGTTCTACCATCGGGTCACCCATATCACTGTTATTAGACGCCCCAAACACTAATGCCAGCTGAAAGGCACAACATGATAACCAACCCAAGCTATTATCCCAGCCATTTCTTCTTCCCAAACCTCCTCTTTGTTGGCCGCAGGCCTTCGCCTTTGGGCAGGAGGTGTCCTCTGAGAGGGCGAGTTGACCACGATGAACGTTTCCTCAACCACGGAGGTATTTGTCAAGCCCTCCACGGTCGCGCTTGTCTACCATGTCCACTGTCCACGAGAGGTGCTGGAGGAGGGAGCATCGCCTCTTGACTGGGAGTTCATCCGCGTCTTGGTCGGAAAGGACGAGGGAGGAGCGATTTGGTTTGACGCCTTCAGAAGATAGGGGCTTGGAAATATCTCACGCTCCTATGTGCGGCTCTTCCAACCTCTCTCTGTACCGCCTTTCATCCGTCCACGTCCCAGCCAGCGGAGCCCAAAGCTTTGATTATGAACAATACAATATTTGGCGCCTGATTCTGCAACTCAAAAGCTACCCAGCGGCTTTCTCGCTGGCTCGTGCATCTCAGCCTGCTTCCTTGAAATGGCTGTCCTCGAGGATGGCTATCGGGCAACTGCGCAGCCTCTATTTGAGTCCAAGTCACAGGACCCTTCAGAGGCGCCGTGTTGCTCCTGGGATTTCAACAAGGCTATGTCAACAGCTCTTCGCACTGCAGCTGTCAATGTTAAGCGCTGGATCGGGACCATGAGGCCACTGCATGTCTCATATACATACAGCCTTGCATACCACACGTGTATCGATCTAACTTCGACCAATACCGCCATCAGTCCTCCCTCAATTCCCTCTGCTTTTTGAAAGCCCACCTTACGGTTGCATTCGCGGCTTGCCCTCTCTTCTCATCATGGTGCGTATAATCTCCGTTGAAGATTGGATTGCACGACTGAGCAATATCCGTAGGAGGGTTCACGGGCACTACAGTCGGGCGCAGGTGGTCCCGTAGGTAAGATAGTGGAAGTGCTGTACAACGGAGGATTCAACACTAATGCCCTGATAGCTGGGCCCTCCACTGGCCTCCCAGCACCCGTAATGCCACAAGTTCATGGCGCAACCGCAAATCAAGGGGACGTCAATACCGCAGGGCGGGACGTCAACGTCAATATTACCCACAACCATTACCCTAGCTATCCTGACAAGGTTGACATCACAGCCGTTCTGGGGGCCATTCGCAACCTGCGGCCCATTCATTTGGACAATTTGTCCAAGGCCACGCCAGGGACAGGTGTCTGGTTCTTCAAGACCAACATGTTTCTCATGTGGCTGGATCTTAATGGCAATCTGAAGATCCTATGGGGATCTGGAATCCGTGAGTGACCCTGTAATCGAGACTGTGATTCAGCATCCTAAAGGTTGTTTCAGCGGGCGCAGGGAAGACTGTCCTAACGTATGCTTATCTTGCTTACCTCCCCACCGATCGTTCAGTGCTTCTGACCGGTTAATGCAGGTCCATTGTCATTCAGGAACTCGAAGCTCGTGCAAAGGTGCCAGGCAGCCGGATCTGTGTGTGTTACATCTACTGTCGTTACAGTGACAATGCCGACCTGACCGTCCGCAACGTGCTTGAAATCCTTGTCAAGCAGTCAGTCGAGCGTCACCCCGAGTGCGCATCGATCGCTGAGCAAGCCTACGCTCGGCACGTTTGCGAAAAGACCCAACCGACGGAAGAAGAGCTTCTTGAGCTATTGGGTCGCTTTATACAAGCAATTGAAGCGACGTTCTACTTTCTCGATGCGCTGGACGAGGCACCTGATCGAATCCAGGTTGATCTCGTGCACAAGCTGGCTTCCCTGAATGTGCGCCTTTTCATCACCTCCCGGGCCTTGGAAGCTGTTCAGTCTCGACTTTCCGACCCCTGCTGCTTTCCCATCGTCGCTCAAGATAGGGACCCTCGATCTTCACATTGCTCAAGGGATAGCTCGCAGTCGAGACCTGGCGACTTTACTAGAGAAGGCAGGATCGGCCCTCAGAAAAGAGATTGTGTCGTTGATCAAGGGCAAGTGTGGGGGGATGTAAGTTGTGCTTGCCATTCTGCATCGCCTTCAAGCTAACTCATTGGCAGGTTCTTGCATGCTTCGCTTCAGCTAGACGCACTGGGCGAGTGTATCAACACTCGAGACGTCAGGCAGACACTCGAAGCGTTTCCCGAGAGAATCGAGGATGTCTACATTAAGACCTGGCACAGGATTCTCGCGCAGAAGCCAAATCAAGCATCGGCGGCAAAGTCCTTGCTTGTCTGGGTCCTCACTGCGGAGGAACCCATGACGATCAAAGCGCTGAAACGTGCTGTTGCAATCTCTCCCGATACCCACAAATTTGAACCTGATGGGCTTGTACCCTCGAAGACGCTAATAGCACTTTGCCGTGGACTCGTAACCCTCGAAGAGGAGAGTCGGATTGTTCGCCTTGTTCGTAAGTAAACTGGGTACCCTGTTGTTACTTTCACTGATTCAAGGCTTGATAGATTACACAGCCAAGGACACTCTGCAGGGACTAATTTGTCACTCGTTCCCCCATCCACACTCCTATCTCGCCACGGCTTGCATGAGCTACCTCACGGAATGTGGCTTCCAGAATACGGCGATACACTCAGAAGAGGAATTCACCGCAGCTCTAGACGCCGATCCTTTACTTGAATATGCATGGGGCAACTGGATTGCCCACGCCCGACAATCCTTGGACGACGAGGAAACCAAACAGAGGATCACAATCTTCGTTAGGGAGAGCAATGCCTTTCCTGCCTTTATTGATCCCGATGGCCTCTTGGACTTCGACCTTCTCGGTCCCTTTCATCTTCTTGTGCTTTATGATCTGCCCATATCATTGATACCCCTTCACCACACTGGCGACCCAAACATTGCATCACAAATCCACAGAGAATACCCCCTGGGATTAGCCACCTGGCACGGCAACGAACGAGCTGCTGCATCACTCCTTTCCCATCCCGAAATCCAGGTCAATGTTCTGGACAAAGAAGACCAGTCTGCACTCATCCATGCTCTCACCAGCAGTCATGAAGGCATAGCCAAACTCCTCCTTGCCCATCCGGAGACCCAAGTCAACCTGGTGGACAACTGCAGGTTTTCAGCACTCATGGTGGCTGCTTTATACGGTTCTGAGGGCATCGTCAAACTCCTCCTTGCCCATCCAGAGACACAGGTCAACCTGGTCGAGAGGGATGGGCGGTCAGCTCTCATGCTGGCTGCTTTATATGCTCGTGAGGACATCGTCAAACTCCTCCTTGAACATCCTGAGATCCAAGTCAACCTGGTGGACAGCCATGGCGCTTCAGCACTCATCATCGCCGCTGCACTCGGTTAGGAAGGCATTGTCAAAATCCTCCTTGCCCATCCGGAGACCCAAGTCAACCTGGTGGACGGCGATGGGCGTTCAGCACTAACCATAGCTGCTGCAGACGGCGAGGAAGGCATCGTCAAACTCCTCCTTGAACATCCTGAGATCCAAGTCAACCTGGTGGACAGCCATGGCGCTTCAGCACTCATCATAGCCACGGCACTCGGTCAGGAAGGCATCGTCAAACTCCTCCTTGCCCGTCCGGAGACCCAAGTCAACCTGGTGGACGGCGATGGGCGTTCAGCACTAACCATAGCTGCTGCAGACGGTGAGGAAGGCATCGTCAAACTGCTCCTTTCACGTCCCGAGACCCTGGCTGACTCTGTTGACAATGGACTCGGATGGTCAGCACTCATGCTCCCCACCTATGGTGGACATGACGCCATCGTTGCTCTGCTTCTAGCTGTACCGCACATTGACGCAGCAGCCAGGAGCACAACGGATGGGCACACCGCGATGGCCCTCGCTGTGGCCAAGGGCCATACAGGCATCATTCGGCTTTTAGAAGAATTTGAGTCTCGACAAGCAAGGACGAGCTCTCTGGATTTGACCCTGAATCCTGGCCACCCGAAGCCAGAAGAGCCCGATGGTGATGAAGCCGGGATTGGAAAATTGGAGGATTAGTCATCAGGGAAAAGCCATAAGTCTAATGTTGGGTAATTACTGTCGATTAGACATGATTATACTGAATTACCTAGCTTACCTGCTTTACCCGCCTTACCCGCCTTACCTGATCCTACCGTGGTCCCTGGCTAAGTTCAGGTAATTTGAGGAAGTCCGGTGTAAGCTTTGAGAATTTCAAATAGATTCCTATATATCTTGAGCAACTTCTATGCCATTTCCCACATGTAACTTCGAAACCGCAGAGATACTTCAATAAAAGATGTATATTGACACAGACATATGGACAGGTTTACAGGTGACAAAAACAGACTACATTAGGTACAAAACTACAAAACATCCTCCCCTACCTGGCAAGATATAAGAAAAAATGCACCAGCCACGAGCCACATATGAACGAACTGGATCATTTGGACAAGCCAGGTAGATGACGTTGCGTGGGCAGACAGAATGGCGCATGGGCGGACAGTCGAGTTGCAAGGGGCTGCTGACGGTGCCGGGCAAACATGGTAGCCAGCAGCCAGTGAACCCGAAACGGGCCTAGGCGGCTGGTGACGAGAGGGTGACGCCCAGCGTTGAGGGCGAGTCGAGTGAGAAGGGCAGTGACGGAAGTCGTCCTTGGAACCACCAAAGTGAACGACGGTCAGTGAAGGGACAAAAACGGCAAGTGGGCAGGCGGTCAAGCCACAAGGGTTTGCCATTGTTGGCAGAGAAAGAGGCAAGCAGGCGAAAGCGAGCAGTGAGTGGATGCGTAGCAGCCATGAAGCGAGCAGGCGAGGGCAAGCGGTGAGAAAGAGGGCGACGGCTCTTGCTCAGGACTAGTCGACCGGAAGGCAGTTATTATTAAGAGGGTGGTCGTTGAGCTGACAGCAGAGATGCGGGATGGTTGCCAAGCTGGGGAAGTGGACGTCGTTGGACCTAAAGAAAACGCACAGAGAGATTAGCATTCTCGAAGAGCGAGATACTCACTAAGAATGAAAAGAATGGACGGTGAGCGGCATATGCGCGAATATTTGACAGTGCAGAGGAGGTGATTTGAGATGGGAGGGATGGTGGAAGAGTTAAGGAAAGCGACGGTGGGTTGATTTGGCCATTGACGTGGCACCGAGATCGTGGGAGCGGGAGCTATTGTGACGCGTCGCTGCTCCGGACAACACGGAGTTGGACTTGTACGAATTTTGCGCGTCAAGCTCGATCAACCACACTGTTCACCGACGAGGAAAGAATAGCACCATTTCATGTATTATAGATTTTTCACGCCTAGGAACTATGTGAGGATTAGATATCTATTGAATTGAACTTACATATTGCACTCTTGATACACAAATGGCTCATCTCGGCTGTCTCAAAATGGGGCATGTAATTGACCGAAGGCTTCAAATTTGTTGCACAATTTTAGGAATAATCGAAATATCTTAAGCTCAACTTACCTTTCCATTATTACAGCTACCCGATATTATTAAATAGTATGTTAAAAGCAGGTAGTATGCAAGAATACACACCTAATACCTTCAATTACCTTCAATTACATGCATTATACTCGGTTACCCTGGCTGGTAGGTAAAATAGGTAATTGATAGCCATTACCCTTATGGGTTTTCCCTGATGTACCGGGGTGCGGAGGGGTGGTTGGTAGGCGATGGTGTAATGGGTGTGGAAGATGCAGACGATGTTCTCGCACAAGACCAGCCCTCGGGATCGAGACGAGATGCTAAACGGCCCAGGGGCGATGAGGAGGACGGCTTGCAACACTCTGTTGATGGTATCGCTGCCCCCACTCCAAAGAGACAGCGTGTTGCAGTGGTTGTAGGGGGTCCATGATGCGCCAGATGGTCTCTCAGGGTGCCAGCCATTGGGTATATCTTGGTGGCTGGACAACGTCCTTCTCTGAAGAGCTTCAAAGTGCGTATTCCATACATGCTCACGTTATGAGACTCATCGGCTCTGTTAGCACTTCCTCTGGGTGACGAAAGCGACGATACCATCTCCTTTAGTATTCATCGTTGGTGTCTTTTATGGCCATTTATCAGCTTTGATTTATTTCGATAAAATTTGTATGTACGTGCTTCACCAATCATTATCAAAAATTACCTCTCAAAAGCCGTTTATTTTCAAACAGTTGCAGTTGCGACCCGCTGACTTATAGTATTTGTTCGACTTTTCGGCGGCGGATGAATGATCAGTTGGCCAAGAATGCTCAACGGGAGGGGGTCTTAAAGGCTATAATACATAGAATTAGAAGTTGGGAGTTTCTCCCTCCCTCGATTGAACGGTAGCGTGGCGCGCCAAGTTTCAATCATCGCGTATTCGAATCGGTCCCGTTCATGCTAAGCAAGGTGACAAAGCCGAATCGCCATTCAGATTTAGCTGACAAGATTGTGAATGCTAAAGACTGTGGTATCATACGCTCCGCATCCACATCTGGTACACATTTTGAACCTGGCAAATGGGTAGTCGAACATTCTGGCGTTATGCGAAGGATTTTACTGCGCCGAGGGTAGGCTTCGGCCCAGGTGGATCCAAGGATCGAGCCGTTCTTGTCGAACAGGTCCATGACCGGGTCGAGCCTGGCAGCCTTGCCTTGGTCAAATGAGAGGAAAATGGCATGGTAAGCTGTAGGATGTGGCCGCGTCAGTTCCCCTCTGCTGTGAGTGGCGGTGGGAAGAGCATACGAACGGCTCAACAACTCGGATGCTGGCTCTTTCACCAGTATGCACCCGTGAAGACGAGGGTGGTCCTCTGTGATGCATCACCCCAACTTTCGTGACCCTATTGGTGCCATTATAGCCAAGAGGGGAGGTAGCTGGAGGATCTAATGTGCGCCCTCAAAGTCTGAGGCTATACGGTCGCAGTGCTTCATGGATGTGGAGGTCGACGCCGTCCATGTTCGACGTTCTTGTTCAACAGGTGGGCTTGGTATGGGCGCAACCAGTCGATGGGTTCGTCGAGCCCACTTGGGTTGGAAATATCATCTTCAGGCCACCATAAAGAAGTAGGAGAGAACCGCAAGGGAGAGGCGAAAAGTACAGGAAGCAGTAGGAAACTCCATCACTTCGACTAGGTACAGCCGTTATTGCAGACGCCAGCTGTAAGGACTTGGACAAGACGTAGACGATGCCGTAGTGCGGGGGCGCCAAGCACCTGAAACAGCGGGGTGAGGGATTGGAAGGATTTCAAGGTCGGCGTTGGTCGTATACCTCGACAACCTTCTCGCTGACTGCTGGCCATGATCCGGCTTCCTCATGCTGGTTGTCGTTGAATTCGTCACTCCTATCGTCTTCATTTGTCGATGTGAGCTTCAGCTCGGATTCATCGAATAATGTGTTGTATCCTTCGAGCTCTGACAAGTCAACTCTACGTTCAAAGATCAGTCCACCTATCCCAGTCCCATTAGACAACTCAAACGCTCATGCCAGGCAAAAGGCACAACACACCATCCGGGCTAAGCTCAGGCTCTTCCTCCCTAGACTCGTCTTCCGGGGCTTTGCTACTCTCTCCTTCTCTCTCTGCCTTTCCTCCCCTGCCTTCCCCTTCCTTGTCTGGACCTTCCTCTTCGAGAAGAAGTCGTTCTGTGAAGACGACCGGTGACCATAGCCTTGATGCCCTTCGCGCTCAGGGGAAGTCGGTGAGCCGTCTGCGCCTGCCTGTGCGCCTGCCGCGTCCGTGAGAGGAGAATGCATAGCCTGGTTGGGAGTCCATGGGTGTCCTGGTCCAGGATGATGATGATGATGATGACGACAGGAGAAAGGAAGACGCGTTGATTCAGATGGCGCGACTTGGTCTGGGATCTAATCTTATCAGCACCAAACACGGATTCACTTTGCTCCGATTCACACAGGTTGTCTCTCCTAAACCACCATAGGCAACAATTTTGAGACAACCTCGATGTATCTTCGACCAAGCGCACTAGCAGAGGCGCTCAATTGATCCTTCGAAACATATCAAGCCTCGCAGATTCGAAGATCGACGAGGATGGAGGGCGGACTAGGGATGGATGTATTTGGAGGAGATGGTTTCATAGGTGCGCATGCCCATCGCCTCGCATCACCTATATCGAACTCAAACCGACTAACCCTCTGCTTAATTACCAGCCTCTGACGACAGACTTTACATTGGCCCTTTGATCCTCTTCGAACACCAACTCTCCGATTCGCTCAAAGCTTAGACACCCCAGCTCGTGGTCTTCAACAACGCCCACTACGAGGCAGCGACGTTTGGCGACCTGAAGGAGCGATGGCAGGTGCTGGATGCCACCCGTGAGACGAGCCAGGTACCAATCCTCCTTCCTTACCCCTGCATTCCGAATTGACTAACCACCCTTTGCAAGGTGTCGCATGCTTTTCCCTGAGCCATTCCTTCTCAGCTCAGAGAACTTGTCTGATGCTCAGGGTTCGAAGAGTGCGTCTCAACGTTTAACACCTCCAGTCATGTCTCATTCTCCTTTACCCAGAAAACCACATCCGCTGGGAGCCATGCCGCATTGCGGCGAGCCAGGACGCTGGTACCACGAGAACACGGAAATCCACCCAACCGGAAGACCATTACTTTCGACAGGAATCACATATACTGCTACTTTTATCAGAAAATCCTCTGTCCCCCGCTTCTGTCAGCAACCCCACTTCGATGTCTGAATGTACACAGTGTGTGGACTTCCCACTGACATCCTCCGCTGAATCTTCGGCGTTCGCGTCTTTGGCTTTGATACGCCCAAGCCTGGCTCCAAGCGACGTCGCATTGCAGTGGACTACTGTTACCGCCCCACCACCCCAGTAATTCCCTCGTCCTCAGCTACGTCTCCTCATCGCGGAGAATCCCGTTGAACACAACGCACCAGCCTCCCTCCTCGATCTCACGGCTGTCGTCTACGCTAACAGGCCCATTGAAACGCACATGCCGTGGAATATCGTTGCACAACTTGGTGCATGGTCACAGTGGTCGATCCCGGTGGCACTCGATCCACCTCGGGAGCTTCGTCGCGTACGAGCATCCGAATGGGATCAGTGAAGATTCCGAGAACCCTTCAGTGCTGAACCACGGGGCCATGCTACATCCGGGACCTTTTGCACCTCACGCAACTCGCTATCAGCGCTGTGAGCAGCACCACCTGGCTCAACAATAACTTAATTTCAGCCCTTCTTCCTCGATTATTTGGCCTCCACCTGGTAGGTTGCAGAGGGGACGCGGGGACAGGAATGTCTTTAGAGATGCTCGTTTCTCAAGTACGCCTCAAAGGAGGCAGCACCGCAGCGGCCACGCCAATTTGTAGGCCTTCGCCATCGAGTAGCTCAGGATAAGTAATAATGTATCAGAGGCGAACCATTTTTGTTCTCGCAAGGCATGTACTAATTTAGCGGTATATATTTTTTGGAATAGCATGAGAAATGTCTTCTTTCGCTGCTGAATGGACTTGCAGGGCCTCCGGCTTGGTTGCTTGATCGAAAAAGGATGAGTTTTGGTCGAGCCACTCGAGGATAAATCCTCTCATCCCTTGGCCTTATTCTTGTGGTCAGTCTCGCCTAAATCTCCTCTCGGCATTTGAAGAATAGGGGCTTTCGGCGCGTTTCACGCACAGCTGTTTTATTCCACGCATGCTTTCCCGCAAACCGTCATCCTCGCTCTGGAATCTGGATCGGTTCCGCGTATCCTCCTATCGTGCTCACTAAGCCGAGACCATACTTCCACCAGAGGCTGATTCAACTTTGAGGTCCTGATTGTACAACATAAAAGGTCACCCAGCTGGCACTTCCCCACAAATTCGCACCACATCTCAGCCTTGTTCAACGAGTTCCATGGCAGAAGAGTCTACCTCGGAGAATGGTTCAAGCGAAGTAATGACAACCACCCGATACCTTCTGCTTCGATCAAAAAGAATCTGCTGTGCCTCTTGCTGTAAACACCGTAAGATGTGAACGAAGCCCGTCCTGCAGAGCTTCTTACAGCAGCTTTTAAGCGCTGAATCAAGGTCATGAGGCCACCGCACCGCTTCTGCAAAAAATATGCAGAGCACGTGCATTGGTCTAGCTTTGACCATTACCACCACTCCATCTACTCCTTGACGCTCTACCCTGGGATTTGCATTTCTCTGCTCTGGCCATGGTGTGTACTCTCGCAATAGAGGACTGGCTTGCCTGGCTGATCGACCTCTATAGGAGAGTTCGCAGGCACTACAGTCGGTTGCAGATGGTCCCATAGGTATGAAATTAAAGGTGCTGGACCTCGTACGAGTCAACGCTAATGCCTTGATAGCTGGACCTTCCACCTCCTTCCTGGCGCCCACAATGCCGCAAGCTCAGAGTATCACCACAAACCACGGCGATGTCAATTTCGCAGGGCGCGATGTCAACGTCCAACATCATTACCACAGCTATCCTGACAAGGTCGACATCACAGCCATTCTGGGCGCCATTCGCAACCTGCGCATCATTCATTCGGACAATTTGTCAAAAGCTACGCCAGGGACTGGGGTCTGGTTTTTCAAGACCAAGATGTTCTTGATCTGGCTGGATCCCAATGGCGATCTGAAGGTCTTGTGGGGGACTGGAATCCGTGAGTGGCCCCTGTACTTGACACTCCAACCAATATTCTAATCGCTATCTCAGCCGGCGCAGGAAAGACCGTCCTAACGTAGGATTATCTTGCTTACCTCCCGATAATCGTTTTGTCTTTCTGACCGGTTTCTTTAGGTCTATCGTCATTCGCGAACTGGAAGCTCGCGCCGAAGTGGAAGGCAGTCGTATTTGCGTCTGCTACGTCTACTGTCGCTACAGCGATCGTGCCGACCTGACAGTCCGCAACATCTTGGAGATCCTCGTCAAGCAAACGGTTGAGCGTCACGCCGAGTGCGAATCGATTGCTGAGCAGGCCTTTGCTCGACACGTTCGGGAAAAGACCCAACCGACCGAAACGGAGCTTCTGGAGCTCTTGCATCGGTTCTCAGAAGCAACTTCGGCGACTTTCTACTTCCTCGATGCACTTGACGAGGCACCCGATCGAATCCAGGTCGATCTTGTACAAAAGCTCGCCTCCCTGAATGTCCGCCTTTTCATCACCTCCCGGCCCCTGGAATCAGTTCAAGCCCGACTTCCAAACGCCCGCTGCTTTCCCATCGCTGCCCAAGAGGGTGACCTAGATCTTCACATCGCCCAAGAGATAGCTCGCAGCAGAGATCTAGCAACTTTACTCAACAAGGAGGGCTCGTCCCTGAGAGATGAGATTGTATCGTTGATCAAGAGCAAGTGTGGGGGAATGTGAGTTGTGTTCCCCATTCTACATTGCCCTCGAGCTGATGAGGCGTCAGGTTCTTGCATGCTTCCCTTCAGCTGGACGCACTGTGCGATTGTATCAACGCTCGGGACGTCAGGCAGACGCTCGAAGCGTTTCCCGCGAGGATCGAGGATGTATATCTTCAGACATGGGATAGGATCCACAAGCAAACGCCGAACCAAGCGTCGAGCGCAAAAGCTTTGCTGGTCTGGGTTCTCAATGCGGCAGAACCCATGAAAATTGAAGCACTAGAACGTGCCGTTGCAATCTCTCCTGACACCTACAAATTCGAGCCCGATCGGCTTGTTCCTAGGACGACGCTGGTCGCACTGTGCCGCGGGCTCGTGACGCTTGAAGAAAAGAGCAGGATTGTTCGCCTTGTCCGTAAGTGAATTCAATACTTTTTCTGCTTGATCTGATCTGAGACATGGTAGATTACACCGCAAAGGACACTCTGCAAGGACTCCTCTCTGACTCGTTCCCCCTTCCCCACCCCCATCTCGTCACAGTGTGCATGAGCTACCTCACAGAGCATGGCTTCCAGAATACAGCGATACGCTCAGAAGAGGAATTCAACGCAGCTCTGGACGCGGATCCTCTACTTGCATATGCATCGGATTACTGGGCCACCCACGCCCAACAGTGCTTGGATGACGAGGAAACCAAACAGAGAATCACCACCTTTGTTAGGTCAAGCAATGCCTTCCCTGCCTTTATTGATCCCGTCGACCAAGACCCACGGTACTTCGACATTCTCAGCCCCATTCATATCCTCGTCGTTTGCGACCTACCTATATCATTGATAATTCCTGACGAGCTTGGCGACCCGAATGTCTTGACAAAAATGGAACAAGAATCTCCATTGACATTGGCCATTCGTTACAATCCCAATGAAGCAGCCGTTAGATTCCTCCTTGCCCATCCCCAGATCCAGGTCAACCTGCCAGTCCGCAGCTACAAGTGGTCACCACTAATGGGGGCCGTTGACGTCGGCTCGGAAGAAATAACCAAACTCCTCCTTGCACGCCCCGATATCCAGGTCAACCTGGTAGACAACCACGGGCGGTCCGCACTCGTGGAGGCTACCCTCAACGGTCATGAAGAGATTGTCAAGCTCCTTCTTGCACACCCCAAGATCCAGGCCAACCTGGTAAGCAAAGCAGGATTCTCAGCGCTCATGCTTGCCACTATATATGGTCTGGAAGGCATTGTCAAGCTCCTCCTTGCACACCCTGATACCCTGGTCAACCTGGTGGATAATGACGGGCGACCAATACTTCTGGTGGCTGTTGGATGCGGCAAGGTAGCCATTATCGAACTCCTGCTTGCACATCCGAAGACCCTGGTCAACCTGAAAGATGATGAAGGGCGGTCAGCACTCATAAAGGCCGCTTTACTCGATCAGGAAGACGTCGTCAGCATCCTTCTTGTTCACCCCCAAGATCGATGTTGACTTGGTCGACAATAAAGGGTGGTCGGCGCTCCTGAAGGCCACTTATAAGGGCCACCAACGAATCGTAAGACTCCTCCTTGCACATACCAAGACTCAAGTCAACTTGGTCAATGATCAAGGGTGGTCAGCGCTCCTGCTGGCTTCTATGTATGGCTATGGAGAAATCGTCAGACTTTTCCTTGCACATATCGACATCCAGGTTAACTTGGTCACCAATACAGGGTGGTCGGCACTCATGCTGGCTTCAAGAGAGGGTCACGAAGACATCGTCACGCTGCTCCTTGCACGTCCTGAAATTCTAATCAACTCTGTCGACAACGAGGGATGGTCCGCGCTCATGAAGGTTGCAAGACGTGGCTACGAAGGCATTGCCAAACAGCTCCTTACACGCAACGAGATCCAAATCAACCTGGTAGCCGACAACGGGTGGTCAGCCCTCATGATGGCTGCTTTCTACGGTCATGAAGGAATGGTCAAACTCCTCCTTGCACATCCAAATATCCTGGTCGATTTTGCGGACAACGAAGGATGGTCATCGGCCAGGCTGGCTAGTACCCAAGAACGACGTGAGGCCAAACGTCTGGCGGGATCGCACATTGACACGGAAATCAAGAGCCCGGATGGGCACACCGCCATGTCACTTGCGTTGGTCAACGGACATATGGGCATCGTTCAGCTCTTACAAGAGTTTGAGCTTCTGCGAGCAGGACCGTGCACCAGTGATGGTTTAACCCTCGGAGACGGTGTTTAGCAGGGGCCCTCGGTGCTAGACAAGCCCGCTGAGGAGGAGGTCTGCAGTCGATGGGATTCGGAGGACTACCAGGGTACAGAGGAGTCGTTGGTGGGAGATGCCATGAAGGATGTGGGCATTGGGCGTGCAAACGATGAAGGTGCAGATGTCAATCGTACCCATGGTGAACCTTCGGGATCGAGAAGGGATGCTAGGCGTTTGAGAGTTGACGAGGACGATGACTCACAAGGTGCCGTTCATGACATGGTTGATCCTGCTTCCAAGCGACGTCGTGGGGCAGCTGCAGTTGCAGGGGATCCATAGGGCACCAGTTGGATCTTTTCTCGGGAGAATTTGGATGCATGCACGTTTTAACGCAACATTCTCAAGCCATAGGACTCACAGGTTTGTTTAGCAGACAAACTCGGAGCTCGAGGGTGTCAGAAATCAATGTTCATGGTCATTGATCCGCTACTATCATCCGTGTTTATACTTTGATACATATGCTTCACGGATCCTTGTTAATTAGTACTATCGAGTTTTCTCGGAAGTCAAGTTTGCATGATCCATCGTTCCTTGTCGATGTCTTGTATTGGTTTGGCTTTTGACCAATAACCAGGTGTCCCGGCACAACGGGTTGACTCCCGGGGATGTATTGTGCAAGGGGTCCAAGCGGGGAAGGGGCGTTCATGACATTTCAACGATGTTCATCCCCTGCTCAACTCAAATGAAGTATCGGGCCCCGCTTCCAGCAAAAGGGAGAGAACGAGTTCAATACCTCAATCGCATCTTTGACATCGATCCAAGGAAAGCACTCACAGAACTCGGGTACCCGCCAAAGCGACGATAATTTACGAGACATACGGGCGTCCAAAGACTAGGAGAATCGAGGATCCTCCTAGTCCTCATTCGACGACTGGTTACGAGTCTATGGTGAAATTTGACGAGTAAGAATATACCAGGATTTAGACGCGGGGAAAGACATCGCTGAGAATGAAGAGTGGGAGCTCGGTCATGGGAGTCGAAACCGCGTTCGACGTCCTTGATCAACCAGGGCTTTTTCTGCTAAGCATCGATCTGTAGGCTGAGAAGATCGCCATCGCCACCGCAGAGAGAGCAGAGAAGAGGATATTCCATAGAGAGAGACAAATTTGACCGTCGCTTAGCCGAAATGCGTCTATAGTCACAGAAACCGGCCGATAGATGGTCGCAAAGGATACGAAGGCGGTGCCTAGATATTGGAATTGTAAGCACCTGAAGTGGCAAGATAAAGAGCTGGGCGAAGTGAAGGTCGGTCTTGATCGTATCCCGGCTCCCTCGCCGATTGGTTGGCACCTCTTTGCTTCCTCATCGTTGTCGCAATTGGCTTTCCCGTAAGTTTTGATGAGCTTTGGGCTGGGTTAGTTCGAAATCTGCTGTATTTCTCTGAGTTCCGAAGATCTGACGAGTCAACTTCGGGTTCGGCAGCTCACCCGTACCACTCTCATTGGACACCCTGATCGTTCATCCCAGCTAAGAAGCACAACACACCCCGGGCCCCCAATCCAAGGTTGTAATCCTACATCCTTGAAGAATCGACATCCTGTACTTCCCAGAGTGGATTTGTTCTCCACGTTGGTACCCTCACCCTTGAGTCTCAGGGAGTCGCGTTCTGTGAGAACAGTCGGGAGACCAACCGTTTCGACATCCTCTTACTTGTGCTTAGAGGTATCGTCCGAAGCCACTTTATCTGCCCCTGCCAGTGGTTCAGCTGCGCCTATGAGAGGAGGAAGGGTTTCTGCTTGGAAGTCCATGCGTGTTTTGGTCTATGCAATGATGAAAGGAGAAGGATCGGGCCGCGTTGATCAAGTTTGGGCTGGGATCTAATCTAATCAGAGTCAACCACTGATTATGATTTCGTAGTCACCGCCATCTCCTCAACCACCTCCATGATCCACCACCCGAAACGATGACCTGAGAAGTCCCCTTGACCAACATGCTATTAGAGACGCTCCTTATTCCTGAAGAATCTTCTAAACCGTGGCACATGACACGGACGTCTCGCAAGGTACAATTTGAATATGTTTGGGTTCCTTGTTGCCATTGCAATGAGTCAGCGCATGGTTGACAGCACGGTCTCGGTAACACGGTACGCCTTTGCCATATACACATACTCATGGCTAAAGTCCAACAGAAATTAGAAATTACTGCCCTAATATGAACCTAGACCCTGCTTTTGCCTAGCGTTCTGCAACCACGCTGCGATAACTGTCCGCACAGCTCAAAGCCTGCCTGACGACATCCTCCGCGAAATCTTCCACATCTGAATCTTAAAGTCATGCACACCCAAGCCAGGCTCCAAATGCCCACGAATCGCGGCGGATTACAGCCACCACCACATCGACCTCAGCGTGGAGGATGCTCATTGTCCACCATACGCCCTCATCTGGGCTCGCACCTGCACCCTCTTTTGCATGCGTGCCGGAGAAGGTCTTGCCATACCTGACAGCCTTGATATCGAGATGTTCAAGCTCTGGCTGCAAGCGTTCTCAACACCTCCCTCTTTCCATCGTGTTGTTCGATGTGAACTTGGGCTCTCGGTTGTGGAAGACTGCCCTAACAGACGTCGGTGCCGCAAACAAAACAGAGGGATTCGCAGGGATTCTTCAAACCTCCGTCACTCATTCGAGCTGGTGGAAGAGGGTTGAGCTGAGACTCGGTCAGTAATCATTCGGCGGGGAGTGGTGGATACGCCTGAACTCGCATCTGCTGATGCTAGAGTCCTGCCTTTTTATCGGCTTCGGCGACGCCATGACGGACCAGGAGCAGAGGGCCTTGAGCCATATCTTGGAGTTGCTCAAGGCCCACGCCTTCGGGCGCTCGCCATACGGAGCGCTGGATCCCCATATTTCCCTGGTCTCAGATGACGAGAATTAGGATCGACGGGTCGCTAGAGTCAAGAGGCTTTTGGAGGGCTTCTATCCTGGGCGCCTTACCAGCCTGGAAGAATGCACGATTGCGCAACTCAGGGGATATCTGTCGTTTTATGGCCGCATCGTACCCTCCATCATCGACGCACCAGCCCTAAAAACGTCCTCACTATTGAAGACTTACGAGAAGCGCCAATGATCTTCGTCTAATATTACCCTTCTCTCCCTCATCGATCTTACCATTGTCGTCTGCGACAATAGTCCCCATCGAAACGCACAGGACATGGGATTGCGTTGCACGAATTGGCGCGCGGTCCCCAGTGGCGCTTGACCCATCTCAGGATCCTCGGCGGGTACGAGCATTCGAGTGGGACAGGCCAAGATTCCGAGAAGCCGATTGCACTCAGCCACGAGATTCACGTCAACAACGACATTCCGCGATCGCCGACCTGGTTCAATGATAATGTTTCACCACCTCTTCCTCCGTTATCTGTCCTCCACCTGATGGGGTTCAGAGCACACAAAGACGTCCTGTTTGACATGCTCGCTTTTTGGGAACGTATCAAAAACGATGGGAGCCCCAATTACGGTGTCCAGCGCCATGTTCAGCTCACAAACGTGGCGCCAGAAGTGGAAGAGTTTGGGCAGGAGGTGCAGGGTTGCCTCAGCTTATGATGGACCCTCCTTGGGAGTATGATTCGGGTAGCTCGAGGGCGTAAGGTCTCAGTGCTTGATATAACCCGCGAGATTGTGGATCCAAGATGTTCCCCATTTGAACGCGATTTCATGTTTGGTTCTTTGTCACCGGCCTAGAACTTGAAAGTCCTTTTGTATGTCCGCAGCGTTCGGATCTGATGTACTGCTGCTTACCACCACTTGACCAGGGCTTCGCGGGCCTCCATACAAATAGAAGTGCAAAGAAGCTCGGTAATCATCTTTGAACGTCATATGTTCGCCAGGGATTGCGGGTCCAATTCAAGGTGACCAACGGATATAAAGACACAGGGGTTCATTGAACCAGTGATCCCCCTTTCTCGTTCAACCCCAGATAACTCCATATGCCTACGATCTCGTCTACCGATAAAGTCCTGGTGACTGGTGCCAATGGATACATCGGCTTGTGGATTGTCAAGACTCTGCTTGAACGCGGCAACCCTGTCCGTGCAGCTGTTCGATCAGACGCTAAAGGAAACCATTTGAAGGAATTGTTCAAATCCTATGGAGATCAAACTCGAGCTTGCCATCGTTCCTGATATTACCGAGGTATGCTAGATGCTACCTTGACACCGTCTGTCACCGATCTGCACAACGCCTCTCCAGGAAGGTGCTTTTGACAACGCCGTCAATGGCGTACAAGCCTCGTGCACACTGCTACCGTCGTTGATTTCTCCAACCCAAGCCAAAGCCCCGAAAGTGAGCCTTTAATCATCATGCTGGTCCGTTTTTGCGATCGCGTTTTGACATGAACCGATCGATGTTAGCTTTCATCAAGCCTGCTGTCGATGGGACGTTACGAGCCCTTGAAGCTGCCTTGAATACAAGTACGCTCACGATCCGCTTCAATTGAACATGTATCCTGATATGCTGGTTCTCTTAGGAACGACATCAAGAGGATCGTGATCACCACGAGCATGGCAGCTGGTCGCCGGGTGCCCCCCTGACCCCATCCGCTCCTGCCCCGCCCCCGAGTCACCCCCCATTCCAACTCCACAGAAGATTATCTGGAACGAGGCTTCTTGAAGATCGTTGAAGAAAAGGTGACGAAGCGGGTGCTCTGCACATCTATAGTGCTTCAAAGGTTCTTGCAGAGCGAGGTACGTTCGGAAACCTTTGTCTTCCAAAGGTATCGATCTCATCACTTTTGTTACTACAGCTGCCAGGGACTTTGTCAAGAAGCACAAGGATGAAGATTAGCTGGGATCTGACCACGATTGTTCCTCCCCTTTGTACGTCTTACGCTCCCCCTTCCACTTTCACTCGTAACTCAAACGATCTCCACAGGTGTTTGGCGTGAGTCGATCGTCCTCTTTTTCAAAACCTCCCTTCATCTCAGACTGACAATGCCTGTACCCCCTGCTTGGAGATTTCAACTCAATCGAGACGGTCAGTGGCTCAGTCCACGTATCTCCTCGACAACCTTCTTCCAAAGGAGCCCAAGCCACGAGAAGCATTGGGTAGCCCCAGTGCATGGGTTGACGTTCGAGACGTCGCGGAAGCTCATGTTCGCTCATTGAAAAGGAAAAGCCGGGGGTGAGCGCATTCTCGTTGTTGCCGAGGCAGTTGTCTGGCAGGACTTTGGTGAGCCTTTTATGTTGACAAGAAGGAATTAGAAGAGGACTTGCACGCTGACGATCATAACCAGTGGATGTCGCGGTCAAATTGAACCTTCCGGCCGTGAGTTCTCGAAGGGGTTCCCAGACTTGAGCAGGGATCTTCCGTTTGTCGTCGATACGAAGAAGAGCAAGGAATCTTTGGGGCTCACGTACCGGTCGAAGGAGGAACGGTCAAGGATAATCTTTGACGATTTACCAAGAGGGGGTTTCTATGTCTTCAATTGTAATGTAAACGAACTGAATTTTCACTGCAGTCGTCTACTGTGGATAGGTGCCCAATTAGTCCTAGGGGGAGATCAAAAAATCTAATCTAATCTAATCTACTATTATAGCATCGCCATTCACTCAGTGAGTCACTGCGTCCCTCAGACCACCATCTCGCCTTATGAGTTGACCAGGGGTAGCCATCCGATTTGTAACAACCTCCAGAATTTATCTTTATGTCGACATCGTCTAGGAACTTCCAAGCAGTGGATTATGAACCTCTTCGGCACGATCCAATGCACAGCTGTGCGCGCTCAAAAAGTGTTTCACGAGCCTTCGTCCTGTACGTGAGGGTGCAAAGAAGGCCATATTTGAGCGTAATATGTCGCCGCATGTCGGGATCACTGACAAATGGATATATAAAACTGGGACGCAAGTAAAGCGCTATCCATCCCCACTTCTCAGCTAACCCCTCTCCCCAATCCGCCACCTTGCAACGCCAATATGCCGACGATCTCATCCACCGATAAAGTCTTAGTGACAGGTGCCATGGTACATTGCCTTATGGATTATCAAGACTCTACTCGAACGTGTCCGTGCAGCTGTTCGATCTGAGGCTAAAGGAAGCCCATCAAGGAAACGTTCAAGTCTTATGGAGATCGACTTGAACTCACCATCGTTCCTGATATAACCACGGTACGCAGGCGAAAGACTTCCACCGCGTTTCCACGGTCTGATTGATTGCGCTCTGGGAAAGGCGCCTTTGATAACGCTGTGAATGGTGTACAAGGAATTCGTACACACAGCTACAGCAATCGACTTTCCAACCCTAAACCAGACCCAAAACGTGAGCTTCGTCGTCATACTGGGACTTGGGCCTTGATGCGAACCCTAGCTTGATCTTGTAGATTTCATTGCGCTACTGTCGATGGGACTTTACGAACCCTTGAGGCTGCCTTGAAATACGACATTTGCTTCGAATCCATGGCTCACCCCCAGGATCATAATCACTTTCGTAGGAACGATGTCAAGAGGATTGTGATTACCACATGCTTGGCAGCTGTCGCCAGTGCCCCCGACGCGTCCATCCCCCTTCCACCCCCAGGTCAACCTCTCTTTCACTTACTGAAGAACACTTGAACAAGGCCGCTTTGGAGATTGTTGAAGAGAAGGGCGCCGAAGCGGGCGCTCTGCAGATCTATAGTGCTTCGAAGGTCCTTGCAGAACGAGGTACGTTTGTAAGCCCCTCTTCTTCTTTTCAGAAGTTGATTCGATCATTGGGCGATTACAGCTGCCTGAGACTTTGTCAAGAAGCACAAGGACGAGTTTGACTGGGATCTGACCACGATTCTTCCTCCCTTTGTCAGCATTACTCGAGTCGCCTCCCACTTACACGCGTAACTCAACCATCCCCAACAGGTGTTCGGAGTGGGTTGATCACCTCCCTTCTCCCAGCCCACCTCACCACAGGCTTATCATGGCTATAGCCTGTGCTTGGGGAAGTCACCTCACTTGAGACTCTCGGCGGCTCAGTCCAGCTCCTGTTTGACTATATTTTCTCAAGGTAGCCCAAGCCACGAGAAGAACTCTGTAGTCCCAGTGTTTGGGTCGATGTTCGAGACGTTGCGGAAGTCATGTTCGCTCACAGGAAAAGGAGACTACCAGAGGCGAACGAATTTTCCTTGTTGCCGAGGCGTTCGTCTGGCAGGACTTTGGCGAGTCTTTTCGCATGCTGAGAAGAGTATTCAACGAGAACTTGCTCGCTAACGACGGCAATTGCCAAATTCAGTCGATGTTGCAGTCAACTTGAACCTTCCGGGTCGCGAAGTGTCGAAGGGATTCCCGCATTTGAACAGACGCCTCCCATTTAGTGTCGACACGAGGAAGAGCAAGGAGATCTTGGGGCTCACATATCGGTCGAAGGAAAGAAACGGTCAAGGATACCTTTGAGGATTTCACTTGGAGAGAGTTTTTGGTCTTGAATTATACTACTACATATAAGTTGGATTCCATTGCCTCGTCTCTACCCGAGTCCCAGACATGCCAAAAATGTGCAACTGGACGCATGGAAACAAAGAATGCCTTCCCTGAGGTGTTATCATGTTGCACTTTACGACACCGGCTATGACTACTGGCCCACCCTACCTCCTTACTCCCGAGTCGGGATCCCTCTCTTGCATCACGAAGTCGATGACGACCTGGGAAAGGTTGGTCTAGGCTTATCTGAACTCGCGCAGGTCTAATGAGCACAAGAATTGTATGTATAATGGTAAGGCTTTACCATTGCAGGTAGCGATGGCGGTTGGTCGATGCCTTGTTATCGAGACTCATCAACACTGTTGCCACCCTACTGAAACGAACTGTAGACAAGAAATGGTCACGCGGCACTTTCATGTTGAATATTCGCTGCTGTTATGCAGGAAGAGGCCATTTGTCGGCACACCTTGCTCTAAATACGGCAGTTTCTCGCGCCCTTCGGGCACATCAAACGCATTGCGCAGCATGATGTTGCTTCCTTTTCCAGTCAGCGAAATGTAACGCGCCATTGACAAAATCGATTCTTGTGGTTGTTGCGAAGTGCAAACTTGAAAGGCGACGTTCCCCCTGCTTCGGTCGTGAAAGGGGTTAACAGCTACGGGCAATTGCCCCTGACCACTGTCCACCTTTGTAGATTTGGCGCCGCGAACGCTCTTCACCCGGTCACATTCACTTGTCCATCCAGTTTCTATGTCCAGAACCTCAGGCTCAAGACCTCGTTGCATCCATCTCATGCCGGTTCTTCGCAACTAGTCGTAAATTGATTTATGTAACCTTGCGGCGCTACTCATTGCCCTTCCATCCAACGACGTATCAATAGACACTATTCTCTATACATCAAAGGCGTTTAATAGCGGTCTAGTTTCGGAGCTGACCAAATACTTAGAGCAGCCTGGAAACTTGCGCCTAGGCGGTGCACTTCTCTTCGTACTGCTCCGAAACTCACCTCAGGAAGCATTCTGGCAAAACATGACCTATGGATAACTGGCTAGCTGTTGTTCGACAGTTGCAGAGGGATGTCGGAAGCAGCTAAAGAAGATCGAGGGACGGGTGAGATTTCATCTCATCTTGGCAGTAACCAAGCGCGATGCATAATGGGATATATGCGTTGTATGCGTTGCGAGGCTACATAGTTTTGCAGCACCAACGCCCCTGTGACTCAAACGGACTCATGCCTCTCGCGTCACATCAAGGGTAAGCCTGCTGTCCTCGATTGTAGCGAAGCAATCCTTCTGGATAGTAGCTAAAGGCAACAAGTTACAGAGCCTCACTAGGGTCTCGAAGCCATGTTTGATATTACATGATTGCATTCGTCGAGGACGAGACAGCATACAAGGGTGAATGAATAAGAGGTAAGAGGACAGGACAATAAATAACACCTTAAAAAAGAGGCAAGAGCGACCTGAATCGCCCACCGTGGACTCGGATGCGATTGGCGGCTCAAATAAATAGGGGCAATGTAAGTCGCCGGCACCCAGTGTCGCTGCATGCTCAACGCGCTTATAATTCTCCTCTTGCATTGAGGTGGCAACATGAGATGGCGCAATGTGCTGCTGTCTCTGTCCAGGTTATCTTGTGTATGTTTACCTCTACGGTTGCCTCCCCCACGCTGGAACGAAGCAATTGCACAACGTGGAGGCGTTGAAAGGGAACGGTATGAGCAGAATTTCTGCCCTCAATTCGCAAAATACTTCAGGGGGGGGGGGTTTCTCGGATGGGGTTTCTGCACCAAAACGTATCCGCTCCCGCGCCTTCGTCTATGCTAGATATTAGGGACAAAGGTTAGACATGTCACATTCGGGGGTGCCATTCTTTTTCCATGTTCCTGCGTCCATCTTTCCATCTTTAGGGCTGTTGGTATAGTAGCCGAACAAACGTATTCTCTCTGGTGCAATCGTAACACCGACACGGTACCGAGCTGCGATTCTAATGAAGACCCCATATGCAACGGGCTTCAAGAATGCGAAATGGGTCCGTGGCTGTGAAATCTTAATGCGTTCACGATTTGTCTTTCAGGATCGTCTCTGATCTCAAGACAGTACGGGAATGCACCCGCAGCCCGTACTCATCAAGGCCTGCGCAGGAGACTGACGGAAGTGGCTGTAGCAAGGCGGGGCGGGAATTCTTTTAGGTGGCTGCGTAGCACCCCAAAGCTGAACGGCCAACTCTGCAAGCCTTTTGTATCCTGTGTGTCTGATATAGCCTTGGGAAGGGCTTGCCACAATTGTAGACCTGGTACGAGTAGAATCTGCGCCCGATGGCAGCGCGACTGGAGGCACTATGTGCCCTTTGTTTCACATACATGCCAAAGCTTTGATGAGTGCCCGTGCAAGGATTAGGCATGACAGATCGTTCGGCCACGCGTAGAGCATTGGCAGTGACTTTGTAGCATGACCTCGGTTGAGCAGACATCTGAAGTCAGAACGTGCTGGCTTTCTGAAGTTGCACCCAGATTTCGCAGTCGCAGCTCGAGTCCAACTGCCTTAGCTCGAGATGGGCGGCATCCGTTGAGGTTGCGTCGTGATCATTGGACGGCGCTGTCCCTGCCTAGGTGTTCCAGTTGCTCAGCTCAACCTCTGCCCCTCATCTTACACTGTATCTTCACTCACTTGAAACATCTCTTTCCCTACTCCAATCTGAGATCTACCCAAATCTAGCTGTCATCCGCTTGGTACCCGCTCTGGATGTCCGTATCAACAGAGGAAACGCCAATCAACTCTGGGATTGAGGCAGGGGGATCGGTTGTAATATGACGAAGGTGGAGTTTTCAACTTCGAAATCGTCCTGAACGCACAGGAAATAGCTGCGGGATTCGTTAAATAAGAGATGCCAGCCGATCCAGTTCTCTTGAGTAGTCTTTGTAGTACTTGCGTTTTTGGGAAGCGACCAAGTGATATGCCAGGCATATCAGTGGAGAGTGGTTTCTTCAATCTTTATGAAGCGATAAATAAACCATTGTGAATAGGGCAATATTGTACCAGACAAATCAGAAACCCAGTCGCTCGTGGCTATCTACTCTAGGTCAGTCAGCAAGTCTTCTGTGTAGCTCTCCACATCCACGTTGCTATCCACATCCACGTTGCTATCCACATCCACGTCTGTATCGACATCCGTCGGGTCCCCTCCCTCGAAGGCAATACCTTCTTCAATGGCCTCATCTCCGATCTCAGGCTGTTGATACCTAATCTTCTTCAAGCAGTGGTGGCTAGCGGGGAAGTAGCTTCTAAGGACTACCGCTTTGCATAAGCAGCACAGGATAAAGAGCTGATAGAAGGTGTCTTCTGACATGCCTTGCTCGACAAGTTCAGCCACTTCACCCGGAGTGGGGGCCGCTACTGCCCGGCTCTTCACTACGAACACCTACGATTGCAATTAAGAAAATACGATACCAATATTAAATAAACACTCACGCTTAACACCTCGAATGTCGGTGATACAAGTGGGAAACACTTGCTGAAGGCCATTGAGAAAGTTGCGAGTAGAATTGTATGTGAAAGGTCTTGGCGAGCGTGGGCTACCTGAAATAAAAAAAGGAGAATCAATGCCTTGTTGGAAGGCCGGTGCTAGGACGGGCTCACCTCGCTTGGGGTATCCCCTCACATGTAAAACAGGCAGGATGTAGAATCGCTCTAAACACACTGAGGCACAAAGCTATTATGACTTGGTCTTGTTTCTGCAGAATTCCGAAACCCACCAAGATACCCGCACCGCCTTTTGGCGCACTCTGCGGTATATTCGCCATTCAGGAAGGATGATTTGCTAAGTTTCATTGGCACATGGACCACTCCGATACTACTTTCAGTGTATTCCTGGCGATCAAGGAAGGCGCAAAGGCAAGAGGGAGCACGAAATTGGTGCGTCCTTTGATGGTCTTCAAGGTCGCTGGGGGTGATTCGTCAACCCGTGCCTAGCTCAAACCGGCCTGCGTAGAGATGAGAAACTTCGACCACACCGACCCAATCAATAGCTCACCATTTCCACAGCGACAAGTCACAGGTTTTGAAATTCCAATGAAGGATTGTTGGGGGTGTGGCAAGTGTTTGGAAGTGTGCGGCTTGTATCCTTCGGTTGAAATCGTCGAGATAGGCAATCTTTTCTTGCGTCTGGCGCTTCAAGCGCTCAGAACACGTAGTGGATCGATCAATGAGTGGAGCAGTTGTGGCTGACATAGTGATAAGACTCGTGGAGGCCAATGAAGAAGAAGAGATGGTCAAATAAATCTCTCTTCCTGTCTGATTTATGTACCTGAAAGCTGCTCCTAGCGTGACATATGGGCGCTAATGTTGCGAAAGCGTTGCTTTGATACTGCACCTTGATGCAAAGCAACCAGGAGTTATTTTGGGGTTACCAGGCGGCAAAGCGTTGGCCAGAGACAAGTGTCCCCTGATGCAAAACGTAGTCGCTGAGGGTCCTCCTGGGCACAGGAAATCAGCTAGTTGTGCGCGTTGAGGGATGCCAGAAGCTGCCAGCTTAAGCCTGTCGCTGGTGTCAGGAATCGAAGGTTTCTCAGCACAGAAAGGGCTCTTAAGAGGCGTCCCTGAATCTACACACTATAGCTCATAACAATTTCCCTTAGACCAGTGCGTAGCGAGCCAATGCGTTGCTGGGAAATCTCCTCATCATTTGACGCACAGGTTGACGGTCCTTGACGCTCTTCAAAAATACCATTATACGAAAAGTAATAAATATCTAAGGCCTCGGTGCTACTAACTGTACTACAAGAAGTCTATGGGACAAGAGTTGGTCATGATTGTCCCTACATAGCTGATACACGGAGGAAGGGATGTGATGCGGGAGCTTCAGCAGGCTTGCTTAAGCTTTAGTTCCTCCCAGCTACATTCAGGGTATATGCCCCTCCCAAGGACTTCTGCGATAAAATTGATGAGGGCCAAGTTCATCTCCTTCGACTTCTGCAGCCGATCTTGGAATGAATCAACATGCCCCTGTAGCCAACCCCTCTCTCGCTCTGCTTTGTCCAGCTGTCCGTTGAGTCGGGTTACCCTTTCGCTGATCTTAACGTCCATATCGCGGTTAACCGCAAGCTTTGCTCGAAGGATCTCAGCGTTCAAAGCAATGGTGTTTCCTCTTTCCTTCTCAAGATCAGATTCCGCATTGCGCAGATCCGACCTCATGGCGGCCAATTGGCGGTAAAGGTCGTTGACCTTTGCCTTCAAGACCTGAACTTGAAGTACGGGATCCTCTTCAAGCCCCAAGGTAACATCTTCCACTTTGCCTCCTCTGTGAGTATTACGTGCTGCCAGATATATTCATAAACTCACACTGGTCCATGGTGTTGATCCCGGGAAACATGGTGCGGCTTCTGTCCTGAGTATTCAGAGGAGATATGAATTAGAGGATGAGGGTGTAAGGTCGTCTTTATTATATAGACAATGTTCAGAAACTCAAAGCGGCATTTTACGCAATCTGTTGCCGTTACCCTTACAACAAAGGCAGAACGCTCTGCGACGGACAAATGTTGCATGGTGAAGTACTGTAGATTCCAAAAGGGGGGCCTAGAGAGACCCGTCAGACCTTGAAAGCAGATGGGGGGGATGAGGAGACTCACCAGGGGTAGGGATCAAATAACGGTAGTCTCTCTGCCACTGCTGGTCGGTGCAAAGCAACCAGTGTTTCTAACTTGTTGCCATACGACGATAGAGGGCTGTGACTAAACTAGTGGCGAGCCATTCCAGCTGTAAATGCTGAGGGCAGTCTCGTTAGGCCCAGGAATTGGACACCCATCCGATCGTGGCAGCACCCGAGACCAAGCACCATCCTGCTTGACTAGTTTGACTCAGGGTAGCGACTTTTCAATTAGACGTGGCCGATTACCAGCAATCAGCAAGGCTCCCGGTAGCGAGGGGCAGATGATGGATGGCGAATAAAGGTGCATCGACTAGGAAGGCGACGCGAAGGCGGGGTGCCCGGGCCGTAATGAGCGTCAAACGAGAGCTAAGAATAGCACAACTTCGAATTAGACGCCCTAATACTGCCGAATATTGGCAGCGCATCGGCGACGGATCACGTCACGGATCAAGATGAGCTTGTCCAACTGGATCTCATTGCTCCCTGCCGACCTCGAACAACGCCCAACTTGAAGGCAACGGCGATTGCGGGTAAAAGAGAGAAGAGACTCCCAGTGGTATTATTATGCTGATAAAGTGTGAACACCTTCTGGGGAGAAACCCCCCGGAGTATGGTGCATGTACGAGTCATATAAGTTAGTAGGATGCCAGATGTAACTTAGTCAAGCGAGATCGCCTACTACGGTTGTCCTTTTGTCTTCCAGACAGTGAATAGAAATGTCAGAGGGTAACTAACATGAAGCGCCGAGGCCAGCAATCGGACACTATCCATAACTTTCTTTCTTTCAAATACAAGTAACTGCAAAGTGACTCATTCCCCCAATCCGTCACCACCGTTGGCAGCAAGCTCCTTCAGTCGTCTCCTGCGTTCCTTGATCTTGGAAACAACGGAGTCTTTGTGAGCGGGTCGAGCATTGATCTGCCTAGGGAAGACCTGTCTATATCCATGTTTAGTATCAACATCTGCGTAATCAGGGATACACTCACCGATCCCACCACGCCATAAGTTGCCTGACTTCATCGTGCTCCTCTGGGTCCTCCAGCAATGAAATTACAGATGCATAGAATGCTTCCGAATCCGTCACCAGATCTGTCCTTGAAAAAACAGGGGATGACGACAGGCCGAATCGTACCTGACAAAATGAGCTTAAATGTGTGAAATCTCAAGTGCAGAGGCGACTCACCTGTGCGGCAATGTATGCAATGGAGGCGATGGTGACAGATTGCATACCGTGGATTCGGGCATTGCAAGATCTTGTGGCTCGTGGCTCTCGACTGTTGACAGAACTGGGTGATGTGAAAACGTGTTTGTAAGCCTGTATTTTTCTTCAGCAATGCAGATAACAATAGGAGCAACCCAAATTACAGAAACAAGCAGCCCTCCACGAAGGAGCCCCTCCCATGGGTTCTGTTCGTTGTAGAAATAGTTCTGATATAGAAAACGAGGCCACTGGTCCCCCGAGGGGACTATTTCGCCAGACCTAAGCTGGTCTCGGACCCTTTTCGAGTTAGCAATATGTTTGCAACCAAGTATCGGTGCCCTGGACCTACTTCGGGTCATTCCAGTCCAGGTTCACTGGGCACAGAAGCTCGCCAGTGCGTGGATGATAGAAGCCCCTATCTGTTTTGACATTTCTCTGCAAGGGCGGGAGAAGAACTTCGTTCGGTGGGGTAATCCAGTCGATGATGACACTCTTCAAGGACTTGGTATCGTCGGAACGTGCACTCGATGCCCCTTTCGTGATCTGAATCGCGGTCAAAGATTGATCGCTGGTGAGCAGCAAAGGAAGAAACAGACTCACCATGTCAGCGATATGAAAGAGGTCTTGCTCCGAGCCGGTACAGAGGCACTCCTCAAGAGTGGGGGAGAGAGCCAGAAGTGCAGTGTAAATTTTATGCTCTTGAAGCTCGCTAGGTGTTGAGAGAAATGTCGGCGAAGGCATTTGCGAAAAAGAGATCAAACCTGCCTTTCGGTCAAGTCCTCTTCAACTACACGACCTAGCTCTAGCTGGATAGTGCGTGCCAGCCCTTGCTTGAGCAACAACTGAACTTGGCAAAAGGCTTGGATAGTGCGCCCAAAATGTCTGCCGTGGTGAACCAAAGGATCTGTTCGGCACCTAACCCAACCAATGTCAGAGGGAACCAGGACGTCGAAATCCATTAATAGAATAAGGCAGAAGTAGAGGGCTTACGGTCGCTTTCGTGGCCCGGATGTAAATACGTCAACCGTTTGCTCCTGTCTTCGCTTGGGTTGGTAGGCGGCCTTAGAAGGGGGAACTGGCAGGTCCTCAGAATCCTGTGAAAACTCCTGTGAGCCTGTATGGTTTGAGCGCTGGCTCTCCTCGTTGCTTCCGAATGGTGGCATTGACTGTGTGATTAGCGGCAGTGACATGGGTTCACCAGGACCAGCGTGTTTGGGTCTTAATAGCGTCCTGGCCATTGAGCCATCAGAGGGCATCGTCGCCCAACTTGGAAAGTGGTCGTTGCTACAACGCGCTAAGTAGCGGAACATGTCTTGCAACCGGCAAAGGTATGGTTGTACGGAGACTGGTATGGGCTGACGCATGGCAACGGTAACAGAGCCTTGCTGTGCTGACTCTTTGTTGGCTATGAAGGGGGTCGTGGGCTGTGGTGGGATCATGAAACATATGCCCTTGGTGACAAGGCTTTTCAGGTCCACAGTCAGCGTTGTTCTGCTAAAGGTCCACATGCACACAAAACTGTTGAGCAAATCTCCATGCCATTCGAGTGAACCTATAGACCATAGAAGCTTGTACCACAATCATGTACATCGATGGTGCCTCGAAAAATTGGTCAGCCAGACGTAGAGGCCTGGGCCCCTTCCTGATCCTCCTCCTCCTCCATGGTGTCTGAATCATCAGTATCTTCAAGCTCTGGGTCGAATGTTCCTGGAGCATATAGATGCTCGTTCCGTCCAAATGCAGTCTTCCGAGCCCAGTCTGGACCCTTCCCCTGTAAAAGCTCAAATGAAGCCCTGGGAAAGAAGAAAACCGACCCAATCCTTCCAGGTGTTATCTTCATCGACTTTTCCTCCTGAGTCTGAGGGAGAGGGTAGAATGTATCGACAAGGTGAAGGATGCGGCTGGAATAGAATATACACATATCCCCGGGAAGGTATCTAAGATGTTGTTAGCAAGGAAGAAGGGTGGACAACTGGAACTGTGATACATACGCGAATTTGGCCCCCAACTGGGGCATCTTCATTTCTCCGCCCGTGTACTTGCCAACACCAAAGGAGATGGAAGGGCCGACATCATTGTTGTCGGTGTGGAGAAGCCCTTGAAGCTTGTATATTACGGCTCGCGCTAGCATGGGCCCATCGGAATCATCGACAAACCAACGACCCGCCTTGAATGCCTGCTTATACTCCCTATAAACTTTGGGGAACACCACTTTGAATATAACAGCAATAATAGCAGCGATTTCGGATGTGAGAGCGAAGTGACTGGCAGCAGCAGCAAAAGTTGTGCTATTTTGAGTTGTAGCGCCCAGCAGGAACAGACCCTAGGAGCATAATATGAGCATGCAGAAAGCAAGGCCCAGCACAACGTAAACATACCTTGTCAGGTTGGTTCTGCTGAATCCAGCCGTGGCCGATGTGCACAACACCAGAACGCTCAACACCCATGGAAGAATCTTCCCCAGCCCCGCCGGGATGCCGATCGTCGCCATCTTGCTCATCGAGGTGTTGATCATCAGGCAAAATATATCGGTGAGCATTGTCGTGGCCCACTGCATCCTCATCTGCTTCGTCCGCGCGAGATTGTTCTAGAGGGTATGCCATCGTGCTGGTTCCCTTGTGGCGTTTCTTGTCCTTGGAGAGGGTCAGATCTGAACACAGCGTTTGGCAGCATAGGGCATATAAGTCACATTGCTCGCGCTGGAGATAATTAGATGCGAAAATCGCGATTAATTCAGGGACTTACCGACAAACCATCCCTGACAATGCGGGAGCCTGGAGTCGCGCTGTGCCGCCGGTCAAGGTCTACTTGGGTGCGGTCTACGTACTGACCTGCTTGCCTATTGTGCGAGGCTGATGCTGCGATTGTGGTGTTCACTCCCAAGCGCGAGCGGTGTTCAAGCCCAACAACGCACCTGAACGTCACGTGGCACAAAAAGTCGTTGACCCAAGTAGGCCAACACCAATTCATCATCAGCTGTATAGTACAGCGAAGATTCAACGATGGCAGGCTGATCGGGTCCCAACGCGGTGTCACAGATATCTTGCATAACAGGTAGTTCCCGCTTCGGAGGTGCCTTCAAATCCGAAAACTGGACGTCCAAGATGACCCGTGTGGCCGTCGCCATGAAGTTCTTCATAAACTTCTTCTTGGCCTTAAGCGTGCGGTCGGAATAGGCAGTAAGGCTCCTCTTCCTACCCTCGCTCTGCTGGTGAGGCGACGGGACCACGTCAGGTCGAGGACGGTCAACAGTGGGCACCACAACTTGGGCAGGGGTTGTAGGCTCGCTGTCAGGCTGGAAGGGAAATGCATATATTAGTCTCAGTTCCTCAAGAAACAGAAGCGACTTACACTATGTTTCCTCTTCTTCGACGGTTGAGCAGACATGGATGAGTACGGGGAGGATAGGGTAGCTGCCCAAGTTGTGAATGTGAAGACGATGTAAAGGCTCGGAGATTCCCCCTGCACTTCCATTCCTCCCGTCACTTGAGTTGTAAATGAGATGCGGCCCTTGTGCTAGTGTCCAGCGAAAAAGTTCCGGGTCTGTATATCCAAGGCCCGAAACGCTGGCGATGCATAAAATGGATTGCGTGCGGCAATACACGTCGGTCGGAACCGACAAGCCCAGAACCCCCTAAAGGGTGGTTAGGACGGGAATATGTTCGTCGACGTATCCTAGCTGAAGGTAGCCTAGTCCGTGGTGACGGTGAGGTGGGGTGCTCGAACGTGGAACGGTGCGGCCCGAGGGTTCGATGTCCAAGAACGAGGCAGGTGCGGAAAGAACACCGGAGGAAGCGCATGCTCAGAACAGATTCGTTGTCTGCGGGGGTAGGGGAGGCTAAAGAGAGGTTTCATCAGCTCTTGAGGGTCTTCAGGAACAAAAAGGAGGAAAACGTACACAAAGCAGAAGGCCACGAGGAGCGCAATAGTGATCTGTGTGCCGCCCAGGCCAGCGTAATCAGCGGCACAACGGCCGTGCCTGATCAGGAAACTTTCAGTCCAGAATCCGAGAACAGTGTTTTGCAACCTGGAGGACATGGTGAGCCATGTACATGGAGTTGAAAATGAACACCTTGATGTACCTTGAGTACGTCCTGCAATACGCCAATCCAACTGCCTCCCTTCCTACTGGATCAGTGCGGTCTTGATTTTGACATTTCCTCCGACTTGATCTTGGCCTTCCACGTTCCTTGATCATAACCTTCCGCAGCGGGCACCCCCGCAGCTCTCTCGGTCGCTTCACCACACCTCACCACCACGGTCGGAAGCAATGTCGCCGTATTCTACAACAATAATATAAGATCTCCGTACGTCCCAAATCTTGCCACGTTCCGCGACGTAGATCTGAGTGCTGCCGAGGACGTACAGCCGTTCGGGAAGTGGGTGGCGAGCACACGGATGTGATTGGCAAGGTGTTTGTAAGAAACTAGAGGAGGTCGAGGTCGAGATAGTGATGCTGAAGACTTTAATAGCGAAGTTCATGCAGGCTGGCCACACATGGTATCTGACACATCGCAGCCAAGTGATGATGTTCGAACCACCCGCAACCCTCCTTGCCTGTCGTTGTCGACGTCGAATCGGGGTGTCTAAGCACTTGCATCGTATCCGCCAGCCTCGCTCCCCCCTTCACCGTAACCATCATTTCTGTCCCCGCCTAGCCGAGCTCCGTGCCCGCTTGCCTCTACATCATGATTCATCTCGACACCTCCCACCACCAGCACAGTAGCCAACAACGAACTTGGACTCGGTCTGAGCGCCAGTGGAGTGCCGTACGGTGGCGAAACGGGACTGGCGAAGCCTATTGGCGTGGGTATGAATGTTGAGGGGCGGCTTCCCGATCTTCGAGGTGTCGTGGGTCTTCTAGTGAAGGAGTTTGACTGTGACTGGTTGGATGAGTCTTGGAGTCATCAGGCGAGATCACGCCCAATGCTCCAGCACCCAATAAGATGGAAACGCGGTCAACAGGATTGTGCACATGGCGGAGAGGGTGCGGGATGAGGAGGTGAGATGGGCAAGACCATGTCTCGCTCCCAAAGTGTATCCCTTATGACCCGTTTCGCCTCCTTGCATAGCTCTTTTCCCTTCCCTCCGTCCATGTCGTGTCCCCGTCTCCTTGCCCCTGTCACTGTTCCTTCAGAGCCTGAAGGACGTCCGCTTGAGATTACAGCATAGGTTCAGACGATCTCGACACTGATCCCCACACTACACCCAACGCTCTCCGCATGACCCAACAGCAGCGTATGCATCATCGGCGTTTCGAGCACAATACCGAAATGTCCGTTCCACCCTGTACGAAATACTGTGCCTAGGCTTGGACGTTCGGGTCGGGATAGGTGATGGATGGGTCGTAGATGTAGGGCGGGCCTCGAGTGAGCATCTCGGCAACTTGGGAAGGAGATAGAGGGCGAGAGGTGTCCATTCCACCACTGCCGGCCTGAAGAGAGTCACGTCGGTTTGCGACGGGCTGATTTTGGAACGAGTCTCGACGGTTTGCGACAGGTCGTTGTTGGAACGAATCTCGACGGTTTGCAACGGGCTGCTGCTGCTGCTGCTGCTGAGAGGCAGATTGAGATGCGGGTTGTTGAGAGGCCGGTTGATACGCAGGTTGTTGATGGGGAGTAAACTGCTCAGGCTGGGGTTGGGGTTGGGTAGCATGTCGTTCAGGTTGAGCTTGCGGGATCGATTCTTGCGTCGCATGTCGGGTAGGCTCTGGCGAAGCATATCCAGCACCACCAATCGACTGCTGCGAATGCAAAGGCTGGGTACCCTGTGCACCCAACTCCATTTATTGTTGGAGACTCATCCCATGCTGTTGCGGACTCATTCCTTGCTGTCCCTGTTGCTGCAAGCCCGTCCCTCCTTGTTGCTGCAGACCAATCCCTTGCTGACCCTGCACAGGCGACACCATCGATCCAACGGGAGACGAAACAGATCCAGCTGGTGGTCCCACCCCTCCTACACCACCGATCCCAGCACCAACACCAAAACCAAACGATTCCCATCTCTGTGGGATGGCATCAAGCGAAGCAACTTGAGCAGGCGTCGGTGCAATACCACCAAGAATCGCAGCGCCAATGGACCCCCGGTAGGACCACCGCCAATCGAGCCACCTCCAATCAAACCGCCATTGAGAGGACCACCACCAAGAGGAGATCCGGCACCAATCGAACCACCCTGAGGAGTGGGCGTCTCAACAGCCGGCGAACCACAATTCTCCAATGGGTTCGGAAGCGGCAAGAGGTCATCTACCTCGTCTGCTACGGCTGGTTGAGGCTGAGGAGCCGCCTGTGGCTGCATTGCTGGTTGCATGGGCTGTTGCACGGGCTGAGGCTGCATCGCCTGCTGAAGTGGCTGCTGTTGAGGCTGCATTAGCAGTTGCATCGGTGATTGCTGAGGAGGAGCATCATATTGCGACTGAGCAGGATCCAAGTCCCAGCTGACAGCGAAGGATGCACGAATCCGCGAGACGACGTTGTCCATGCCGGAGAATGAAGATGCTCGGGAGTGCGGCGACGGTGGTGGTGGTGCTAGGAAGGAGCTGGAGGTGGTAGTGGTAGTGGAAGGAGTGCGCGCCTTCTCGTACGAACTGGGTTGCCTCCGTCGAAAGGATTTGGGGTGCCGCAAGGATCGCAGCGCAGTACCTACATACATAGGCCGCAAACCGACGATGTCAACAGAGCATACTCAAAACACCAACAAGGTGAATGCAGTATGCCAACAGCAGACCACCAACAAGGTGGGCGGGTTGAACACTAGCAAGGCGAATGCGAGACACCAACAAGGTGACTCGACTCAAGGAGTAGATAGCCTACACCAACAAGGTGAATGCAGTATGCCAACAGCAGACCACCAACAAGGTGGGCGGGTCGAGAGTTGTTGCACCTCCCCTGGGTAGCAGGAGATGGTGTCCTAGCGGGGACGTAGCCCGCCTGATACTTCGGTGCACTGTACCCTCCACTGCCCCCTGAAGCCGCTGCAGCTGACGAAGATCCTCCTGCGGCTGCGGAGGAAGAAGAACCGCCAGCACCACCGGTAGAGTTGGCAGCAAGTGAGTACTGAGACCAGGTTCCACGTCCTCCAGTATCCTTCATCGACAGCTCGCGGACGCGCTGGAGCTCCTCTTCTTCCTTTCGACGGACTTCATCGTCAGCGGATGGAGGGAGTGGTTCGCTGGTTTGGTCGACTTTATGGCCTGAATATTCACTTATAAGTTGAATGGTTGGGCTAGAGAGAAGATAGCTGACCCTTTCGCTTTAGATCATCGTAGAGACCTTCCATCAACCCCAACGACGTGTCGTTCTCCCAATCTGCAGACCACTCTGCGATGAGCCCCAGAGCTCGTTTCTTGACCTTGTCATGCGCAGTCTATGCAGCCGGAAAATATCAGACTCAAATTTCTAGCCCTTGAAACCTCTAAAGCTCACCCGATCTGTGACGAGTTTATCCAAAGCCTGCGTAAACGCCTTGGACGAGATCTCCCGATGCAAGACGATCGTGTAGTTCTTGACGAGACTGTCGGAAATTCTGACCGTGCCGTTGATTGCCGTTGAACGCCGTTGGAACGGTGGTCTCCATCCCGGCCGTTGGAACAAGACCCAAAAAGCATTGGAACAGCTGGATCAACGCCGATTCAACAGCTGGGCAACGGCTGGGCAACGGCGTTTGGCACGCCGTTGACATGGTGCATTTTTACTTTGTTTGCCGTTGACATGCCGTTGATCCCGTGCTTGCCGAGATCACCGTTGGAACGGAGGTGTCAGAATCTCTGACAAGTGCTTCGGCTAATGTGAGGGCATACAGCTGGACATTGGCGTTCCGGTGCGCTAGACGCTTTATGAGAGCTGCGACGGCATTATGGGATCTGTATAGCGATCGTTAGCACTATGATCGTCAACGTCATCATGCTCTTGGGTATATCCCCAAGAGCATGAAGGGAAAGACATTCACCCTTCTTGGCCTTCGTCTACGACCTTATCACATAGGTTCAATATAACCTCCCAATTCTCCGACGTCTGGTTCTCATCCGTTGCTTTCACTGTTGAACCATTGGACTCAGCGATTCGACTCGTCCAGAGATAGATGTTCGAACGCACCGACGATCTCGTCATAAGGATTCGTGGCACCTCCTCCAAACATCGTGGCTAGCAACTACGCCGTACTCGACGTTAAAGAATCGAGGAAGGATGTGGTATGGGCGTAAGACGGAAGGGCTGCGGGTTTGTATGTCAACACTGCTATGGCTACAGCATCCGTGTTCCGGGTAGAGGCGTAGACGGCGTTTCGGCGAGCTTGGGTGGGGGACCTTGATTGGGACGTGAACGGGTGAAAGCAATATCATGCAAAATGACCATTACAGAGGACTTTGCATGACATCTAGAGGTCGCCTTTGCTCATCAGACCTTTCGATAATCTTGCTGTCTCTCGCAAAGCTCTATCGCGTATCAGCTGTCATTCTCGGCTGTGTAAAGGCCGGCGATAGACGTTCCTGCATCCTCAATAGCGGGAATATCTCCGTTTCGCAGTTCAACCATGGCTCCCATCCAGGGAACTTGGTAAGTCGAGGCCTTGAACGCTTCGATCGTAATCCTCCTCTGGTTCGGGATAAACAGAACGGCCACAATTTGCAGGGGTACACCGAGGACGAGGTTGCCTATCCGATCAGAGCCGAATTTCTAAGCTGTTTTAAGCTGTCAGTCAGGTTCCAGGCTGATACGAAGGAATGGGAGGTAACACTCACTTTACCATTGAGGGGATCGACACCGCTGGCCAGTGAGGCAGGTAGAAATCCTCGTAATGACCTGACCTGCGTGGCGGTGGAAGGACCTTTGCTCGAGATGCAAGGGCTTCGGGGAAGATGACAGCAGGGAGGCCAGCCTGTACGTACAGACCTTTGATTGGGGTGCGTCGGGTGGTTTGTGAGCAGAGGTGGCAATTCTAACGATAGCTCAGCGGTTTGAATGAGTAGGACAGAGAAACGATGGGCACTAACCTCAGGCTTTCGAAGCGAAAGGAGCGAGGGCTGGACCAAACCGGAGCAGATGCCTCGTGTATCAGGCTGGCCTCCCGTATAGCTTCTGGAAGCCGGCGGTAGACGCGAGCCCAATTGACCAAAACCTTGTCACGAGAGGTGTTGTTATCTAAGCGTCCGAAGTGTTCACAAAGAGCTGGGGAACTCCCGCAATCCACGTCTCCTTGCAAAGGTATTATGGATAGCCTTGACCATTCGTTTGTCACACTTCTTCTGGACCACGCCAGTAGATGCCAAGGGGGAGAACGGCGTGAGAGGCGACAACCATCAAGCCTGGAACTTGACAGAGCGTTGGAAGGAACTGGAACATGTTCTTCAGGCGTCAAACAACGCGGCCCACGGGTGTGATATCCGAGAACGACGACAACAGTGTTATGTGGTATGAGATGCTGGTACGTCCCATGTCTGGCGATCTTGGTGAGGTACGTGACGTGGATCCGGTCGGGTTGTCAAGAACATCCAGTGAGCGGTGGCGAGCACATGATGTGATTCGCGAGCGACAGGACGGGCACAAGCCTGAGCCTAACGAAATGAGAATCATTAGCCGACCGCCGACGTTTCATGTGAGGGAACAAGTTTACATTCAGGTTGGCTCGCTTTGCGCCGATCGTGGATCAGCCGGGATGTTGTGAGGGAGGCTGGAGGCCCGAAGTTATAACCACAGATGTTCTCCAAGAAGGTGCCGATTAGAATCCGACCAGACGAGTGAAAGGCCAAGATTCTGCTCATTGACACACCTGCATGAGTCTTGATCGTCTCGCCTAGAGAAGCATGCAGAAACAAAGTCTGTTACATCCCATGTTAGCCATCGTTTGCGGAGGAAGGGGGAGGGAAATCTGACAAACCTTTGTGAGTCTGAGACGATCGGGAGGCGGCCGAGAGCATAATTTGCGATTGCATAGGCGGCCTACGCATGCCGTTCAGCGAAGGAACCCAAGACGCGAGAAACGATACCTTACAAGCGGAATGGAGGTCGAGATACGAATGTATGTTGGTAACGGAACATAACCAGCCCAATTGGCGTCTGTGGATGAAGAGCACCCGTTGAGCCACCATCAACGGGCACAGATAGATGAGCAATGTACGCAGCCAATTCCTAAGCGCGAATCACCCTCTCGCATTTTTAATCATTTGCTCAGCGTAGAGTGACTCGGATGAAAGGAGCTTGATGAGCCGGCAGTCTCGTGCGCCTAATCAGTTGCCCTTGTCACTCATCCATTGTCGCATAGAAAGAGTAGTAGAACATACCTGCGCATACGACTGGCGATGTTGCAGATTTGCATGTGGGTCAGGTAAAGGGCCGACGGGGCTCGCTTGAGCAGGAGATTGAGCAGCAGGAGCGTAAGGCGCGTCGTACGCAGGGAGCTGAGGTTGCTGCTGCTGCTGCTGAGGCTGCTGAGGAGGCTGCTGCGCGGCCTCGGGTGGTGCACCATACCCCTGCTGCTGTTGACCATATGGACCCTGCTGTCCCTGCTGTTGACCAGGAGCAGGATAGGGCGTCGGTCCTTGTCCACTGTACGGAGCGGTATATCCATACGTCGAAGGTTGAACCGCTGGTGCAGGGCCTTGATTTGGTTGCTGTTGCTGGGGAGGCTGCTGCTGTTGACCGTACGCATTGACGGCGTAACACGGGCGCCAGCCTGGGAAGGTGCACCGTAAGGCGTCGGAGCCTGAGGGGCAGGACCTTGCTGAGGGGGAGGACCCTGTTGGCCGTACGGTGGGTATCCCTGCTGCTGCTGTGGAGGGACAGGAGGCTGATCGTATCCTCCTGGAGCCTGGGCCGGGTTCCAACCTCCATATCCCCCACCTGGAGCAGGAGCAACGGGAAGAGGACCGTACGAGCTCGACTGGTTGTGTGCCGTGTAGCTTTGAGGTCTGGCGTGTGCTGGGTATGGGACCGGTTGCTGTTGGTCGTAGACTAGAGGGGAAAAAGTTCGTCAGAATCGACCTTACTGAACAAGAAGAGAAATACGCACTCCCAGTGTGCCTCGCCAAACTCTCCTCCATCATCCTATCAAAAATCGACCTAGCACGCACGAAAGCCTCATTCATCGACACCGAATCCGCCCTCTTTTGACTGTACTTGTCAATCAGCTTTACAATCTTGGGTCTCAGCGCCATGCACGATCTGTACAATTCCTATTGTCGCTATCCCATCTCATCAGCCTCTACTCCATTACCTCAACAAACGGCAGTGAAAGAACATACTTGGATCCCCTCATTATCGACCAAACTCTCCCTCTCCACATCCCAATTCTTCAACATCAAAAGCAAGCATTCAACATGAACAGCCTCACCAAACACAACCGCCTCCGCCTCTGCTTCCTTCCACAGCTCTTCCTTGCTAGGCTCTGGCATCGGCTCGACATAGTTCACGGGGAATATACCGGTACCGCCTTTAAGTTGGCCTCGCCACCAGTCTTTGTAGCCTCTGTCGACGACTGTGATGATGTCACCCTTGTCGAAGGCGAGTTCGCCGGGTTCGAATGTGTGTAGGGCGCGGACGCGGGTTATTATGCCCGATGTGGTTGTTGTGGGGGAACTTGCGTCGTTGGTGGAAGGAGGAGGTTGAGTAGGAGCAACGGTGGATGGGGCGGGAGCAGGAGCAGGGGAGTAGCTCGTTGTCGAGCTCGGTCCACCATAGGAAGGCATATGAGCTCATTGAGCTGGTGGTTGGTACTGAGATTGCTGCTGATGGTAGACTTGAGGCTGGGGTTGAGGTTGAGCAGCTGGTGGTAGCAAGGCGAATGCGAGACACCAACAAGGTGACTCGACTCAAGGAGTGGATAGCCTACACCAACAAGGTGAATGCAGTATGCCAACAGCAGACCGCCAACAAGGTGGGCGGGTCGAACACTGGCAAGGCGAATGCGAGACACCAACAAGGTGACTCGACTCAAGGAGTGGATAGCCTACATCAACAAGGTGAGTGCAGCATGCCAACAGCAGACCACCAACAAGGTGGGCGGGTCGAACACTGGCAAGGCGAATGCGAGACACCAACAAGGTGACTCGACTCAAGGAGTGGTGAGGATGACGACGACCCCGTAGGTTGAAGTCGGTGATGAGAAAGAGGTCGGGTTGGGACGAGCGCGTTGTCTCACGCGGATAGGGGTTGATGGCGAACAGAAACAAACAAACAAGGTTGGAATTCGTCCATAGAGTAGATCTAGATAAAGGACGAGATGGAATATAAAATGTCTCGAGCGTGAAGGGGACGGAAAGCCGGGGGAAACTGAACTCCCGAACCCCAAACGAACGATCGTTTTTATCCAGTCTCTGGCAACTCGAATCATCATGGTTCGAGTCACGCGTCGAGACCGAATAGCCTAAGGTACGACTAAATATGGAATCAATGTCTACAGCTTGATAGGTAAAGTACTAAGAAGTGTCAAACTGTAAGTAAACGAAGCCGCGAAGAAACGGGAGCCTGGCACAAAGGCCTAAGAAGGAAATCGAATGCTTGACGGCGCGTCACGTAGGAAGGATGGGGCGAACCTCGCCGAGGCGAGATCCATCCTCCACAGAGCGGATAGCCCACACAAACAAGGTGAATGCAGTATGCCAACAGAAGACCACCAACAAGGCGGCCGGGTCGAACACCAGCAAGGCGGATGCGAGACACCAAAAAGGTGCCTCGACTCAAGGAGTGGATAGCCTACACCAACAAGGTGAGTGCAGTATCCCAACCGAAGACCACCAACAAGGCGGGCGGATCGAACACTAGCAAGGCGAATGCGAGACACCAACAAGGTGACTCGACTCAAGGAGTGGATAGCCTACACCAACAAGGTGAAGGATTCGTTATCATGGTGATTATAGCGACTGAGAGGGGCGAGGTGATCATGGGCAAACGCTATGCCTAGCAACCCGCCTGGCCTTGCAGTGGTCTGGTGTTCTCCGGCCTTGAACTGGTGGATGGTAAAGCCGGTCGTCGCCTGCTCACAGGAAGATGTAAGTGGGAAAGCCATGCCTCATACGGGGTAGCCACACCTGTCGTGCGCGGGATCGCCACGAGGGCCAACGCGTGGTGTCCGCGATGATGAAAACGAGCATTGAGTCGTTAAGGCGGCTAAGAAGCAAAAGCCCCGTTTGCAAGCCTTTATTCACGGAAGACCACGAACGCCCTTGACGCACAGGGCCTTCCGCGGCCTCTCCGACATAACTCCCCAAGCTTTCTGGAGTGGTGGTGGCGGGGACTAGAGCCGGGATGTGCACTCTTAAGCACACTAGTGTGAGAATTGTTCCCATCAGTCAAGGATCACGCGGACCGTAAGTAATATTCACTATCTAAACGAGATAGGGAACCATTTCGCTACTAGTACTACCCTCGCTGACGTGGTACCACTGGGTCGTGTTTCCGAGCAAGTACTGACAGAATTTAACTTCATTTATCCACCAAGCGTGGTATTGGTCTCTCTCCTGCTTCAGAGTCGCTGAGAGAGCAGCCACTGCCTCTCCTTCCTCCATTGCGTCTTGCAGCTCCTGCCTGGTTTTTTGGTTTTCCGACGCGAGTTCCAGGAGACACTCTTTATTCGTAGCCTCCCGACGTTCAGCTCTCCGTAGCTTCGACTCCAAGCAACGGATTTTCTCTCGGACCCTTTCCAATTTGCGGTCGCCTGGCGTCATTTGTGAGTCTCTGTTTGGAGGAAGTGATCGTCTTGCTTCGAAAGGCACACGCGCTGAGCCTGAATGCGCCACAGGTAATGAAATCAGAAATGGATTGATATCGCTCCGAGAACAACACTTACTACCAGATCGTGCAAAGCTCATATCCGTGTTCTCTTTGTCCAGACTTGTGTTTTCCCAGTAGGTGTCAAAGGCATGATTCTTTCCTAAGGGTTGTGTAAAGTTCATAGGAACTTGGATAGGGGAATGAATGGTAGTGCGAGAGCAGTTTGCTACGTTGGACGCAAGATAGATAGGTGTTTGAGCTTTGCTATGATTTCCTATGAAGGACCGACACCATTCCTCTTTTATATATCCAATCCTGAGATTAAAGAGAGCGTCATGGAGTACTAGGATGCACCGCCTGTTGTTCAGGGGATACGTACGCATTCCGACAGGGTATCATAACGTCGGATCTCACCATGTCGTCCGGAAATACAAGAGAAATGGCATACCGTAGGCTGGAGCGGCTCGCACAGAGCTGGTAGGTGCAGCAGGATGGCCTCTACGTCCTCGTCGCTTCATATGTTGGGCCAAGGCTTGGATATTGTGGCCCGCACTGAGCCTTCAGTCCTTAGGCTACTTCGACTCGATGCAGTAGCACTTTACTTCGGTGCAGATGCCAAAACATTCGTTTCGCTAATGTCACTGTTAGTAGCAACCTCCGTTACCAACAACAGAGCCCTAAAATGATGAATATTCATCAAATATCAGGCAAATAGCGTCGTATGCAGCATTTTTAGCACTTGAAGCCATACCACGGGGCTCGAGATTGTAAATAGTGTGAGATCAAGTTAACAGTAGCTTAAGCAAGGTGAGCGATATGGCAGCTGTACGAGAGCATCTAGACCTTGATGCGGGCTATGCGCACTACGCCGTCCATTTGATATTCGTACCGGTGGAAGTATGTGAGCAAGGTGAGGTAGGCTTTGGGGAGATACGAAAAGAAGGATGACGATGAGAGTCGTCGGCCAAACTAGTCCAAGCAGAAATGTCCGCACCTCTCGCGAAGTCTTCCGTGTTTGGGTACGGCAGCCATTACGCACTTGCTTAACTTCGTGTACCGAATCTATCTCCTTCTCTATTCTCTTGTATTATGCTTCCAGCATACGAGGACGCCGTTTATGATATCCAGTTTCCTGATTCGATGCTCTAACGTGGCTAGTTAAATTGATTCTTCTTCTTCGTTCCCCTGCGGAAGTTGTCCTTCGCTAGTCAAACTTCAAGTTCGCCATTCGTTTTGGAATGTTTACGGCAGAGGGTGACCCAGATTTCGACCTTTGGGCGTTTCTTGGTTTCCAGTATTCATCAAGGAAAGAAATGAAATTAATCGATCACATCAATAGGAACTACTTAATGGTCCTGCATCTGCTTCAACCTATTCCATTCAACGCACTCCGGATACACTCCCTCCACTAAAATTGTGGAAATAATGTTCAGAAGAGCAAGGTTCATCTCTTTAGATCTCTTCAGACGGGTTTCAAATTCATCTACTCCATCCTTGAACCAATCTCGCTCTTGCTCTGCATTGGTGAGCAGGGATCGAACGCGAACTTGAAGCACCTCCCCATCAATCCGGCGCTTGGTCTCCTGATCGATTGCCAACTTCGTGCGAAGGATTTTGAGATTGAGCGAAGCATCTTTTCTCTTTCCTCGTTCATATCGTTGTCCTTCTTCAGGAGTTTAGTTGACAAGACATTCAACTCCTGCCTCAAATTTGCAATCTCGGCTCTCTGGGACTCCATCTCTTGCAATTGGCTCTCTGAGTCGGTGCAAAACCCGTTGTTGGCAGTACTTTGCGAGTCCCCTAGAATCAATGAGACCTTGGTATGGGTGGCAGGCAGCAAGGCAAACCTACATTGATAAGATGCACGAGCGTCTGATCTGAGGTCACCATGGGAGCACCCGATGTGGAATTCAACAGTGCACTGGTCGAGAGCCAGGTCAGCATAGGTTGGGCCATGTTCCATTCAGTTTTCGTGAACAGTTCCCAGTTGAGGGATTCTTTGACGACTAGTTGATACGTTGTGATGAGCACTTCGTATCATCCGACGTGACATCACAAGAACTCTCGAAGAGCGTCGTGCGGAGGAGAGGGAGATGATTCTTGCCTTCATGCTACATTTGCACCTTGGTATTAGGAGCAACCCGCGCAGACTCTCGAGATCAACTCTCCAGAGTAGGCGATCTGGTTAATGGTCAGCACACGCACTTCAGTCACCCATGGAGAGACCCTACATGTCTCTCCAAGATTGATGCACCAAGTGCCAGGGGTCCTTGCTTGGTATGTCCAATGGAGATGGAGAGACATGCTGGGTAGACCCAATTGGAGAGACTGGAGAGACTTTTGGCATTTCCAAGCTTGGTAACACCATTTGGGTACACCCTATGTAGCCCTTGGAGAGATGCAATATTACAGGCCTATGTAGGGTCTCTCTATGGGTGACTGAAGTGGCACACGACCTATATTGGTCACAAGGGTACATACTGTAGCGTAACGACTCGGAGATGGGGGACAACGTCACTTCACTCCTTCTGATGCCAAGCCATGACCTGGATAGCCTTCCCAAGGCTTCAAATGCTGTCAACACAAGGTTCAAACATAGCTGAGGAAGGCACAAATCCAACGCGTAAGCCAAGAGGTAACTGTACTTGCATGAACACAGCTGTTCAATCAATTTACCCCCACAGAGTTGAGTCCAGCCAGGGACACTGCAGAATCACAGAAGATCAGCAGTTCCACCAATAGAGAGTTTGCGCAACAGCACCAGGGCGCTTTTTGGACATTGCGCGAACCGATGGCTTGGCGCTGATGCTCAGGTGGAGCCGGTGCCCCTGGCGCTCTACCATCCATAAAATTGTGGCATTCCCGACGAGCTGCGATAGCTAGATCGTACAGATTTTGGGCTAGTGTCGAGCAGAGGTGTCGAAAGGATTCGGCGGTGTCAAAAACAGGAATTGACCACAGGTTTCTTAGCGACACAATTTATGAACTGCGCAAAAAAGCGCCAAGGCGCTCTGTGGGCGCTGTGGAGCGCCGTGGCGGTGTTGCGCAAACTCACTAATGTGTGGTTTTCGATACCATGGAAGGCAGGACTGAGCACCCGCGCCACGGGTATGTAAAATCAGCGTTGAGGAGCTACAGTACCAGCAATGCATACCGGAGACACCAACAAGGTGAATGCAATATGCTAACAACGCAACACGAACGAAATGACGGCTAACATGGCGGACACCAAACACCAACAAGGTGAGTGGGTGAGGGTGCCAATAAGGCGAGTGCAGCCACCAACAAGGTGACATGGCTATTTAGCAGTAGACAACAAGGGGAGGATGTCGCCGACAGAGCAAGCTCGAGTCAACATCAAAGGAGAAAAGGGGTCGGAATGGTGGGGTCTTGTGATTATTAAGTTGGAGATCCAACGTCAATGGCGGGATTTGCGATGGAATAATTTGCAGTCTAGCACATACATATATAGTGGTTTAAAGAAGTAGGGTGAGAAAGGGGTGCGAGATATAGATGCCAATGTGCGAGATCATGGAGAGAGGGTCCAGAGGGAGGTTTTGGTTGCAGTTGAAGATTCCAGCATCGAGAGCTAGACGGTGATCAGCAGAGAACACAGTGGGGACTGCTGAACCCACTTACTTTATCAAAGGGTAAGACACGGTAAGGATCTTGGGTTTGTCGCTTGAGTAGGGTGACGACTACAAAAAAAACGCGTCAACGTCGAGTCTTCTCCGCGATGCTGACATTCGAGAACGCTCTCGATGAACCCAACATTGAGATGTTGTCAGCAATCGCAAGGGTGGTACTGTTTCGAAAGTTGGACTCTTTTGTCGTGTACAGAACGCCGCGCACCGTGACTGGAGTGGTACCGAGCAGCCCTATGAAATGTAGTGGGAGAGTTCCCATCTTGAGCCGAGATCATGGTATAAAGGTTGTCAGGGATTCGCTGGAGCTGAATGAGGCCCCTAAAGGATCTCCCTGTATTGATACTGTATCGTCGACGAGGGACGTCATGTGAACCCCGCGATGATCTTCCTGCAATATCGGATGGATGGTTGTGATCATCTCGGGTACATCTTGGCTACGCCTTGCTCTTCCGAAAGAAGAGCAGAAAGCCTGGCTGTTCTGCCCCCAGATCTTGTGAAAGTAGCTTCCATTTGGCTTGAGTACTTTGTCAGGACGAAGGGTGGCTTGAACAGGAGGACTGACTATACCTTTCTGGAGGTTTGTGCTCATACGATGAAACGGTTTGATGTATCGTGAGAAATAATTGGCCCGAACCGAATGTGCGGGACCAAAATGCCGCGTTGAATCAGTGATGTGCAGCTTTTGATGAGGGAACAGCTCCATAATCCCTCGCAGATAGGCCTTCATAGACACCTTGTAGGCGCTAATGCGATCTGGAGTTACAACGCGTAGCTTTGCAAGACGGACTGCAGTTACAAATTCCATGAATTTTGCTAGCAACGCCTGGGGTGCTCCCCACGATCTTTCCACAGATGAATCAAGGCAGTCGGCAGATGGTTGGTGCAGATGACATGCTAGTTGTCGGCGCTCAAAGTTCCATGTTCAGTGGTTCCCCAATTGGCTGGGGCAACGGTCACCCATGTTGTTTTGTTCATATCGGATCGGATAGCTGCCATCACGTCCGCTCCAAAAATGCACTCATCTCGCTGGGAGTATCCTCGGGGGTGTGCCAGAGTTTCCGGGCGACGAAACTGGGTAATTTATCAGTCGGTTGGCCAGTGGAAAGAAAGAGCGTCAGACGCACAGCAGCCTCGATACATTCCCTCAGTTCTCGTTTGGCAGTCCTGCGTTCCATATCGACCCCACTTCGGTCGACTTCTAGCACGTCACATAGGTAGGAGAGTCCTAGGGCCTTACGACTCTTCAGTGTGTTGACATTGACCGCCCTGGTATTGTCCAGGCTCTTTGCGAGTGACCGCAGATATTTCAGGGCCCAGCCCTTCTCGACTCCTTCAGGTGGCTCAGGGAGGCTGTGAGCTTCATCCTGGAGGTCTTCCTCGCCTTCTTCAGTGGCCTGCACCGTCATGGACTTTGGAAGGGGAGGGGAGCGAAGGAAACCCTTCGCTGGCTGGCTTTGATCGTTCAACCTCTGAAAGCAGTCAGTGACTCCAATAAACAGACCGGTAGCAATTCAAGTCTCACCCAGGTAACGATGCAGTCGGCGAGGACCCGGGGATTCCCCCCACCACGGGATGTCCGGGGGACTTGATATCATTCTCATGACAGAATGTTTATAGGACCTTCCGGGGAAACTCGAGAAGCTTGTATCGGATATTTCTAGGGTTTTCCGAGACCAGCCTCCTGCAATTCAGCAAACTTTGGAGGTCTCCTGGGGTGGAAGCCGTCTGGTGGTATTGGATAGGATCGAGTCTTGAGGCATCACGAGTGGCATTCCGCTTGAAGTCGATGGCTGGATTAGGTTTAAATGAACCCACGACAGTGAATCGCGCGGGGTCCCAGTATGGCAGCTCTAAGAGTGGGCTCCACCTCCATCCCGTCGCAGAGAACCAGCGCTTACGGAAAGCATCTGTTCCTGCGTTTCTCCAAAGAGACGCTCTCAGAGCCAGAACCGGCGGTCCACCACATGGATGTCCTGTAAATCGATGCCGCACATTGTACAGATGTAGTGGAGGACGCATATCCGATCATTTAACGGCCCACGCTCATGTCACATACAAGGGGAATGGCCATGCCTCGTGCAAGTCTGCCGTCGTGGCTTCGATAGGTTCGCGTGAAGAAGCCTGAATGCCAGAACTCCTGTAAGACCTCGACGATGACTTGAAGATAGCGGTTGATTTGCTCTGTTGACGGCTTGTTGGGTACGGCAATGACACAAGCCAGAAACACGTTTTCTTGAAGAAAACGAAGGTGGGGAGGCAAGTTAAGCAAGACGAGCCAAATGCCTCGGGACGAAGTAGCCTCCTTCGCAACTTTGTTCGAATATGGATTGAAGCCATCATACGAGAGGGGAGGTTGAATACAAAGCGGGCCGTCGAAGGCAGAAAACTGTTGCCATCCGGATTTTGCAGCCTTTGAAAGGCGGGGCTTGAGTGAATACCCGACACTTCGACACCAAAGGACCGAGTAGGTTCCCACCGCTCCATGAGTTCCTCTATTCCGGGGTGAGATATCTACCAGCCCAACCAGGACCTGAAATCATGAAGAACGAAGCGGCGGATTGGAGTGGTGCGGAAAGTGTCATGGCCAACCCGCTTCTATCTAAACAATGGCGTATCGCAGACTTCGGAAGCCGGGATCAATCAAAAGGTGCACTTGGCCGACGTTAATGGCGAAAGGTAAAGGCAGTGGCAGGTCTGATAGGCACCTCTGGGTCGATTCGGAACGCGTTAATGCACATACGAGGATCTTGATCTCGAAGGCCCGCGAGGTGAACCCTAAGCGCTCGCCGGGAGTTCATGAATATGTGGCCCAAGGAGGCTGAGAGAAGGCTTGCAACTCTCAGGCCGGGGGTCTAGGGGGCCATAGCTCTGGAAGTGTTGGCTAGAGATGGTCAGAAAGCAATTTGTAAGGCAAACGAGAAGGACTGACCTGTACTGATATGGCGGAGCTGGTCGAGAATCGCTAAAAGGAGATCTTCGCAGTCGGTTGGGCTGAGCTCAGCCATACGGTACAGTTCACAAAGACGGTCCTCTCTCTCAAGATGTGAACCATTAACGCGATGGAGATGAGACAAGGCTAGCGGTCCCTGGCTAGGAAGTAGCGGCTCCTGGTCTAGGAGATTTGCGGGTTCAACGGAGGCCGCGTAGCTTGGTGAGGCAAACGGAAATGTCCCTCGCAGCAAAACGCTGGCCCAAGGTAGACGTCGACTCCATGGTGTACTATGGCCTGAGCCGTTGGGCGGGGATCCTTTGCTTGATCTAGAGTGGGAAGCCTATACAAGTGATCATCCTTTCGATGCCGAGAACGAGTGTGCCGGTTATGATATTCTCCTCCTTTCCAACTACCCGTACCTTCGTCATAAAAGGTACAATGACTACAACACGTACAAAGATATTCTCGTGCCTCTTGACTCGTTGTCGGATCGAAGACGCTGACAGTACTAACGAAAATCAACGAGGTCTCGTCCTTTAGAATACCAAAGGCATGTCAATTCTCGGACACCAACAAGGTGTCGCGAAGAGTGGTCAGACACCAACAAGATGTCGCGAAGAGTGGTCAGACACCAACAAGGTGTCGCGAAGAGTGGTCAGACACCAACAAGGTGTCATGCGGAATGGTCCAACACAAGGGGATGACTCTGGGGAGAAGGGAAAAGAGGATCGATCCAAGGCCCGCTCGAGATATGCCTGAATTACATAATCCATCATTGCCGGCGAACTTAGCTAGCTCGCGGTGACGACATCCTCAGGCGCCGATGGCATCAACCCTCATCAACCTCCATTGAACGCCCTTTGAGATGGTTCTCAGCAATGAAGGGGCCGCAGCCCGCTGGGCCTGCGACTACCTGACCTTGCTTTAGCTTCCCCAGGGGGTGTGCCTCACTGGCTCAAACCCTTAATATAAGTAATATGATCGAGTACGGGTGATATCTATCAACCAGTGTAACCATCACACACCGAGTTGCGGTAGCTGCTGTCCAGCGTCCAAAGAATGCAGTCGTCGTCGTCCCAGGACTTGTGCCACATTGATTCAGTCATTCATTGTGGGCCAGAGCCATTCCAGGTCATCATGTCACCTGCAGCAACACCCCATCCCTTGGATCCCGATTTCTCTACCACAACATTCTGCTCCTTATTCAACCCGTCGCCACTTCTACGGTACTGCACTGTCCATCCCCGTCGTCCGTTTTGCGCCCCCGCGCAGGGCACATGGGACCTGTTAGACATTGACGGCCTACCGTTTACCTTTTTTACGGGTTTCATCGCTTCATGGTCGTCTAACAACCCCATCACTGCTCTTCTCACAACTCAGAACAGTCACGGTGACATTCTGATTCTCGGAGTTCAGACGGCGCCTCCACGGTGGTGGGAACTTGGAAGCGTGACCCCTCCACGTCTGTCGCAGCCCTTCTCTCATCGATCACGGTCTTCTCTCCCCTGGTAGTCGAGCTCAACTGCATCATAAGCGAGGGTTCCAACCACTTTCACTGGGAGGTCATCGACCGGGTCATTGATGACCTCTCCAAGTACCGGACCAACCACATTACAGTGTCTTTGCAGTTAATACAAGCTACCAGCCACTAGGGCCCCGCCTGGCATTCCAGGCTACGCCCCTCCTCACGTCGAGTTCAACATCACGCGCGAAAAGGTCTTTCCACTGGCCACGGACAACGCATCTTCGTGTATAGTATTGTTCTTGATGGGTCTTCATTCTGAATCCCAGTAGCAATGACGTTCGGGCACTCGGAATCGGGGCTGTGCCTGTGTGCTTGGATTTATTTATTGCCAGACGATGGATTGATGGTTACATAAAATTACGACTTCCAGTTAGTGTTGCCGCGAGGTAAGGTCGAGGGACCTTAAGGTGGATGGAGCCCGGACCTCGGAGGGCCTTGGAGGCCATTGGAGGGACCTTAAGGTCGGTTCCCACGGGTTTCCCGTTTTGGATTTTGCCCTGGGATGAAGCACCGCAGGCGCACAATGGTGCTAGACCCGCTGCTACTGAGCTTGGAACGCTATAAGCGACATTACCTGGCTTATTCGCTGGTAACCGATGTTAATGTGAAAAAAATACAGGACGACGGCAAGTGAGCCCTCTACTCTTGTCGTGTTCTCGACAGGATAATACCGAAGCCTGGCGTTCACATTCGTCAGGCTTAGCCCTATTGAAGACGTATAAAAATGATACAAGTGTTCGTATAGGACTCTTATTATGCTTTTGAAATCAAGTCTACCTAAAGTCTACCTAATAACTTGACAAGCTGAGAACTCACTCTTGTCTCAAGGCCAAAGTACCTGACGAAATAGCCCTCTCAACCCTCTCCCGGCCTTCACTTTTATTGGTATAATTCAAGATTTCTGTTGGCCTCTGCATTATCGAGGGACTTACTAGCAACGATATGAAAGATGCAGCCGCCTCTGACTTCTTAATCGCGAGCTTCAAGCTTCGTTGATCGCATTTCCACAAGCGGCAGCTCCAGGCATTTGGCAGATGGGAATTGTATTTTGATGGCCTTGATGTACCTCCGAGGGACCTTGAGGTCGTCGGAGACTGAAAATGGAGACCTTAAGGTACCTTGGCCTTAAGGTACCTCACCTTGCGGCAACACTACTTCCAGTGACCTAGCTAAAGCAAGGTCAATTACTTGGACTGCTTCGGCCTGCATACCGTTGCCCAGCAGGGTCAGGTCAAGTTTTACTTCGAGAACCGGAGGTGGCAGGGGTCTTCTGAGGAAAGTCCCGCCTGCTTCTCCTGTCTATGCCATATTAGGACGATTTATATGAAGTCACGGGGCAATCGAACCAGCGGGAGAAGGCGGCAGGTTTGAGCGCCAATGAGTTATCGAACGTCTCGAAGCATAGCATATGTTTGACGGCCTGACATGACCTACTACGGAGACCATAACGATGAGTGTACGCACAGGAAAGCTCCATCCTTTGCCGGAAGTTCTGCTAAGGCATAGAGTATTTGGAGTCGAACGTTCCTCTCGTCTACTAAAGTCTATCTAAATCGCTTTCAATATACACCCTTCCGCGAGATACTTCGCTAGGACTGCATGAGCCTCCTGTCAAACGGATGCGTCTCTATGGACGAGGCGGTAGGGGTTTCTTATCCCCACGGGGAATTGGCGGGCGCGAGCAAATCTCGATCTCCACATTCTCGGGGATATGTTTTACTTCCATTTTTTCAAACACAGCCCAATCGCGTTGGAAGAGCTACGTATTGTCTCGTGCATCCAAACATCTCTCCATACGTACTCTCTTCCGACACGTTTTCAAAGGGTAGTTGTGCTGGCCTTTCTCAAGAGTGCTCCGTTTCTATCCTCCCCTTGAATCTGGAGATCCCTTCGTTGGGCGCCTCGATCAACGCTTTAGCATTATCTCCGGATAGCCGGCTCCTGGCGGTCTGCGATGAAGTGGGCAACTTCGTCCTTTCACCCACTTTTGACCTAAATAGGAGAGCTGACGACAAAGTTATTTATAACCTGGCCTTATTGGGGGCAGTTGCACTGTTGCCGCACCAGGGCCCTTAGTACTCGACTTATCAAATGGCACCCTACCCGAACTCCCTTGTTTGCAGCCACTAGCAATCGCCTCTGACGCGCCAACGTACGCTAGGTAATCTGGTAGACGCACGCCTTCGAGAGGCCTGCTCGGCAAGATCTGCGTACCCCAGCTGGGCAGCTTAAGAGATCGGGTCTACCGCTGGTCGACGATATCCGCCTCCCTCCAAGAAGTATCCGCTTCGTTAACGTGAGAGGAGCCAAATTCCTCCTCATTGTCTATCCAACAGCGGTGATGTGCGTTGATGAATAACGGGATAGCGCACCGCAGTTATTAATTTTTTGACTGCAGTGTTTGATCCTTTCCCGAGTTCCATCTCCTGTCGACGATACATGCGACGTAAGACCATGTGTTGTGCGCTGTCAGGGCTACGGCTTTGAAGATATGGTTAATTCCTCCCTTTCCTGCGCGACCTCGGCTGTCAACAACGAAAGTCAATACCTGGCTCTGCACACCTTCGATGGAGCGCTAATTTACTCCCTCCACGACGTGTCCCAACAGCGACAGGTGGCTGGCAGTTCCTACTACCCTTTCTCCGCCACGATGCAGACTTCGGTGGGGGGTTGCATGGTTGGACGCGACCAACATCGCTTGTGGTGTAGATGGGGCGGGTATGGAGGTGATCGACACCAGGGATGTCAATTATAACGCCGATGAATACCTAGGCAAAGGGGTTCATCTTCAGGGTGAGCAATTTACTCATGATTGGGAGCATCCTTACTGAGTGAGAGGTCGCATAGGAGCCCGAGCAGTCGTAAGCCTTTCGACTCATCCTCCGCTGTACTACCGCTGGCAATTTTCGAATAGGCCTCAGGAAGGTACGAAGACCAGAATCTTTGCGCCTTCGGTCGAAGGCTGGGGGCAAGTACGACCATAGTTGTCGTTCTTTTCATTCCCCCGGACCATCCAGCATCCTCCCCTGATCTCCACGTACTAGTGACTCTTAAGGCAGCTTCTCAGAAGCACCAGTCGCGCTCCGCAAAGGTAGATTTGTTCATAGCGCAGGGATGTCAACTGAGCCATCGCCTTTAGAATGTGGTCGGAATACTTGCTGGAGCATTTGCCGTCTTGTTTATTCTGTTCAAGACTGCCCTGTTCAAGCCAAAGTCAGCCGAATGTCTTAGCAATCAAGGCGTGAGCGAAGGATCCATCGCTCGCGCCCTTTCCGCACTTGAAGATCTTGCTGTACTGTCGCCTGTAGTGGCGGTTGGGGTGACCAAGACAGTCACAGAGACCCAGATGGTCGTGGAGATGCCCACAGCTGCAGCGAATGATGGTCAAGCTGGGGAGCAGAGTCCTTTTGTCTTGATCGATGCGCTCGAACGAATACAGTATTGGCAATGTAATTCAAGCATGTATGATCATGTCCTTTTTCTCAAGGGGAGGAGGCCTGGCAAATCAAGGATTGGAGTGAGAATCAAGCTGAGCAATTCCTTTACAGAACAGGATTAGAACAAAGGTCATCTCAACACCAAGGTGAAGAGAGCCTCAAATCCAAGTAATACGAGACACCAACAAGGTGACTGGATACGTTATGTGTCAACAAGCCGAGAGATGCACAGCGAGTGGAAGGAGGCGAGGTTGAATACACCCAGACACCAACAAGGTGACTGGCATGTCAGGAGAGCAGAGGGGAAGAGAAAGTGCGGTAGTACTATAGTTGCGAGCGGAGCGAGCTTCCTGGCTAACACAGCCTAGAAAGGGGTGAGGGCGCGGTCGAAGGTCCCGGCCAAACAAAGCCAAAGTCTAAGCCCGGAAAATCGGTGACTTTTGCCGTTTTTTGATACGTTCCTGAGCAGATAGAGATGCAAAACCTGGTACGAGGGTGCCCATTTACATTATTAGCTACAACAATGTGTCAAAATCCCCTTCAAGTTGTGTAGAATGTGCGTTCAGGCCTGAAACTTGTGTTTTGCGCTGCCAGACGGGTCATCAATAAACTACGCGTTGCGCTGACCCATTTGCCTGGCTTTGTTTCCACATCTTCCTTTGTGTGTTTCAGGCACGCCTGCTTAAAATGGCCCAGCACCCAAGGGGATGAAGTAGGTAGACAATAGGTGTTGACACGGTTAGTCGATTTCAGCCTTCATTGCAGGAACACAGGCACCGTGGTTTCCACTGCTGGTGGTAATCTGGGCATTCGAGATCACCCTTGACACTATTGGGCAGCCAAAAGCTTGAACGAAACCCCTGATAAACGCTACTAAAAGGTACTGGATTGGCAGCATGGCCTAGTAACACCCGCGAACACATACTCTCCGCTCGCACACTGGCCGGTCGCGCGCCAGATACTTATTAAGGCCCGCAGCCACTTGAGCTAGCGTGATCCGATCATTGAGATGCACCGCCACGTGGCGGCCCATTCAAGTTGTTACAGTCTGCGCGTCTCGTTCGCGTCACACTCAACCCTTCCACCTTGTTGGTGTTAGGAATAATCCTCGGCCATTCACCTTGTTGGTGTTTGGAACAGCAACTGTCACTACCACTTCCGTTACCTTGTTGGTGGTCCTCATCTCAATCGTCTATATTTGTGGTCGCACGATTGCTACTATCCGCTCCAGACTCCTTGTCTACTGAGACCTTTTACAGTTGCTCGCGAAGATGGAAAACTTGTATTTGCCCGTTAATCACATTCCGGTGTATCGAGCTCCTCCTCATGCCTACACCGGGCTCGCATTTACCATCATGGGCGGTGAAGTGAAGGTGACAAGGACTGTCCAGGTCGAAAGGAATGGGTGAGACTCCTTTAGATCCAACGCAGGCGTGAGCTGACCACCTTCTAGAGAAGTCGAGTACTACGAACTGTGGTCTCCAAATGCGACAACTCATCAGTACTATCCTGGAGTTATGCTTGGACCCATATCCGCTCGTGATAGGTTCAGCTTTGTCGATGGTCGATCAGGCCCTTCAGATTGGTCTCTTCACCCGCAGCACTTTGACCCCAAACGTCCATGGCTCCCATTCTGTCCACGACTGCCTTCGACGATTCCCCACTGGCGCGGTGTTGATCCCGAGATGGTTCCACTCCCCATGGTCGCAACAATCACCCAATCTCTCGTCACCTTTCATGCCGAGTACAGAGAGGCCCTCCAAGAACGAGAAGAATATCTTCGTCTTCGAGTACAAGAACTGCGGGCGCGTGTGGTGCTTCACGATCCGTTAGCACCCCTATTACGGGACCAACTCGCCTATCCGCGTCAGCATCATATCGCCAAACTTTTCGACAAACCCCTGGCAGTGGATGCGGTGCACTATTTCTCCAGCATTCAGCGTGGATTGCGCGAAATGGTCGCCTTCATCGACATGATGCAATTCTGGAACCTTCGAAAGGACATTCAGGAAAGGCGAGCAGTCGTTGACTGCTCCCAATTTCCGAGTAGCACTGCCCAGATGTTGGAGGGGCGCATGGGCTGCTGGCTGAATGGAGCTGATGAACTTGATGCCAAGTGGCTACTTGCGACCGGTGTATGCCCCCTCTACATCATCCATCGGTATCATGACTATCTGAATCCGAGCCTACCCGCCCAACAGCTCAGGCAAACCTCAGCCGTGTTCACCAGCTTCATGGATGGGACCTCTGTCGCCGAGGCAACCGCCACCAAGTACTACGAGTTCCTATACCGTACCAGCCCTCCCATCTACAGAGTGCCAGAACAACGCCACTTTCCTCCATGGAACACCAAGCTCGCTGCAACTGTCTCTTCACAATGCAGATCAGCTCCATGGGCTGGTCATCTTCGTCTGCCCACACCTCGCACAGCTCATAGCACTTGCGGCTCTTCAAACACGTCCTGGTCCTGGTCCTCGTCCTCGAGCACATCCTGGGTACCGTCCTCAAACATATCTTGGGAACCTTCGCCTTCCTCTTGGACAGCCAATTCACCAAACCCATACACTACATCTTGGGGACTGCCTTCGTCTTCACAGCCTGATGGTATCTGGGGCTCTTCTTCTCCCCCACGTCAATCCTTTGTTCCTGCGCCACCGCTTCCCGCTGCTGAAGCCAAACGTCAAAGGCTTGTTGAGGGTGAAGACGGGGTATCATATTGGGTACCCCCTCCTGTTCACGGAGGCCCTGAATCGAGAAAGGTGGGAGGAAAGAATAAATCCAAGACCAGCTGGGAGAGTTATCGACAAGGTGGCATTGAAGATCTTGAATTTCGTGATGGTCGTGTGGTTGAGGTAGACCAGCTTGTCATGCTCCTTGAAGGCTTGAGAAAGCGCAAACAAGAGCAAAGGGGTAGTATGGGAACCTCATGGTCTCATCTTGAGCACGATGACGAAGAGATCGAAATCAGGCACCCGCAGTATTACCCTCGTCAATGCTATGACCGAGTCGGCGGTCGAAGACTCTACTTCGAAGACTGTGTCCCTTTCGATACTCGCATTCACTTCGACACTCAAATATTCGGTTTCCCTCTCCCCCAGAACCTCAAGTTCTACTATGTCGACAATGGTTATGCAAAAGGCCGATGCACATCGAGATGGGCTTACTTTGACGCCCGTCCACTACCAGGCCATGAAGGTCGAGAGCTCGAGCCTGATGCATGTAGGCCAAAACCAAATGGTTCTGCATTGGCAAGCAAGACTGCTTTGGCGCCGCTGCTGCCAACCCCTGAACCCACCCTTCTTCAGCAAGCCGTTGTCAACCTCGACTTGGCTGAAAACATCCCTCCTCTGGCTGTCGACAATGTGGACCAGGGCAACGATGTCACCGTTCTGCCTCTCATCGAAGCCAGTACCCGTCAGGAGGCAGTCAAAAGTCTTGATGAAGCTCCTGTGATTTCGAAGCAGGCAGTCGATTCCTTGCAAAAGAATGCCTCTGTGACCAGATTGGACAGTTCTTGGGAGGGCGATGATGAACTGGATTGGGGGGAAGACGAAGGTCAGGAGATGGACAACCCTCCTTCCGCAGCCGCCTTGTGTCAGGATACAGGTACGCCTACTATTTGGTGTGCAGTGTAGTGTCTGACAGTTTCGCTTAGACCTGATGGTGGTTGACAAACCAGGCACATGTACAGAGCAGACTGAGACCAGCGTGCAGGTGACTACACCGTTGGACACGAATGCAGGTAGGCGGTAATGCTCCCGTTACTAGTATGCCCTTTGACGCTTTTGCTAGATCCAGATGCAATGGTTGTGGACATCCCTGTGGAGCAGGTCGCGCCCGTGCACATTATTGCTCCTGCCATTGGATGCAATGTCTTGGAATGCCTACTAGATGGCGGGTCCGCACAGGGGGTTGGGTCTTCCAGTATGTTGATGTATTGGTTCATGGATGCTCATATCACTAATCGGCGCTCAGATCTATCTGAGACTGACATGGTCACAGACCATATGGCTTCTGAGGTACCACCACCGGCCTGCGAGCCATCGCTTCCTCTTATGGCTGAGGTAGCCCATCATCAAGCTTCAATTCACCAGGATTCGGAAACAGACTTTGGAGAGCAGGAGGATAGAGAGATTAAAGAATCGATAGAAGGTAGGATTGTCATGCTTGCCTGCTCTGTACATCATCTCACAGATATGTCTCAGACAGTCCAGCTCAGGGAGCATGCCCTCCAGGTCCTCCCATGACACCTCGTGCTTTCGGGGGACTCGGTCCACGTAACTCGGACTTTGTCTACGCTGATGCTGGTGTTGCCACATGCTCTGCACTGGTGTCGATCTTGCACAGTCTCGGTGGGCAGGGCCCAAGGTCCATCCTCTCTGTGGTTCGCGATCACCTACCATCAGCTCTGGGAGGGTGTAACGGGTTCGCCATCCGATTCGGAACGATCTTCGATAGTGTTCGATTCTCAGTCTGTTTCCTTGGGAGGGACGGGAGGCTCAGTACAGTCAAGCAATGCAGATTCATTACTGCGCAAGAAGCAGCCAAGGTCCTTGCTGATACATCCATTGCTGATCAATGGCACGCATCCTCCTCCAGCTCCCAATTGCCCTTGCTCTCTAGGCTTTCAAGCCCTCGGGTGGTGCCCGGAGAGAAGAAGAAAGGTGGTATCCAGGATAAGCTTGTGCGCCGTTTCGAGAGGCCCTTCTGGGACATTGCCAATGATCTCAAACCCCACGAATATTCTCGATGTGATGCCGACGAGATTGCCTATATTGTCAAGAAGAGGCTCGAACTGCAAAGCCGCACGCAATCAAATCAGCCGGCGTCGACTTAATCCACCCCTCCCCCGTCGCTGTGACCATTCTTCAGATTCCTGCCATCGATGCTTCATGCGAACAATAATCATTGATATAACTGTGCCCTATCTCGCTTACTGTCTTTCTGTACTATTACCGTTCAAATTCTAATCTTGATGTCCGAATTTCTAGAGGCTTTGCCTCAAGGGCCAGAGTCTTAAATTGCGAAAAATACATCGCTGTGCTGTGATTCGAACTCTCGGCTCCGGATCCTAGGCTCAAATCGAGTAACTAGCACAGGGTATCTCAGAATTCGCCCCGCGCCAATTCCTGTCGAATTCAACCGAATTGATCACGAATCGAACGCGAATCAAAATCAAATAGGATCATCATGAAATTCCAGTCATTGGTGCTTCACTAGACATAAATTAGAAACGTAAATTGAAAGAGAATTGGGACAATGGGGTATTTTCTATGCTCTCGACGTGACATTAAGCCGGGAAATTCATGTCTAATTGTGCTTAGGGACCACCATATGGCCGTCAAATTCTACGGCTACCAAAGCGCTTATCCTCACTGTATTCTTGGTGATGGTAAGTACAACGGTGTATTAGAACCAATGAGTTACATACATGGCAATGGCATGAGTATCTACTGGCTAGCGTGGGCGAACAACGATGGCAAGCTTCGCCTGGCAAGAACTCCCAGAAGCACCAAATAGCGTTGAGAACCGAGTGTGATCCAAGATCGAGGAGCTGTTGAAGGAAACATGTCAACCAACATGTCCCCTAGCATCTGGACGCACAGACTCACCTATGTTCGCCTTTTCCCATTACTGCAACGAGATAATAGATGCCTCAGCGGCGATAACAGCAGTCAATCGGATGAGGCGATTGAAAAATAGCGGACACATGGCGAGGTTTTCTACATGTCATCCAATACCTCATGAAGCGGTCGGATGGGCGTACTGGGTGGCGCTATATTGGCGATGTTGGTAGTACGAACCTAGTCCAAAGGAGGTTGACGAGGGAAGCATAGGCCGGCAAATAGCTACTCACCGATACGGCGCATAGTAGTTTGGTGGGGCGCTTGAAAGAAACACCCTGTGTAGCGAGCATAGTGGCTGCTGCCGTCGTACCGTCATTATGAACCAGAAGCAAACCCGCCAAAATGAGGGACAACTGTTAGATGGGAGGAATGGAGAAGGGAGTGCTGCGCACCGTAAAGCACATCCATGCCGTTAGAAAAAAATTGGGGGACCCGCATGGCGCATTCGACTCGCATCGTACCTTGGTGATATTCAGGTCGAATATATGGTGCCAGCTCCCTATTACCAGATAAGAAAAGCGTCAAGAAGTGAAAGCACACTCACGAAATGGATATGCAAGCTAGGCGAGGTAGCACAAAAAGGGTGTGGTTGGTCGTTAAGAATAGTGGCAGCCGTGGAGGATGCCAGTGGCCAGAGGCAAGGAGGCGATCACTCGCCGGCCTCGTTCAAAGACTTGGATTTTCTACAAGTCCCCTCTGTCATGACCTGAATTCCGAACAAATTGCTGCTGAATTCCACAGAATATGCAGATTGTTCAACTGTCTTCACATTCAAATGAATAAGTTCTGAATTGGTGCTAGCAACATTCGGAAATCGACGAATTCGAGGCAAATTCGTGTGAAATTTACGAATTGGGTCCGAAGTGGTGAAATCTAATTCTTGACCTGATACGCTGTGCTAGAGCATGGACCTTTCTTCTCCTGTTACCACGGAAGTGGTTCATGATCACCTCGCCCCTCTCAGTCGCTATAATCACCATGATAACGAATCCTTCACCTTGTTGGTGTAGGCTATCCACTCCTTGAGTCGAGTCACCTTGTTGGTGTCTCGCATTCGCCTTGCCAGTGTTCGACCCGCCCACCTTGTTGGTGGTCTGCTGTTGGCATACTGCACTCACCTTGTTGATGTAGGCTATCCACTCCTTGAGTCGAGTCACCTTGTTGGTGTCTCGCATTCGCCTTGCCAGTGTTCGACCCGCCCACCTTGTTGGCGGTCTGCTGTTGGCATACTGCATTCACCTTGTTGGTGTAGGCTATCCACTCCTTGAGTCGAGTCACCTTGTTGGTGTCTCGCATTCGCCTTGCTACCACCAGCTGCTCAACCTCAACCCCAGCCTCAAGTCTACCATCAGCAGCAATCTCAGTACCAACCACCAGCTCAATGAGCTCATACGCCTTCCTATGGCGGACCGAGCTCGACAACGAGCTACTCCCCTGCTCCTGCTCCCGCCCCATCCACCGTTGCTCCTACTCAACCTCCTCCTTCCACCAACGACGCAAGTTCCCCCACAACAACCACATCGGGCATAATAACCCGCGTCCGCGCCCTACACACATTCGAACCCGGCGAACTCGCCTTCGACAAGGGCGACATCATCACAGTCGTCGACAGAGGCTACAAAGACTGGTGGCGAGGCCAACTTAAAGGCCGTACCGGTATATTCCCCGTGAACTATGTCGAGCCGATGCCAGAGCCTAGCAAGGAAGAGCTGTGGAAGGAAGCAGAGGCGGAGGCGGTTGTGTTTGGTGAGGCTGTTCATGTTGAATGCTTGCTTTCGATGTTGAAGAATTGGGATGTGGAGAGGGAGAGTTTGGTCGATAATGAGGGGATCCAAGTATGTTCTTTCACTGCCGTTTGTTGAGGTAATGGAGTAGAGGCTGATGAGATGGGATAGCGACAATAGGAATTGTACAGATCGTGCATGGCGCTGAGACCCAAGATTGTAAAGCTGATTGACAAGTACAGTCAAAAGAGGGCGGATTCGGTGTCGATGAATGAGGCTTTCGTGCGTGCTAGGTCGATTTTTGATAGGATGATGGAGGAGAGTTTGGCGAGGCACACTGGGAGTGCGTATTTCTCTTCTTGTTCAGTAAGGTCGATTCTGACGAACTTTTTCCCCTCTAGTCTACGACCAACAGCAACCGGTCCCATACCCAGCACACGCCAGACCTCAAAGCTACACGGCACACAACCAGTCGAGCTCGTACGGTCCTCTTCCCGTTGCTCCTGCTCCAGGTGGGGGATATGGAGGTTGGAACCCGGCCCAGGCTCCAGGAGGATACGATCAGCCTCCTGTCCCTCCACAGCAGCAGCAGGGATACCCACCGTACGGCCAACAGGGTCCTCCCCCTCAGCAAGGTCCTGCCCCTCAGGCTCCGACGCCTTACGGTGCACCTTCCCAGGCTGGCGCCCGTGTTACGCCGTCAATGCGTACGGTCAACAGCAGCAGCCTCCCCAGCAACAGCAACCAAATCAAGGCCCTGCACCAGCGGTTCAACCTTCGACGTATGGATATACCGCTCCGTACAGTGGACAAGGACCGACGCCCTATCCTGCTCCTGGTCAACAGCAGGGACAGCAGGGTCCATATGGTCAACAGCAGCAGGGGTATGGTGCACCACCCGAGGCCGCGCAGCAGCCTCCTCAGCAGCCTCAGCAGCAGCAGCAGCAACCTCAGCTCCCTGCGTACGACGCGCCTTACGCTCCTGCTGCTCAATCTCCTGCTCAAGCGAGCCCCGTCGGCCCTTTACCTGACCCACATGCAAATCTGCAACATCGCCAGTCGTATGCGCAGGTATGTTCTACTACTCTTTCTATGCGACAATGGATGAGTGACAAGGGCAACTGATTAGGCGCACGAGACTGCCGGCTCATCAAGCTCCTTTCATCCGAGTCACTCTACGCTGAGCAAATGATTAAAAATGCGAGAGGGTGATTCGCGCTTAGGAATTGGCTGCGTACATTGCTCATCTATCTGTGCCCGTTGATGGTGGCTCAACGGGTGCTCTTCATCCACAGACGCCAATTGGGCTGGTTATGTTCCGTTACCAACATACATTCGTATCTCGACCTCCATTCCGCTTGTAAGGTATCGTTTCTCGCGTCTTGGGTTCCTTCGCTGAACGGCATGCGTAGGCCGCCTATGCAATCGCAAATTATGCTCTCGGCCGCCTCCCGATCGTCTCAGACTCACAAAGGTTTGTCAGATTTCCCTCCCCCTTCCTCCGCAAACGATGGCTAACATGGGATGTAACAGACTTTGTTTCTGCATGCTTCTCTAGGCGAGACGATCAAGACTCATGCAGGTGTGTCAATGAGCAGAATCTTGGCCTTTCACTCGTCTGGTCGGATTCTAATCGGCACCTTCTTGGAGAACATCTGTGGTTATAACTTCGGGCCTCCAGCCTCCCTCACAACATCCCGGCTGATCCACGATCGGCGCAAAGCGAGCCAACCTGAATGTAAACTTGTTCCCTCACATGAAACGTCGGCGGTCGGCTAATGATTCTCATTTCGTTAGGCTCAGGCTTGTGCCCGTCCTGTCGCTCGCGAATCACATCATGTGCTCGCCACCGCTCACTGGATGTTCTTGACAACCCGACCGGATCCACGTCACGTACCTCACCAAGATCGCCAGACATGGGACGTACCAGCATCTCATACCACATAACACTGTTGTCGTCGTTCTCGGATATCACACCCGTGGGCCGCGTTGTTTGACGCCTGAAGAACATGTTCCAGTTCCTTCCAACGCTCTGTCAAGTTCCAGGCTTGATGGTTGTCGCCTCTCACGCCGTTCTCCCCCTTGGCATCTACTGGCGTGGTCCAGAAGAAGTGTGACAAACGAATGGTCAAGGCTATCCATAATACCTTTGCAAGGAGACGTGGATTGCGGGAGTTCCCCAGCTCTTTGTGAACACTTCGGACGCTCAGATAACAACACCTCTCGTGACAAGGTTTTGGTCAATTGGGCTCGCGTCTACCGCCGGCTTCCAGAAGCTATACGGGAGGCCAGCCTGATACACGAGGCATCTGCTCCGGTTTGGTCCAGCCCTCGCTCCTTTCGCTTCGAAAGCCTGAGGTTAGTGCCCATCGTTTCTCTGTCCTACTCATTCAAACCGCTGAGCTATCGTTAGAATTGCCACCTCTGCTCACAAACCACCCGACGCACCCCAATCAAAGGTCTGTACGTACAGGCTGGCCTCCCTGCTGTCATCTTCCCCGAAGCCCTTGCATCTCGAGCAAAGGTCCTTCCACCGCCACGCAGGTCAGGTCATTACGAGGATTTCTACCTGCCTCACTGGCCAGCGGTGTCGATCCCCTCAATGGTAAAGTGAGTGTTACCTCCCATTCCTTCGTATCAGCCTGGAACCTGACTGACAGCTTAAAACAGCTTAGAAATTCGGCTCTGATCGGATAGGCAACCTCGTCCTCGGTGTACCCCTGCAAATTGTGGCCGTTCTGTTTATCCCGAACCAGAGGAGGATTACGATCGAAGCGTTCAAGGCCTCGACTTACCAAGTTCCCTGGATGGGAGCCATGGTTGAACTGCGAAACGGAGATATTCCCGCTATTGAGGATGCAGGAACGTCTATCGCCGGCCTTTACACAGCCGAGAATGACAGCTGATACGCGATAGAGCTTTGCGAGAGACAGCAAGATTATCGAAAGGTCTGATGAGCAAAGGCGACCTCTAGATGTCATGCAAAGTCCTCTGTAATGGTCATTTTGCATGATATTGCTTTCACCCGTTCACGTCCCAATCAAGGTCCCCCACCCAAGCTCGCCGAAACGCCGTCTACGCCTCTACCCGGAACACGGATGCTGTAGCCATAGCAGTGTTGACATACAAACCCGCAGCCCTTCCGTCTTACGCCCATACCACATCCTTCCTCGATTCTTTAACGTCGAGTACGGCGTAGTTGCTAGCCACGATGTTTGGAGGAGGTGCCACGAATCCTTATGACGAGATCGTCGGTGCGTTCGAACATCTATCTCTGGACGAGTCGAATCGCTGAGTCCAATGGTTCAACAGTGAAAGCAACGGATGAGAACCAGACGTCGGAGAATTGGGAGGTTATATTGAACCTATGTGATAAGGTCGTAGACGAAGGCCAAGAAGGGTGAATGTCTTTCCCTTCATGCTCTTGGGGATATACCCAAGAGCATGATGACGTTGACGATCATAGTGCTAACGATCGCTATACAGATCCCATAATGCCGTCGCAGCTCTCATAAAGCGTCTAGCGCACCGGAACGCCAATGTCCAGCTGTATGCCCTCACATTAGCCGAAGCACTTGTCAGAGATTCTGACACCTCCGTTCCAACGGTGATCTCGGCAAGCACGGGATCAACGGCATGTCAACGGCAAACAAAGTAAAAATGCACCATGTCAACGGCGTGCCAAACGCCGTTGCCCAGCCGTTGCCCAGCTGTTGAATCGGCGTTGATCCAGCTGTTCCAATGCTTTTTGGGTCTTGTTCCAACGGCCGGGATGGAGACCACCGTTCCAACGGCGTTCAACGGCAATCAACGGCACGGTCAGAATTTCCGACAGTCTCGTCAAGAACTACACGATCGTCTTGCATCGGGAGATCTCGTCCAAGGCGTTTACGCAGGCTTTGGATAAACTCGTCACAGATCAGGTGAGCTTTAGAGGTTTCAAGGGCTAGAAATTTGAGTCTGATATTTTCCGGCTGCATAGACTGCGCATGACAAGGTCAAGAAACGAGCTCTGGGGCTCATCGCAGAGTGGTCTGCAGATTGGGAGAACGACACGTCGTTGGGGTTGATGGAAGGTCTCTACGATGATCTAAAGCGAAAGGGTCAGCTATCTTCTCTCTAGCCCAACCATTCAACTTATAAGTGAATATTCAGGCCATAAAGTCGACCAAACCAGCGAACCACTCCCTCCATCCGCTGACGATGAAGTCCGTCGAAAGGAAGAAGAGGAGCTCCAGCGCGTCCGCGAGCTGTCGATGAAGGATACTGGAGGACGTGGAACCTGGTCTCAGTACTCACTTGCTGCCAACTCTACCGGTGGTGCTGGCGGTTCTTCTTCCTCCGCAGCCGCAGGAGGATCTTCGTCAGCTGCAGCGGCTTCAGGGGGCAGTGGAGGGTACAGTGCACCGAAGTATCAGGCGGGCTACGTCCCCGCTAGGACACCATCTCCTGCTACCCAGGGGAGGTGCAACAACTCTCGACCCGCCCACCTTGTTGGTGGTCTGCTGTTGGCATACTGCATTCACCTTGTTGGTGTAGGCTATCTACTCCTTGAGTCGAGTCACCTTGTTGGTGTCTCGCATTCGCCTTGCTAGTGTTCAACCCGCCCACCTTGTTGGTGGTCTGCTGTTGGCATACTGCATTCACCTTGTTGGTGTTTTGAGTATGCTCTGTTGACATCGTCGGTTTGCGGCCTATGTATGTAGGTACTGCGCTGCGATCCTTGCAGCACCCCAAATCCTTTCGACAGAGGCAACCCAGTTCGTACGAGAAGGCGCGCACTCCTTCCACTACCACTACCACCTCCAGCTCCTTCCTAGCACCACCACCACCGTCGCCGCACTCCCGAGCATCTTCATTCTCCGGCATGGACAACGTCGTCTCGCGGATTCGTGCATCCTTCGCTGTCAGCTGGACTTGGAGGAAACGACGACGGAGAGGAACGTCGCCGTTGATGTTGGAGGAGTCCAGTCAGCTGCCCTTCCGCTTTGTACCGCCGCATCGATTCTAACGGTCGTATGCGACGCAGGTCACAAACTCCTCAAGGACCAAAACACATATATAGAATACCATACGTACATGTAATGTCCATGATAGGCTATGCCTGACAGGACAATAAACAACACCTTAAAAAAATGCGACGCAGGTTCGGTTTCGCCTTCAGCAGGCAGCTCACCACCCGGCGCTTGTCCGTTACCCTCTCGACCACTCCCCACCCCCGCCTCGAACCGCGTTTCCAGCACCCTGATAGTCAGGAAACGCGAACCTCCCTCGACCATCATTTTGTATCTGCATTCGCTGTCCTCGTTCTCATCATCGCCTTGGTCCTCGCCGCCATCTATACCAGGCGCCAGACCCGTTTGAGGGCAATTTTGCGACGAGGTACTTGCTCCAAGCCCTCCACCCAAAACACCTGTGATCTTAGGTGCTCAAGCCGTCGCCTTCCTCTTCATTTGCTCCTCTTGCTATCTTGTCTCCCCTTACCTATTACACTGTACATATCTCGAGTGAAATCCCGGGAACTAACAGGAGGTACGGTGGAGAAAGTATTCCTTTCTTATTCGCCGGATTGAAACGGAAGGGGGCTCTGGATAGTTATTATACGAAAGCCCATCTATTCACCATTTATTTGCGTCAGATCCGTTGGCCCGAGTCACATATGCCCACTGTGAGAGGCATAATGAGCGCGTCAGGTTCTATCTTCTATTGCAGGCAACTGGCAGCCTATGTCAATCCTCTGTAGCCTTCAGATTCCCCCAGTCACACTCCCTAGGGTAAACCCGATCTACGAGAATCTGGTGGATGAATGTAATAAGGGCCGCATTCGACCTCATTGACTTTCCAAGACTCGACTGGAGCTCTCGTGTTCCATCTTTGTAAAATTCCAGCTCTTTCTCCGTATCTTCGAGCAGAGATCGAAGATGCATGACTGTGCTGTCAACCTTGAGTTTGAACTCCCCATCGGCGGCCAGCCGCGTTTGGAGAACCTCAAGATGGAGTGCAGCCATCTTTGCACACTCTCGATGCATCTTCCTTCTCGTCTCCCTGAGATCAACCTTCAGGCTAGCAACTTGCTGGCGCAATTGTATGATCTCCTGCTCGTCAGGGCTGGCTGGCTGAGACCCCACTTGAAAGTATGGTCGCATAGGATGGCCAGTGTCTAGTCGTGAGCACGTATAGTATCATTAGTTCTGGGCAAATAGACTGCCAACTGGACTAGGGACTCACGATGGGAATGCTCGACACTAGCAGAAGAAGTGACCACAGGATCAGTTGTGGTGGACGTAGCGCTGTCTTCCGGGTCTCTAACTGTTGAATCAGACATTCAGCTTCCTTCAGCGTGAGCAGTGAGATTTGCTGCTTGTCTCCTTGCTCAGCGCAGCCATTTATATACACGGAGTCGGCTCCAGCTGTAAAAAGCAAGCTGCCAGTGTTTTTCTAGTGCTATACAACGGACGAGTGGACGTGAAGCGACGCAAATTGGCTGTACGAGGGCTGTTGCGAGCGACCACCGCAGCACAGTTGCTTGGTTACCTTTCGAAAGGATGTCAGAGAAACTGTACTCCCCCCCTATGGCACAACATCATTCAATCCTAGATGAAAATTCTGCATCATTTCGATTGGTTGCGCACACAAAGCGTCATAAAGACCGAATGTTAGAACACTTCAGGTGGCATCAACCACTGCTGGATCCGTTCGGTGACTGGGGGGTTGAATCGTGCCACAAGTTGTGGCACGCGTTCTCGAAACATTGCGGAGTTTATCACACGTAACAGGCCCTTGTTCGCTCAACAGATCGAGGTGGTACAGCGATACTATGTAATAGGATGGGTACCAACTCATTAACGATTTAGCATTAAGCCCATCACCGTGACGTTGGCGAAGTAGACCCGGCCCAGGCACCCCAATGCAACCAGGGTGACGGTATTATATGCCTGCTACGAGAGGATGTTGGTGATCCGAAGCAGAGAAGGGGAGAGGGAGTGATGCTCCACGCAGATACAGCCTGTGGGACGTGGCTGGATTATACCTTTTCAACTCTTAGCCAGAGGAGCTCCTCACCCCCTGTTGTTTTTCCATTGGCAATGCCTCGCACAAATCAGCTTGATTGGGCCAAGTCTTTTCGGCGCATATGAACAATCGGTTGTGTTTGCTTGATATAGTTTTAGATACAAATACACATGGTGGCTCAATGAAATCACTCTCAAGTACGCTCCAACCTATTCTGAAAACTCAATCCGAACCCCTGATCCCACGCGACTGTAGAACAGGACAAAACCGTACAGCTGGGTTGGGGTTGGGCAACATGGGTGGACACATGCACCACTAGTAGCACCACAGTGATGAATATGCTGGCATGTGCCACGAAGTAGAATGATTGGCTTACCGAAAGAAATTTACACAACTCTCCCCAGCAACGAAAATAGTGGCATTGCCGTCAGGCACGATGTAAGCGCAAATATTTTCCAGTCTGACAGTCCGATATGCCGTGATAGGAGTCAAGTCCGCAATCTCCTCCCTAACAACAGATATGTTGTCATGATTGGGGATTGAATAGCGTCCGCTTCCTTGACGAATTAGAGCTCGGACGTGATATTCCCTGGGGCACTCAGGTATGCAGCAGTCACTGCTGAAGCAAAAATCTCTAAATCAGCCAAAAAAGGAAAGATAAAACCAGAAAGTGACGCACGCGAAACCGACATAGCAATGTTCTGGAGAATGGGGCATGGTCGATGAGAGTGTATAAAACTTGGCGCCCATGGGCGGCACAATTTGACAATCGAGGAATGCGTCGATGATGGTGAAGGACAACGCTCTTGGGATCGTGATCTTGCCAGAACTGCTGGGAGTACCAGGCGTCAACGATTGTGTCGGAGTGTTCAGGGTCCTCTGATGCCCTTGACCAATGGTCTGAGCAGCGGGAAGTGAGGGAAGTGAGCGAGCAGCTGATGGAGAGGCTGAAAGGGGCTCGATGGGAGTATTTGGGTTTGTGCTCGAACCCGCATGCAGATTTTGGATGCCCGCCCTGACTGTAACACCGTTTAAGACGCCATGCTCCTCGACTCGTCCGGAACGTGTTGTCGTTTGCACAAGGGACGAGGAAGACCCTCCGGAATCCAGGCTAACAGAAGATGGAAGTTAGTTATTCTGGCCGATGCACATTTATCCCACAATGATGAACCTACTCGTTGGTCTCACAAAATTCCTCGTAAGCAGGAGGTCCTCTAGGAAACATATATGAGAAGGGCGTTCATGAAGAAAAAACCCCTCACTACTCACTCCGATTGCGCACTATCACGAGATCTGTTAATGTCGGGGCGGAAGGGGCTCGCAGTGGTTGAGAAGCTCCCCAGGCTGGTAAGCTGCGTGAACTGGCGATTGTGGATGTGTTGAGGCGCAGGCGTGCCTTGCGGCGATGGGCCCATTGGCCTGCCTTGGGGGTTGGGAAGGGTGCGCTGCGCGCGCTGGGCCGAATTCGATCGACTTCCAGGATAAGAACCTGGCGCCGAGTTTGGAGTCAAGCTTCTTAATGGCGACTGTGAGCCGTAAGGTCTTTCGATTTCTCCTGGAATTTCGTTAAGATTTCCAGTGTTATTTTGAGGTGCTTCCGGTTGGCGGTTGTCGTCGGACATGATCGATGGCAAAGGAAGGATAAGATTTGGAAGAGGGGCTGGCCGCCTTTGCGGAGCATATAGCACGGGTTCTTATCTCCTTATCGTGAGGACTTAATGTTACGTTTTCAACGTATCGTCGAACTTCAGGGTTCTGTCACTTCTCGTCACCTGAGAAGGGCAAAACAGTGTTCCCCTCCCACTGTCATGTCCGGGAAGCTTCTTGTTTGTTATCATACCTGAGCCTGCTATGCTCAAGCAGGTAGAGAAGCGATAAATTATAAACACTAGCTAGTGGATTCCAGGTAAGCTACTTGATGATCTCTGAAGAAGCCAGTGCTAAATTGAGGGCAACGGCAGCTTCCGCCTTCGCTCTTTCACTGTCACTTATTTTGGGACATGGACCCCTCGTGTTGTCCGTTCTCTCATGAGTATTGGACTCGGTGCTCAATGAACGATATCAACAGGATTCAGTGAGGTTCGCCACAAATGATCTATGCGACTCGGACGCCTCAGCGCTGCCATCGATTTTTGAGGTCCGCGCGCCCGCCTTTGGCCCTTGCTTCCCCTAGCACGACCGTCTTTTTTGCACTAACGTTCACGCGTTTCCAATTCCCAGATTATTATTGTTATTATCATTACTCTTATTATTATTATTATTATTATTATTATTATTTTGATCTTCTACCCGCTCTAGCTCCAGATATCAAGTAGTGTTCCAGCCTGCAAACTGCTTATGATGGCCGCTACTCAGACTCAGTCGCATTGATATCGAGAATCTTGAACGGTAATGAAAGCATCATGTTACGAGAATGCGTTCAAACTGCTGACTCACTCAATACTACCCCTCAAATGACTTCTCAGGCTCTTGTCTTCTAAAGGGAACCAGAACGGTGGGTCAACTTCTATCACATCATAGCATCCTTTGTTGTGATTGGTGAATGGAAAGTCAGGTGTAATTGGCCATTTCCAGTGGTATGTGAAGGGTATAGAAAAAAGTCACATACGACCCTCAGGTTCGCCGTCGATGGGACTGCGGGTGAAGAAGAGAGCCAGGAAGCAGGATCTTATTGATCTTATCTCAGATCGCATCTAGATATGCCTTCGCCCTTTCCAGGCGGTCTGCGGTGCCAAGCAATCGATGTTCCGACATTTAGAATGATTGTTCTATGAACGAAGTTTCGACCTTATCACTTTTTTGGGCAAGCACATATTTGATTTTATCGCAATTTCATCGGCTCACTCACGACACGCTTCTTGAACTTAGCCTGACAAGTTACAGTTCATGGAACCACCCCGGCGACATCACCTCTCAGCGCTCTCGCTAGGACAACCACGATATCGACGATGCGAACACCGACGAAAGAGAGAGGCGAGGCATCGGGAATGGTGTGGGTTGGGAACGTCATAACTGATCCAGGTTCAAGTCCATTGCCGGGCTCCTACCAGCCACTCGTCTCGCTTCTAGAGTACGAGGAGTGCGGTGAACGGTACAGGGACTTGTCCACCCCCGTGCTTTGGAAAAGTAATAGACCCTACCTTGGGTCCACCTGCCATTATTGAAATTGCCCCTAATATGTATCTGGCGCGCGACCGGCCAATGTGCGAGCGGAGAGTATATGTTTGCGGGTGTTACCAGGCCATGCTGCCAATCCTGCACCTTTTAGTAGTGTTTATCAGGGGTTTCCTTCAACCTTCGGTTGCCCAATAGCGTCAAGGGTGATCTCGAATCCCCGGATTACGAGGCGATCACGTATTGATATTGATCACGCGTCTGGCAGCGCAAAACACAGGTTTCAGGCCTGAACGTACATCCTACACAGGGACTTCAGAAATACTTTTACACGTTGTTGTAGCTAAGGTAAATGGGCATCTTTATACCAGACTTTATATCTCTATCTGCTCAGGAATCATGATTGAAAAAGGCCAAAAAAGTCGCCGATTTTCCACACTTAAACTTTGGCTTTGTTTGGCCGCAACCTTTCGACCGCTGCGCTGCGCCCGCAATGAGGCTCATAACTGGTCTGTCACATTTCCGAAACGTGCGGGGTGACAAGTTTGGCAGCGAATGCCTCACTCCGAGTCACTCTTGTCCCATCATGATCATGGTAGTACCTCCCCATATCACACAGTGATGTCTCCCCCCTGTACCGTCCACCGCACTCCTCGTACTCTCGAAGCGGACGAGTAGCTAGTTTTAGGAGCCTGGTCCATTGCTTGCTTTCGCGGTGCTTTCTTTCCGGTACTGCTTTCACAAACACGGACTTCGCGTGGGTCTTTCCTTTCTGGTTGAGTGGGTGAACGGCCTCGCTGGAACGCTTCCTTCTCAGCCACGAACCACCGACTACACCCTGGCACTCGTCGCTCTTCACCCCCAGGCACGAGGATACTTTGAGCTGAACCACCGGTCCCTCTACAGTTTCTGCTGAAGCCGACCTCCGGAGTAGGTGGTGGCGCGACGAGTTTTTGTTTGGAGCGCTGGTGCCCTCTTCACATCAGGCTCCCTCATTGCTTTATCTGGGCTGAGGTGCGCCTCTTTCATTTACTAAATCTTGCGTCGAAGTGCTGAATAGATTTAAGCGTGACTGGATACTCGATGGACAAGACAAGGAAAAAACAAGCAGCCATGAGTCTGGTCAGCCTCACCGATTCCAACCTCTACCTCCGTGCAACCGGAACCAGCGCATCCGATGGATTTGCATCTTCGTCGATGACCTTCAGGTTCACCTGGTGCTTTATGCCCACTGGATCGCAACGCACCAGGACGATGCACTGCTGGACGCCGCTGGTTTCCTTCGTTCAAAAACAGGCACAGGACCTCCGCTTTCCCGCAGTAACCTAGTGGGATGGGTTAGGGCACCATCGATGAGCATAGTCATGCTCCCGAGCATCCTCAGGGATGCAGGTGCTCATCGCCACCGCCTGCGGAGGAAATCCCATCCGCTGAGGCAGCAAATCGGCTCCCGCTTCGCCGTCTTCAAAAACCACGACCAACACGCTGCCTTCTATTCTCTCGTACTTCGCGAAAGCGTTCAGCGGCGACTGCGAGCTTTGAATATCCCCCAGTCGGGCATTGCATTGCAGAAGATGGAACAACATTTCGCGTCTGCACACATGCGGAAGGGTGGCGAGAGGCCCGATGTCCATCTCCTCAATGCGACGATGCTGCCCCTCATCGCTTCTGAGGATATCAATGTTCTGACCTCGACTCTTGGGTGCCCTTTGCGGGCATCATTTGCAACTTCCCTAGCTCTCAACCCACGCTTCGATGGATGAGAAGAGTTGTCGAGGAGGCTGTTAGCAGCAGGCATTCTGCCCAAGTAAGCCCTTATCTGACTGTTTTGCGTAGTGGTGTGCTGACAAGTATCTGAAAGAGGATTCTAGCTAACTCATCCGGATTGGTTAGACGATTGGAGCTCGCAACAAGCCTAGGTTTGATGCTGCCAGCCACCTTCTCAGGTCAGGCTAAGATGCGACCGAGGTAGACAAGGAGAATGCCCTCGCACCGGTGGATTTCTGGCACTGAGTCCAGCTCCTACACCCTCCAGAGGTCTCTAATAGCATCGCGGCTTTCTACAAAGAGCACAGCATCCCCCGTTAGAACCTGATTGGCCCGCCACCTGCTGGGTGCATGGCCCTGTGTCGATAACCCAGTGTTCGCCCCAGGATACCTTGCCGTGACAGAGATGTTGCCGGTATGTGCGTCCAGGCACTTGTTACTATGCTTGTGCTGATGATGAGCGACAGGCTTGTCCGCCAAGAAGTGCAACCACACGAATGGTCACCCTCTCGACTACCCTTCGCTAAGGCACTGACCCCCGGGGTGTTCATTCCTATATCCGTAGCTACGGGTGCGCGTCAGCATGGCTCAAAGCGCCTCGATCGCCTGGAAGCGACTACCACGCCGCAAACCTTGGCTCATATGATCCAAACATTGCCTTTGCTCGCGACGAGGACGGCGAGAACACGAACCAGCAAGGCGTAGCCTTCGTCACCTCGAACCGGATTGCTTCAGTGCGGGCCGAATTCGTTCGCACAGAAAGTTCGACTGGATTGCAGAGAGTCGAGGGTGCCTTGGCAGAGCTTGCAAAGGTGGATAGTGACTATAGCGATTGCCCGTATAGTAATGCTCCTGATTAGAGTGCCGACATGCTGTCGCGTTGGGTGTCACAAGAGGCGTTTCTTATCTTTGACTGCTCCACCCACATCCATTGGCCGAGCGATACCAGTGCCGAAGAACCATAACTCCGACTTGCAACAAGGATTTCCAGAAGCGATGACTTCCTCATTCCATTATGCCTTCTCGTCGCCGGTTGCGCTTGACCCCTTGATCAATGGAATACGCCGCGCATCGATAAGGTAACCTAGCGAACTCTTGCTAGACCTATTGTCGCATCATGGAGGGACCTTTGCTTCCTCGTGTGCAGCTTTTCGAGCGGGATGCGCATACACTCACACGAGGGGTCTCTAGTCTGTTGACCGTCTTTTCAAGACATGGTGACGTACCCACATCTACATCCTTTGTCCGGAGACTTGGTCCGACCTCTACCTCTTATCGATATCCATTGTTTCCTAACCACAAGTTACGATCTTGTAGCTTGTCCCTTAGAAAACTTCGGTATCCAGGGTGCCACCTCTTTTGGCTGGATCGTCTCACACCGTTTCAACCCTTTCCCTTCGCTCGAACCTACCGGCTACAGCTCCCAAGGACCTTGCTTCTCTCACTGTTGATTGTACTTTGGGGGAGAGTACAATGTCAATAATTACCTGGGTACATCCTGCTCGCCAATCCCATTTTAGCGAATGGAGCTCAATCTAGAGGGTATTCCCCGAACATGTCCTCGGGAAGGTCATGGCTTCATCGTGACAGATGCCTGGGAGCATGAATACGCCCTTTAGAGCCTTGCGGCGCCGAATCAACAGCGATATCTTGGCGGCTGATTCGAGGCTGGATGGTGATTTGAATGGACACTGTCAGCTGTCAGGAAGCAAGCAATAAAATATAATTGAATCACGAATCAGGATCCTGCAGCGTGACTCGTTCAAGTTGGGTCTCCAGCACAATCCGCGTCGCATGATCGTAAGAAACAAGGACGGATTTATTCGTCCTTATCCTGAGTTCAGTGCTGAGCCTCCATGGAGCCATAGCAAGCGCCATCTCGTCTCAGTCTCATCTCGAGATAATACTTGGCACTTGGGCTGAGGCGGCCGCATCTCGTAGCTAGTTTGAGAACTTGCGAAGGACATCATCATTTTCATGAGAAAGCAAATCAGACACCGAGTAAGTCATGTGGAAACGCCAAGTGTCCTTACTGTTCTGGCTTTAGTCGGTCGCCTCTTCCTTTCCGACTCCCTTGCTGCCCTCTCCAATTCCTTCTTGCATTACTTTAGACCACCCCTGATATAAATTTCCGCCCTAACATGTCAGTCGTACTGTCGCCCGCCCAACGTTCAGTCGGCCCTGACACTGGGATCACTCATTCTGACAGGCCCACACAAGTCTCTGCGGAAGGGGAAGATCGGCGCAGTTGGGCAAGTCAGTCCGTAAGTTCCTAGCCGGCTTTTGCATAATATACTGCTAATTTCGTTGTGCCATTAGAGCCAGGGTACAATGGTCGAAACCGCGCTCGCCAGCGGGCGCCTGTTAACCAGGCTCTCGACTACCAAGCAGGAGGCTGACGCAGCTCCAATGGCTGAGCGGCAATCTTGCTCCTCACAGCCTGACCCTTTGTTTATTGGCGACATAAGCACCCTGCTATGCTCATCATCCCCGCAGGCAGAGAAACTGCTGGCTAAATCTCCTGCGGAAATCCGCAAGATCATGGAGCAGCAGGGCCTGTCGGTGATGACCCTCCATACCGCTCTTGAGTTGCGAGTTGTCGCGGGTCTTGTCCTCTCGGAAATGTCCTCATCCAGAGACGAACTCTTTGGTGATGGCCTTTGGATTACTGAGCACTTGAGTGACCTGAATGAAGAGCAGCGTTCTGCTGCTGTTCGCGCCACCTGCGAGTGGGATCAAGGTGAGTTTTCTGTGTCCCATTCAATTTTCGGAGCCCCAAATGATACCCCCCTCCCTCTCCCCCAATAGTCTATGCCCACGAACAGCCCAGAATTATCTCAAAACTAGTTTCATTTTTGAAACCTACAGCTGATTCAACGCGAGGACGCCAGCTCGTTCGCAGATATTCAAGCAGTCAAGAGTAGCTCTTTCTGTATTCTCTAGCTGTGGACAGGTCTTCGCCGCGTTTCTCCTTTTCCTCTGTGCATCCCTCTCTATTGTGGACATCCCACCTGTATACAACTTCCATTGTATCTTAGATTTTACTTATCATCCGCTAATGACTCCTGCTGCCGACAATCATTGCCTGTTTGTATGCTTTGTATAGTCTAAGTACCCCTGGCCTACGTTGTGCCAAAGCACCTAATAGTGTCCTAGGTAGTGCGCCTGCGACGCTCGCACTAGATCAATGTCTTTGTTTGGTTCTGGAATCTTGTTGAGCAAGAGCTTCATGAACTGAATCTCGTTCAGCCACCAGTTGCGATACTGCTCGGTATCCTTTCTTGCCGCATCCAGTAGCTCGTCCTTATGGTCAGACTCCCGCTCCACCATCTCCATGTCCTTCTTTATTTGCTGAAGTTCTGCCCTCAAATCCAGTGCTTGTTCAGTCTTTGCCTCCACCTTTGCCTTCGCCCGCGCTAGCGTTGATCTCAAGGTGCCCAGCTGCTTCTCCAATGTCTTCGCCTTCTGTCTGTAATCGATACTGCTTTCTCGAACCTGCCTCCGTCCTCTAGCTTCTTGTTCTGTAAACTTGTCGTTCAGCGAGAGTCCTGAAACCAAGCTTTTCAGCCCACCTGGCAATAGCCCTGTCCCGGACGAGGCGCTGCCTTCGACCTCATTTTTGACTCTCCGAATTCGCGGGGACCTTCGACGGGGAAGCATAGGTGCTACGGGCGAATGTGATGGAGCTTTGGGCATATTTGTTGTAGTGCAGTGTTCGGTACGTTGGAGAAATTCAGGAATTAACTGTCGATTCTTGGGAGCGTTGACCTTGCTTTTATACCTTCATGGAGTTTAACAATGGTATCAGCGCGAGGAGTGGTTGTCCGTCGACGGTGCGGTCTCCGTCCAGATCCCGTCGCTGAACAACCGCCATTGTCTCAGCCTCATTTGTGGCAGCTAAACTTTCCCTTTTGGCTAGATAAATCTCGTTGCATGCTGAGTGCTAGACCTGCAGCGCAACTGTCCAGGCAGGGGCAGTGATTACGCCGAACCGTGCAACCAACTGACGGTTGCAACAAGCTGTTTGTTCCTTTCAATTTCTTCGCGCTGGTTGCAGTGCAGCGCTCGCCATCTCCAGCCTACCATTCGTTCAAGATCACTAAAGATATAACATGACCTTGACCGGGAGATGACGTGTACGACCCCTTCTTCTTCCGTTCTGCCTCTTGCTTGCAACTTCCGGGAGGGATTCATGCCACCCACGCTTGAGTGCGCCGCCTGTGGAAAAACATACTCTTCCGCAAGGTTTCTCACCGATCATGAGCGCAAAGGCTGTACGACGAGCAAGCGCGCTCTGAGCAAGATCTTGGAAGCAAGCAAAGCCCTTTGGGAAGCTCGTAAAAGGCGCAGGCTGGAGGACACTTCAACGACAGAACACTCTGATGCAGGGGACCAATCCATAAGAGGTGGGCCCAATGTAAGCATGAAATTCTTCAGCAGGAACCACGATACTCACAACTTGATTTCTCACAGATTGCAGTTGGATCGAATACTATGGGGAGGCATGAACCCCTCGACGAATCTCAACTACGTATAGCTAGGTACCCGAACGCCGCTGCTAGCTCGGTCTCCAGAACTGAGAAATCCTCGGGAAATCCTCTTTGCCACCAAGCAAAAAGGTCCATCCGCTTCATCGACGAACCGCCCGCCCCGTATACACCCCTTCAACGATCAGGAGTCAATCTGCCTTTGCAGACTGAGTGTACGTCGTCATTCTCTTCTGGTAGCCCTTTGTCACCAATACGGTTGATTAGCTCTGCTCGATCGCAACATAGGCGGCGCTGCATCCCGATCGACACACACGTTATCCTGGTTGTCTTCCGACCGGAACAGCTTTGGGTTTATTAGATCCTACTACTGCCTGGGCCTCTTGTCAGACCATGATGCGGACGATCCTCCCGCCTTTACGAATGACCTCCAAGCCGAACTGCCACCCTCCTTCCCTCAGTATGGGCCCTTCGAGAACCTAAGCTCTTTCGAGCTTGCAGAATGGTATTGGACGACAGGGGGCGTCCTGTCGCTAAATAACTTCTCCCAGCTCATCACAATCCTCGGCAAAAAGGAGTTCTCCGTTGCAGATACCGTCTCAACCAACTGGCGTAAGGTGTTCCACATTCTCGCTTCCAACAACGATGATATACCTGGGGAAGGAGGTGATTGGATAGACGACGATGGATGGCACGCCACAGATGTTCAGATCGAGGTCCCATTCCATTTCCGGATGAAAAATTCTGGTAGCAAGACATATGTTGCAGGCAAGCTTCACCATTGGCGCCTGGTCTCTGTTATTCGCGAGGCTTTATCGAACCCCAATCGGTCACGTCAGTTCCATTTCAAGCCCTATAAACTCAGCTGGAGGCGCCACCCATCAGTTGACGATGTCAATGTCCAAGGGGAGTTGTACACTTCGCCAGTGTTTCTTCAAGCCCACGAAGAGCTTCAGAACTCCCCTCCAGTTCCTGGATGCACCCTCGAACGTGTGGTAGTAGCACTCATGTTCTGGTCTGATGGAACTCTACTCACATCATTCGGTGGCTCGAAACTGTGGCCGTGCTATATGTATTTTGGCAACGAATCTAAACTGCGCCGGGCGAAAGGATCGGAGCATCTGGGCGAGCATATTGCTTATTTTGAGGAAGTAAGTTTTCTGTTCCATGTCTCATAAGTTATTATCAGCGTCTGACGTTCCTATCCAGCTCGGTGGGGCCTTCAAGGACTATTTGAAAGATCGTGGGGAAGGGAAGACTCCTCCAGACAGTTTTACTGCCTTTTGTAATCGCCTGATGTTCCATGCTCAATGGGAGGTTCTCTTGGACGATGAACTGAGCTATGCCATGCAGCATGGCATAGTCATCAAATGCCACGACGGCATTGAAAGGAGATTCTATCCGCGAATATTCACATACTCTGCAGACTACCCTGAAAAGTTAGTACGCCACGGCTGCTGATGCTCTGCGCTGACTATGACATCCTCCAGGATTTTGATCGCTACTGTCCACAATAATGGTCATTGCCCATGTCCTCGTTGTACCATCCCTCAGACCGAATTTGGGAATACTGGTATGCAAGATGACCAACGCAAACGGGAAACCCTTCGGCGCAGCCCCCAGCAACAGGAAGCGCTCGTCCAAAGAGCGCGGGAGATCATCTTCGAAGAGCAGCGAGCCATCACGAACAATAATGTCGAGGCATTGCTCAAACCAGATTCATGGACGCCTGTCGTTGTGAGTGCCTGCGTGCGAACAGCCCTTTCGAGATATACTCATGCTCTCCAGAACATCTTTTCAAGGAAGCTAGGAGCACACCAATTTGACATTTTCTCGACACTTGTAGTGGATCTACTCCACGATTTCGAAATAGGTGTTTGGAAGTCTCTCTTCACACACTTGATTCGAATTCTTGAGAGTTCGTCTACCCGCCAAACGGGTGCTTTGGTGTCTGAGCTCAATTACAGGTACTGCCTTCAAGTTGAAGCCCTGGCGAAAGTATCTTTGACCTAGCCCCCAATTAGATACCGTCACATGCCAACCTTCGGCAGGGATACCATCCGCAAATTCAGCAGTGGCGTCAGCGAGGGCAAGCGACGAGCAGCCCGTGATTATGAAGATCTTCTTCAGGTACGTTGCAAGCACTGTCTGGTTGTCAAGTTCTCGATTAACGCTGGTTGCTTTCAGTGTGCAATTCCAGCCTTTGAAGACCTCCTACCAGAACCGCACAACAAAATTGTTTGCAAGCTTCTCTATCTCTGTGCCCAGTGGCATGCACTGGCCAAGTTGCGGTTGCATAACGACCTCACCCTCAGGAAGCTGGAAAACACTACAACTCTCATGATGGATCAATTTCGCGTCTTTATTCGCACCACTTGCTCTGAGATTGTAACCTACGAACTGAACGCCGAGCGGGACGCTCGCACTCGGCGAACTAGGAGCGCAAAAGCAAAAGGCAAGGGCTCTGGAAAAGCGGCATTTTCGGGAAACAATCGGCAACGGAAACAGTTCAACATCCAGACATACAAATTCCATGCCGTCAGCGACTTTGTGGACAACATCCGGCGGTTTGGGACCACCGACTCTTTCAGCACCGAAATTGTAAGCCGCGCCAAGCTGTCTTCCGAATCAAATTCATGAAACTGAACACCCCTCCCTTAGGGTGAAAAGGGGCACTGCGATCCAAAGGCTTGGTTCAAACAAACAAACAAGAAGGATTACTCGGTCCAAATTGCTCATATTGAGCGTCGCAGGGCTCGTCTCCGGCGTATAAGAGAAAAAATTGATCAGTCACGCTCCGAACTCGCCATAACAGACCTCAACGCTGCCGAACCAGTTGAACATATCCCGATGACTGCCCACTACTCGATGGGAAGTAACCAGAACAATCCACGAGATCTTCTAAGCGATTTTCGATATCACCCAGAACTTCCAGATCCGGCATTATTTGTAAGTGAAAGGACTTCATTTAAACAATTTTGCACTGACGGAGAACCTATTGTCAGCGATTCATCCCCAAGCTAAAAATGTACCTCTTCGCGCTTCTCCAAACCAGGCTCGAACAAGTGTCCAATTTCCAAGGCATTGACTGGACCTCTCTGGCGCTCGAGCATGAGCGAATCTACAGCCACAAGATCTTGCGGATCAGATACACCACCTACGACGTGCGACGCGCGGAAGATGTTATCCATATTGCTTTGGACCAGTCAAATGTCATGGTTATCAACCCAAACTTCGACCCAAAATCCTGCACGCACCACCCTTTCAGCTACGCCAGAGTCCTTGGCATCTACCATGGAAGGCCCTCCCTACCGGGGCTGAAAACAGATGGTGCACGACCCGATCGTGTTGATTTCTTATGGGTGCGCTGGTATGAGATTGTGGACCACGGCCTCCCCTTTGAGCTGGATCGTCTGCAGCTCTGTCCTGCTAACTCACCAAATGCGTTTGGCTTCCTGGATCCCTCTGAGGTCGTTCAGGGCAGCTCATCTTCTACCCCAGTTCTCTGGAGGAACCATCCCGAACCCCTCTCTCAAATGGATGAAGGGAAATTTATGGAGGTATTACTACGTCAATCGGTGCGCCTTGGAACGCAGCATTGGCTTGCAGGCACATATTGACGAAAATATAGGTTTTGTGATCGCGATATGTTCATGTGTTTCTCCTGGGGACTTGCGATTGGTCACACATATACTTGGAAGGACCAAAAGGAAGGATCTGCCTACTACGCAAGGTTGGAGAAACTCGTTCTATCTTCATCTGCACAGACACATCAGCCTGCTAGGGCTGAGGCTCCAGCACCTGCATTGCCCAGCTCTGTGCCTTCGTCAAATGGGATTCTGGCCCCTGTGTTTTCTTGGACTGCCAGTGTTCAAGGGGGTACATCGTTACGAATGAAGATGGTTACTGCAACGGTCAAGCCACAGGTGGTGGAGACAATGGGGGGCAGGAGGAGCAGGTAGAGCAGGAGGAGGAGGAGGAGGAGGAGGAGGAGGAGGAGGAGGGCGGGAATTGTGGGGAATCGGAGGACGAATGGGACTTGCGGAACGATGAAGAGGTTATCGCATACGATGACATGTACGGGGATTGGTATCTCTACGATAGCTAACAAAGATTTGAGTGCACCTGTCCATCTAGCTGCTCCGGTGAAATTCAACCCTTCTTGTTGCTTTCACTGCCGATTCAGTCTGCCTTATTTGTCATTGGAAAGCCAATTGGCACTGGGCCTTCCAAGTGGTGGCGGGAATATTTGCGACTAACATTCGAAGAACTGTCCATGAACAACTTCCCTCAGGATGAATAGGCAGACATGCGATAGATCTTTGTGGCACATTTCTACTTAATAATTTCTTGGATCCGTATGCCTACTGAATAATATTATGAACCTCCTCCTGCTTGTACTTTCGTTGGCACAGCGGCATTAGTGTAGCGGGTGGCGGTGCTTCGACAAAGCGGAGTTTCAAGCTGCCACTACGCGGCCAGATCTATCATCTCGACCTCGCTGGAGCTCACTTTTCGACCACTGTATCCTCTCCAATTCCCCTCTACTTCGCCTTCCGTGCGGCGGAAACACTGAGCTGAAACTGCTGGACCCTCTGCTGTATCGGCTTTACGTCGTCCACCGGAGCAAGCAGCGGAAGCTCAGTGAATCCAAGCAGCTGGAAGCTCGAACGTCCAACCGCAGTGCTTCGCTCCCCACTTATCTTTACTACGCTTCCGAGCAAATAGGTCAGAATTTTTGGACCTGCGATGCGTTCTGATATGGTTCTGACATCCCAATAGCACTCTCTGTCTGGCAATGGGAAAGAGCACAAAGAAGCAAAAGTCCCGGGTGAACCACTCTGGAAGCCCTTCCCCCGAACCCATGCCACTCCGTCCTACATCGCACCCTCTCCTGGAAGGTCCATCGTACCGGGCGGGTGCTGATGAGCGCGCAGCCTTGGCTCGCCGTGATGCCAATGCATTCGGACCAGAGCTGCCCCCCTGCAACCGAAACCAAAGGAGGCATTGGATTCGCAGAGTGGTGGATGAGCTGCAGGCCTTCGCTGTGATCTACGCTCACTGGCTTGCTACACGCCAGGATGATGCAGTCGAAGCTGCCCTCGATATCCTTTTCGCGTCGAGACCTGGTTCGTCGCCCCCCGTCCCCCGCAGCAACCTTGTTGGCTGGGTCATGGACCGGATTGATGATCGCCAACATAACCTCCCGAGTATTCTCCGCGACAGCTGTGGCCTATCGGCGGCAGCGAGCGCAAGAAGCGGCATTCACGAAAGCAGAAAGTTGGGGCCCACTTTGCCGTGTTCAAGACACCCCAGCAGTACGCTGATTTCCACGCCTTGGTGTTCCGCTTCTGGGTAAAGAGGAGGCCCAACCGCCACGAGTACCCACCTGCTGGCAAATGGATCGCTGAGACCCAAGCTATCTTTGACGCTTGTGCTCCCTTCTTCGCTGATCAGGATCTCCACGATCCCAGGCGGAAGGGTGGCGAGAAACCCGGTGTGCATCTCCTCAAGGAGAAAGAGCTCGACCTTATCATCCCAGAGGATTTGAGTGTTGTTCTGTTTGATGCCTGCCACAGGGAAACCCTTCGCTTCGATTATTCGGAGGTTTGCGAACTGTGCCCACACCCTTACCTGGATGAAAAGGGTCGTGGATAAGGCTGTCCACAGTCGCAGGACTGCTCGGGTATGTCCTTCCTCCCTTCCTTGCACTGGTCACCGGTGCTGACTCTTAGCAGAAGGAAGACCCTGGCCAACTGGTCCAGATCGGGTGGACCACAGGTGCTCGCAACGATCCCAAATTCGACGCCGCCAGGAACCTCCTGAGGAGGAATGAGGATACGACGGAGGCCGATAAAGAAAATGCATATGCATCGGCTTTTTTCTGGCGCAGGGTGCAGTTGCTACACCCCCCGGAGGTTGGCAACAGCATCGCTGCTTTCTACAAGGAGCATGACATTCCCCGCTTGGACCCCAACTGGCCAGCCTCGCGGCGAGTGAACGGACCTGTCACGCTACCCAGTGGCATCGAACCTATCACTTTTGAAGACATTGAATTTGGACCTGGGTGTGTCATTATGACCGAGAGATATTCCCGGTACGTGCACCTTGTGAGGGATTGCTGCACATTAGCTTATGTGTGGATATAGCCCTGTCCACCGGGAGACCCAACCCCATGAGTGGGCAGTCCTTTGGACCACCTTGCGCAGCGGAACAGACCCTCAAGGCGGCCATTTTTACATCCCCAGCTATGGGGTATGTATCAGGATGGCAGAGGACACCTCCATCGCCTGGAAGCCTTCTGATTTTCACACAACAAGTCTTGGCTCATATGATCCCGAGATTGCCTTCGAGCGGCACGAAGACGACGAAACCATGAACCAGCAAGGCATGGCTTTCGTGACGTCGAACAAGCTGCCAACGGTTTATGCTGCATATGCTGCGAAGCAGCAGCTGACCGGAGTGCAGAGGGTGGAAGGAGCTCTGGCGGAGCTCAATGCATTGGGGGAGGAGGAAGCTTATAGTGACGCGCTGCATTCGATTGGACCTGGTATATCTTAGTGCAGAGTTTATGAACCGTTTTTGTGCTTGGTAGTTGGTAAGTCGCTGACAATCAGTCTCATTGTCTGTCCTGATCCTCTTATCTGACAGTGGGTGTAACGATGAAGACAGCAGCCTCGACGCATCAGAAGCCTCGTTGAGTGATTCACCAGATCCACGGCACCGCCACGCGCCATCGAGCAGCACCTCGACCTATCTCCCAACCAAATCGCCGCGATTAAGCATTGGCCATTCGAACACCTGTTGTGCACCAGCCCGTTGAAGAATAGAAAGATAATGAAAAGGCTCATCATGCCAGCCAGGTTGAACTCTGATCATCCCAGCCCCAAGAATAATCTAGGTGAGCTTGTCTATCAATTTATCCAAGCATTCACTCATTCTGTTCAGTACATCGCCTCCCTTATGGCTGGGATAGGAAAGGCGAATGGCTTACAACGCCATTGGCATGCAGTACACCGAATCTACTCAGTGGATGAGAGCATTCTTACTCTTCACCATGCGAGTTGGGCGGGCGGTCGGTGAGTAAACAGAACATTTCACAATCGAATGCCAACTAATCGTTCGTTATAAGGTATTATCTGTCTCATGTCCAGCGGCGCTACGCAAACGTGTTCAAGTGCGTCCAACCAGCCAAGACGCGAACCATATTGGGCCACCAACCCATCTCAAGAAACGAGGGGTCCCAGTGCAGAGAACGCGAAGATTCCTTTGCGAGAGGCGAACACAGAGAGGAAAGAGAGTAAGTAGTTAGGTCTGTTCGCGACATGCTCCAACTAACGTCTCTAGGCAATGGAATGGAATTTGAAGATGGCCATAAAGCAGAATGGGTAGTAAATACGACCCAACGAAGAGTTGGTTAGCCTTGCGCTGCTTGTGTGCGTCAGGTACGTGCCATTTGTATACCCGTTCCTTCGTTCTCCTCAACCGGCCTTTCTTTAGCAGACACCACTTTCCTCTTACAAACTCAACAAGGGCTTCGCTTCTCTCAACAACTTCGCCTCCAAGCACACACCCATATCCCATATCGGCGCCAAGAGTTGCCCTACACTATCTATACGCGTCTTGTAAGGCGGTGTACAAGAGCGCTAGCACATTCGGCGCTTCTAAGCGACGTGAACAAGCCACGGGTGCCGTGCCTTCTCCCCTTCAGCCACTTCCTCCATCCTTTATCGGAGCGTTGTTCAAGGAGGACCGCCTTCCGTTGTCACCAAGGAACAAGGGAACTCGACAATGACCAAGAGTGAGTATGGCATCTCCGGTACTTGCTCAATTCACTAATGGGTTTGATATTGCATTAGAATGTGCACAGGAAGCACCACCTCGAACCTCGAGGCCAGTCCATTACGCCCGTCCTCGTTGCATTCTTCGGCCGCTGCGTCCTTGGTCGGGGTAGAGTCTGAGTCTGTTGATTCTCAGGCCTAGCAGAGCATATTGATTAGCATGTGGCGCTTGGAGAGGTTCTGGAGGCGATATCGCTGGCCAGAAGGTTCGACGAAGAACCTCGCAGGTCATTCGCCGCCGGCGTCAAAGACATCATTTCCACTTGGAATTGTACTCTTCGCTTTCGTCGCCGCCAGAATTCCAAGAAGCCTCGTCCGACGTCACTCGTTCTATTTTTATCAACTTCACCGCTTCACCGAGAAGCCTCATTCACCCTCATTACGGCACAGGGCCTCGACTTGCCCTTGGTACACCTGGTCCCTTTATCGCCTTGACCACCAGTTATCGCGTCTCCCTTCTTCATCCTCCTCTTTTCCTCCTTTAGGTTCCGATAGCCGTCATTCCCTCCCCCTCCACCGTCGACTTTCGCCCTGCAGTCCTCGAGGAGGAGCAGCCTCGACAACCTCTCGACCCCATCCTCTCAAAGATCCCAGCACTCGTCCACAGAACCAAGCACGATCTCGCCCTCTGTCCGCGGCGGCCTGCGGATGACGACGGCGGCGACGAGGATTGCCCTCGCAAACACGGATACTCGAGTCTCTAGTGGAAGACGAAGAATCGGATTTCTTGGCACATCTCACATCCTCTGCCTAGGTTTCAAAGACTGCCCACCCTTCAGAAGAACCTCCGAGCGATCCAAGCCCCCTGCACTTTGAGAAGGAGCTCTTGAAGGAAGTCTCTTGCGACATTTGCTCAAATATTTTCTATCAGCCAGCGATGTACGTCGTCTCTCGATCTCTAGAGGGGCCGAACTCAATTCTTGATAGACTTTCTGTTCGAAATGCCTGCAGCGTTCCCTAGACCACAGCCCAAGCTGTCCCATCTGTCGAATGGATCTCCCAGGCCACGCATACTTCCAGAATCATCCCTCTAACAAAGTCATCGTTCAATTATGTATGTTCTCTGTTATTCTCCCTTGAAACGCTCGTTAAACCCTTTTGAAGCCCTAGAAGCCTATCGCCCCGTCTACGATACCAGGACCAAGGCAATCGAGGAGGAAGAACACGCAGCTCGATTCGATACCCCCATCTCCGTCTGCGTTCTCGCCTTCCCAGGAATGCCAACTGCCCTCTATATCTTTGAACCCGGTAAAGATTCATACTTCAACGCTGTCTCGAGTCCACCCATCCAGAATTGGAACGCCTCAGGTCCCGTGTATGTCTCCTCACTACCATTTGTAATCACTAGTATATTACTTTCAACCCTTTTCATTAATTCTGATCTCATCCCTCTCAGTGCACCAGTGCATCATTGTCTTAAAGATGGCCGCTTTGGAGGTGATCCTTGGCAGTGGCTGGCCAGTGCTGAGTGGACCACTGTGGCTTTACCTTGCAGCCACTCTGCAGCAGCCTGCACCTAAATGTCTCATGCGTTCATAAGACTCTCTCATCAGCTCAATATTCCACCAATATTCGGGCCACCATAACCTCTTTGGAACGGCTATATCAACAGTATTCTGTAACCCCTTGTCAGGTTTCGAAATCAACTGGAGCTGGAGTCGTTGCGCGACCTGTGGCAACAGTAGTTGGTTGGTCCACCCGACTGAACACGCTTGGAACGTATGCTAGTATGGTCCCACCCTTTTGTCCTGCAAGTATAATTGTGAATAATTACCGGCCTGCGCCTCCTATGAGGGCGTTTCACGATGGCTTTTTTGACCCTTTTATGACCATTTTTTCAACACGTTTTACGATACCGAAAAAGGTGCTACATTCAAAAAAGTTGCCATAAAACTTACGATAAAACGGCTCCAACGTGAAAAGGGTTACGAATTCATGGCTCTCGAATATCGCTGGTGGTGGATGTGGCGGCGCTCTGGGTGAAGTATGAAGATACGACAAGTCGAGCTCTACCACCGCCAACGAAGGGGTGGGATTCGCTTGATAGGCGGGGCTATGAGTACGAATTCAAACCTGCTGCTTGCGAGCAGAAAAGCGGTGACTGTTGCGGATAGCTTGAAAGGCAACGAATCTCTTATTAGAGAGTTTGCGCAACAGCGCCAGGGCGCTGGTGGAGCGCCGTGGCGCTCTTTGGACATTGCGCGAACCGATGGCTGGGCGCTGATGCTCAGGTGGAGCCGGTGCCCCTGGCGCTCTACCATCCATGCAATGGTGGCATTCCCGACGGGCTGCGATCGCTACTGTAGATCGTACAGATTTTGGGCTAGTGTCGAGCAGAGGTGTCGAAAGAATTCGGCGGTGTCAAAAACAAAAATTGACCACAGGTTTCTTAGTGACACAATTTATGAACTGCGCAACGCAGAAAAGCCCCAAGGCGCTCTGGGGGCGCTGTGGAGCGCCGTCGCGGTGTTGCGCAAACTCTCTATTGGCTCGTGACTAACCTAGGCTCCCAGGGGAGTATCAACCGCCTAGATCGCCAGGACTGTCTAACTTGTCGCCCTAGATAATGGACTATAATCTTAGCATGTATTTCGCCATCACTGCAAGGGTGATTGGGCACTTGTCATGTCTTGTCAGAGCTTCCAAGCCAGCGAACGCGTGATCATCACTATCTAGTCTTACCGCGCCACCACCAATTTCGTGATGTGCAGCCAGACCTGTTTGGTATCAGCCTCCTACCCAGGCCGATATACCCATATTCGCCGTACCTAGACCCTTGTGTTATCCTTGTCAACTATCCACCTTAATGCCTCTTCATACCCTCTAAGGTCAACCTGATTCCCGAGCTCCTTGATTTAAGGAGTATACACTCCTTTTTCGAAACTGATTGGCATCACGATCGCGACTAGATTTTGTTCTGTGGAAGCGCCTCGCCCTTTCGTACATGAATCGTATCCGCCCATCCACCGAGTGGATTACCATGAATACCGATTGTCTCACCGATCGCGTTCGTCCTTTATTCCCAAGAGATCGCCATCACCAGCACCAATTCAACCGTTCAATTCTCGGCCGCTCAGGTCGACCCATCATTGACCTTCAGCTTTTCCCTCGTCTCTGCGCGTCGCATCGCGCGATGTGACCCCTTCTGCCGCAGACTATCGCAGTATGTTTGGGGGGTGCTATAAAGGATACGCGGGAAGGAGGTAAGGACATCTGGCAGTGCCTTTCACGGGCTGGTAGGTTAGACGGGCTTGGGATGAAAGTGAAGAACTTAGCGGTCCGAGGAGAGACCCGAGATCGATCAAGAACGAGAGAGACTGTCATATTAAACGCGCCGCCGTGGTCCCGTAGACATTGATTTGCAGCTGTATAGTCCTGTCCCCCTTCCTCCGTGTTCCGTTTATCTTGCGGAAGCCTCATAAAATGCCCTGCAGGTTCCCACATCTGATAGGGGCAGTCTTGAGATCGGGTACATCGGGTCCAGTCAGAAGGACTCATAAAATCAGGGTCACAGACAACGCAATGAATGGACGCTCGGAGTTGGCTATAGGGAGTAGTTTCATTACAAATGAATTCAGACCCAGGGATGGATGGATGGATGGTCGTACAATGGAAGGTGAAAAAACGGTCATAGATGACATAGATTGGAACTACTACGGCCGCACTAGACATCTAGAACTGGGATCCAAACATAAAAGGATACTCTGTCCAACACAATCTCTCAACACACCACTATGCCTACCATCTCACCCACTGATAAAATCTTGGTCACTGGTGCCAATGGCTACGTCGCGCTCTGGATTACCAAGGTGTTGCTCGAAAGAGGGAACTCTGTTCGAGCTGCTGTTCGTTCCGAGGCCAAAAGTCGGCATTTGAGGGGGCTATTCAAGTCATACGGGGACAAGCTTGAGGTCGCGATTGTGCCGGATATGACCAAGGTGCGTTTGGGGTGCCCTGATAAGACAAAGTGCCAGCCATTGACGAAATGGCTTCTATAGGATGGCGCCTGGGACGAGGCTGTGAACGGCGTTCAAGCCATCCAGCACACTGCTTTCCCCGTTGGCGTATCGGAATTGAACCCCAACCCAGAAGGTGAGTTTATTCAATAGCATCTCGTGATTATCGTCGAGATAACTGAACTCCAGCGCAGATTACATTGGACCTGCTGTCAAAGGTACTGTAGGAATCCTTGAGAGTGCCCTGAAGTACAAGTGCGTCTTCAATATCATGCAGAGTATACCATCTTACGCGTTATGCCTACAGGAACGATCTCAAGAGGGTGGTCATCACCTCAAGCATCGGCGCCGTTGCTAGTCCTTTCGACCCGCCTCCGCCTCGTCCCTTGACTGAAGAGAACTGGAATGAAACGGCTCCCAAGGTGGTCAAGGAGAAAGGTACTGACGCGGGGTTGCAGAACATTTACAGTGCATCAAAGGTCCTGGCAGAGCGAGGTACGCCCCAGGAGCCGGTCGTTGTTGAGAAATGACGCTCTATTAACACGTTTGTCAGCCGCTTGGGACTTCGTTAAGAAACATAAGAGCGAGATCTCTTGGGATATCACCACCATTGCGCCACCAATGGCGAGTTTTGTTTTGTTTACCCCTTGGCACGGCCCACCCTCTGACAAATCGAATCCAATAGGTCTTTGGCGTATGTTTCTCATCGTCTCATCTAAACCCGTAGCTCACAGGTGCCCTAGCCTCCGCTCGGGGATGCTACCACACCCGAAGCTTTCAACATTTCAGTCAGGTGGTTCTTTGACAGGATTGTTTCAGAAGGTCCCAAAGCCCGAGAAATGCTGGCAAGCCCAAGTTTGTGGGTCGATGTGAGGGACCTTGCAGAGGCCCAGGTGTTGGCCCTGGAGAAAGAGAAAGCTGGAGGTGAACGGATCCTTGCTGTGGCGGGCACATTTGTTTGGCAGGACTTTGGTAAGAGACTTTGTTCACACGGGTATGCTCTGTCGTTAGCACCGACTGACGCTTGCGTCGATCTAGTGGACGTCGCGAATGGCCTTGGACTCGTGGATCGGAAGTTTTCGAAGGGATTCCCGGAGTTGAGTCGGGAGCTTCCGTTCGATGTAGATGCAACCAAGAGTAAGGAGCTTTTGGGACTTGCTTATCGGTCAAAGGAGGATACCACCAGGTCTATGCTAGAGGACTTTTCTAGGCGAGGTTTCTAGGCGTGAAAGCACGGATGTCAATGTGTTTCCTTTGTATAAGCCACCTTCCATAGCACCTTTTTACGATGGTTGATTATGCAGGCCTCTTCCATGTGTAACACTTTCAGAGCCTCCGTTGCGGGAGGACATCCTGTTTTCGCCAAATCCCCCAACCCGCTGACCCGCATCCCGCAATCACGGCGGCCCGAGACCTCCGACCCGACTATGGCTTGGCGGGCGCCTATTCACTCAAATGGCCCCCCGCGGACCCTCTGTAGGCTTTCACACACGCTGTATTTCCTGCAATGTACATGGTTGCCCAGAGGGAGTATTATTATGCTTTGAGCGCCTCTCCAGAGTACTCGAGCATGGGGATGGGGGGTGTACACCTGAACATTGATGCTCAAGAACGTTGAGCAGCGAGATGAGTTGAATGACGACATGTACGGTGTTCCTAAGGGCTCCTTCGGCTGCACGCTGGGCCAGCCCAGCTCAGTTTGATGTCGGGGGTTGTGCTCAAAAGGGTAGGTGGGTCAGCGGGAGGTGATGGCCGGTGATGGTAAGGTGACAGCATATTAGGCGCTTAGCCCCTATTTGGGTCTACGGATGAAGTTCACGTTTGACGAGTTCTTGAAATAAAAGGAGATATCTCCTTTCAAACCTATTCCAGAAAGCAGAGGCTCATATTTATGTACATTTAGGAGGCGTAAAACGCACAGACAATGCAGAACAATGACAGAGATATTTTATCAATCAAGCGATAATCTAAATTGGATCGTGTCGCCATCACACTGCCGACCCATCACCCCTTTTGAGCTACAACCCCCGACATCAAACTGAGCTGGGCTGGCCCAGCGCGCAGCCGAAGGAGCCCTAAAGGACCAGGTTAGAATTGGGTTTTGAAACGGTTTTCGTTTTCTCGCGCACGACAAAATGATCGGTGTCGTTAGTTTATCAAGACAGGGGTGCTTGGGCCAGTCGCGCTGGAAGGGATTTGGAAGTGATGTAGCACCTCCAGGTGCCTCTTAGGTCTACGAAATCAAATGCATATCAGCTATTAGGCCGAATATACAGCTGGGGAGCACATTTAAAAGGCCTCGGCGCATGCAGAAACTCCGAACGGAGTGGTGAGGACAAGGTGAGGACAAGTGCGAGCTGAAGCGCTTCAGCTTTGGAGATAATCAGCTTGGCTGGGTAAGATTTAAGAGCCTATAGAATTTAGGATACTTCTCAACGCTACCAACCCCTTACTAGTCGATGCTGTGAGGAGTTCTACGGGTTTCAGGCCCAGTTGACTCCTCTCACTAGGGCAACGAGGCTAAGATCTGGTCTCGGATGATACGAGTATACGCAAATCAATAGGAGAACAGAATCAATTGGATGCTGAACAGGCGACAATGAAGCTCAATGCGAAACTGTTTGGATTATAACCAATTGCTGACACAGACGATGCGACAATTTGGATAGCTGAGAAGGACCTTAGATGTCTTGAATGGCAAGAGAACCTGCGGAGGGACGATACGAACGAAAGTTTCAAGCATAAGATGATGAGGGGTGAGCTATGAGCAATAAATTCGAAAGGTTCTGGCTCATGCACATCAACTTCAAGCCTCATGTTCCAGCCTTGGATGGCTTGACCCAGTGTAGCGTCAATAAGAATAGCTTGGCCCGAATACTGAGAACGTCGGACTCCTTGCACATATAGGCTCCAGGAACAAATTCTAACATTTACTCTATGGATGAGCCTGGTGAGGTTGTACACATTGGAAGAAGGATATCAGCAACTCAGATAATCATTGACACGTCGCCTTCGCGCAATACTGCTAGCCAGGAAGACACTGGTGACTTGTACCTATATTCTATGATCCCTCTGGAATGTGAAGAAGCGAGCCGTGGACGAGATCGAGATACAGAGTCTCTGCCCTCTAATCTCAAGAAGTAGTAGACGCACCAAAAGAACTGATCAAACACTTGAAACTGCCGTAGTATGCGCATTTTGAAATGTAAGTCTGCTTCAACTGTAGCGAGCGCCATCGATGCTCTGAGTCTGAACCTTCAATAGCACTCAGATTGGCGACCAGCAAGGGTAGTAGAAGCCTGCTCTAAAAGGAACGACCAGAGGCCCCAACTTGCCCCCTGTCTGGTGAGCTTGCGCATTAGTGCTTGTCCCGGATTTGAGTCTTCGTATGCGTCAAAAGCTTAGAATGTGTTCCATCGCCCTCCATTTGCTATGAGGGTCATTTCACCTATGATCTATGCGAGCCTCTGGGGCCGCTGCATTATTCCAGAAGCTGTCTCAGGCACCGCGGTCAAACGCTCCTGTCAATTTATGTAAGGTACATCCTTCTGGCCCGATTTGCCCTCAGTTCCGTAACAGTTCCGTGAGGTGGTTTATGGACTTGAAAATGGAAAGTTCTAGCTTGTCTGGAAATAAGAGTCAAGACATAATCTCCTGGGGCATACACCCCATCCCCACTATGCCTTTTATCTCTATGTAAATATAGAGAATCGGGCCTTTCGGTGCACGGAGTTCTATGGTCTCGATATTGTGGGTGAGCAGATCCTCGTGAGTCATTGGCATTGAACAAGGCTGAGGCGCCCAGATTTGAAGCGCGTCAAGCTTCAACTAGGTGGATAACCAGAGAGGCGGAACCCTTCTAATTTGTACAGTGTCCAATAGCTCATAGTCTCCTTTTCTAACCAAGCAGATTATCTCCAAAGCTGAAGCGCTTCAGCTCGCACTTATCCTCACCTTGTCCTCACCACTCCGTTCGGAGTTTCTGCATGCGCCGAGGCCTTTTAAATGTGCTCCCCAGCTGTATATTCGGCCTAATAGCTGATATGTATTTGATTTCGTAGACCTAAGAGGCACCTGGAGGTGCTACATCACTTCCAAATCCCTTCCAGCGCGACTGGCCCAAGCGCCCCTGTCTTGATAAACTAACGACACCGATCATTTTGTCGTGCGCGAGAAAACGAAAACCCAATTCTAACCTGGTCCTTTAGGAACGCCGTAGACATGTTTTACATCTAACACATAGTGTCGAGTTCGCCAGTTTCCGATTATATTTACCATAATAGAAACACCGAAAAATGTCGCGGTGGAAGCGGGTGTTGGGCAATAGCGGCGGCTAACCCTATGGGCAAGGCGAGCTCCCGAAGAGGAGGGCTGGCCTGACTGGAAGAAGGGATACGAATCCATTCAGATCCATGTAAGTCAATAGAAAATATCTCTTCAAAACTCAATGGCACGGCGTTCCTAGCAGATGTATGGTGCATGCATGTGGTCCTGGTTCCAGCTCGTGCCATCCCCCCAAACCGAGAAACGCCAAACGCAAAGCGGGTAATAATGATGATTAGAAGAGAATGGTGTATAGAGTGTCTATTGTAGAAGTAAATTGAAGAGAACGCGAAGAAACGCGAATAGGGGGTAATTTGGTTTGCAGCAGCACGTGCTTGCGGGTCTGCGGGCTGGCGGGTTGCGGGTTTGCGGGAGTTGGCAGTTGTCGGATGTTCTGGATACTCGAGCGTCCAGTGGTCGGATCCTTGGAGGTTAAAGTTCCTCCTGATGGCCTTCCTCGCTTCTGTATCTGGGGTTCTCATTTTTCGGCTATATCCCTATCACTATGAACTTGGATGAATCAGCGTCCTCGGTGATTGGTAAGCCTTGCATGCGTCATCCCGATGAGACCTTGCGGCGCTCATCTTTGCCATGCTACACATTACTAGTATGACGCCTTCGGAATTGGTAAGACAGCTGATGCATTGATGAGTTGCACCGGGCGACTGAGATTGTTTGGGTAGTGATCACCGCAGAAGTTCGACCACCAAATGTTCGGCCAGTTTGGTTTATCTCGTTTTCCCGCTCTCCAATAGCAGCCCACTGTGTATGATTACTATGAAGATAATACAGTTGGTATATTTCGAATTGTAGAGAAAAATGGTCACATTGATGAGGGTAAATGTGAGACTGACCCAACATCTGGTGTGGCCGAACATTCGGTCGGTGATAGGTATCACTCTTAGGCAGCATGAGAGTAGAGAGTAGCCGTGTATAAAAGAACGAAAGAGGAGCTGAGTTATGCTAACAAACAGCAGCACCCCTTCAATCTAATCTACCAAGTCCTTGCCAATACGTCATGCCAACCGTCTCTCCCAGCGACAAAGTACTAGTCACCGGCGCCAACGGGTATGTTGCCTTATGGATCGTCAAGGTGCTCCTCGAACGAGGAAACTCAGTTCGCGCCGCCGTTCGGTCTGAGAGTAAAGGCCGTCACTTGCGAGAGTTGTTCAAGTCGTATGGAGATAAATTGGAGATTGTTGCTGTTCCAGATATGACCAAGGTATGTATGTATAGTCGAATCTGTGATGAAACCTTAATAATTCATCGAAAGAGTGGCGCTTGGGACGAGGCTGTCCAAGGTGTCCAAGCGATCGAGCACACGGCGACGCCTGTTAGCGTTTCGAATCCCAATCCAAAGCCCGAAGGCATGTTTCATCGTTTCAGCTCCTCGCACATTCTCTCATCCATGTCTCTGTTGTGTTCTCAGATTACATTGAACCCGCTATCAAAGGAACCGTTGGTGTTCTTGAAAGCGCTCTGAAGTATCAGTAAGTTGATGCCATGCTTGCCCTGCATTTTCTATCGAAACATCGCTAACTCAATAACGAAGGAACGGAATCAAGAGGGTGGTTATCACGTCCAGCTTGGTGGCTGTTGCCAGCTTCGCCGACGCCAATGGGTTGAACCGTACATTCGCCGATCAGGACTGGAATGAATCATCTGTGAAAGTTGTTGAGGAGAAAGGGGCCGAAGCGGGACTATTGGATATCTACAGTGCCTCTAAGGTACTTGCGGAAAAAGGTACGTTGAGCTGCTTCTCTTTGCATGAGTGTTAGGCTCAAACCTTTTGGCTGCAGCTGCTTGGGACTTTTATAACAAACACAAGACTGAAGTAAACTGGGACTTGACGGTCATCGCGCCTCCAATGGTTTGTAAATATTATCCTTCGTAATTCTTTCGCTGATATTGAGTGGAACAAATTAGGTCTTTGGAGTGAGTACATATGAACTCGCGCCATCTCTCAAATACAGCTAACACTATCCTGTATAGGGAATGCTTGGCGAGGCCTCGTCGCCAGAGTCTCTGAATGCCTCAGTCAGCTTCTTCTGGCACCACATTGTCTCGGATGCACCAAAGACTAGGGAAGAGCTCTCGGCTCCTAACGTTTGGATCGACGTCCGCGACCTCGCGGAAGCACATGTTCTGGCTCTTGAAAAGGAAAAGGCCGGAGGGGAGAGGTTCGTTGTTGGTGCAGGGAGCTTTATTTGGCAAGAGCTCAGTGAGTAATTGTTCATTCTTCATTTCCCTCGGGTGATTGGGATGAATGGTATGACTGACGCGATAATCTTCGCTTGTTTAGTTGACGTCGCGAATAAGCTGAGCCTTCCGGGACGAAAACTCTTGCCTGGATTCCCGGATTTGAAGAGAGAGACTGGTCTCAATGTGTCCAGTAGCAAAGCTGTCAGCATTCTAGGACTCACTTATAGGTCGAAGGAGGACACCATTGGGCACGCTTTGGAAGATTTTGCAAAGCGGGGGTTGTAGCTTTATACTAGGGTTGGCGAGGACTATGGCTTTTGTTGTGTAGTTAGGCTGCCCTGTGTATACGACGAACTGAAGTATTAGCATCATCATGACGTCCGTTTGAGGTTGATGCGTCTTGACAAAATGAAACAAAATGAGCTTTTAACATATATTGTAGGAAGAGCAATCGAGAAAGGGTGACATAAGGACTCGAATCAAAAGACGCTTCGAGAACGAAGGCCCCGTTCCTCTACCGCGATCGTTGGAATCGGTTCGATGGACGTAGCTGGAAGCGAAACGACCAGTATTCCAAAGGGTTTCAGACTTGGGCCAATAATCGGCAAGAGAAGCGAGAAAAGGGGAAGAAGCTTCATATGATCAACATATGTTGGCTGGCACGGGTCTTCACTACGTGGGATCCCTTTTAGACCCGTGAGGATCTCAGTGGCCATGAAATAAATGGATCTCATCAGGTGCCCCGAATCGAACTTTCTCATGATCGTATATCTTCGACCGCCGTGGCCAAGATTGCCAATGATCCTATCAAGAGTAAGGATATCTTGGAACGAGTCCAAGGACTCGGAGGATAGAGCCAGGTCTATACTGGATGATTCTTCCCGGTTGGGGGCTAAGTACAGCCATCAATAGAGAGTTTGCGCAACAGCGCCAGGGCGCTGGTGGCGCTTTTTGGACATCACGCAAACCGATGGCTGGTGCCGATGCGCTGGTGGAGTTGGTGGGCTTGGTGCTCTTCCATCCGTAAAATCGTAGCTTCCTGACGAGCCGCGATACTTGGAGGGTAGAATTTTGAGGCGTGTGTTGAGAAGAGGTGTCGAATGGATTTGGCGGAATCAAAACCAGGGATTACCCACAATTTTCTTAGTAACACACTATAAGACTTGCGCAATGCAAAAAAGCGCCAAGGCGCTCTGTGGGCACTGTTGCGCAAACTACCTAATGAGAGAGTCAATATCAAAATGAGACGATCGAGCGGGCAGGTATCTTCTTATTCACCACGTTGGGCGAGACCTGTGGCTGGTGATTAGAGTCGGAGATTGAATTCATTTAGGCGCTGGCTGATGCTAACTTGGCGTTGCATGAATCAGCGTACTTGGTTGGTAAGACGTATCCGTGTTACCCGAAAAGTCCCTTCGGCGCTAATGCTTGTCATACCTGCTTCGCCGCTCTCCTTTTGCCGAAAAGAAGACCCTTAGGGCCCAAATGGTGGGTCTTTGGGATTGGTAATGGGCACGATAAGGTGCGCCGGGAGTGGTTGAACACATCAGCCGTGCTGCTTTGTGAGCGCCAATGGTCTCAAACGCGAGAGCCTTTGAGTGATAGATACTCGGGCGCCTCGCTTTCAGATAGCATGCGAGAGTTGAAGTTGCAATATAAAAGAAGGGGCGATAAGTTCAATCGTGCTAACAAATAGCCAACCGCCTTCCTCCCATTTTACTGAAGCTACAAGACCACAACATGCCTACTATCTCATCCTCTGACAAAGTACTGGTTACTGGCGCTAACGGGTATATTGCCTTATGGATCGTCAAGGTTCTCCTCGAACGAGGAAACTCAGTTCGTGCCGCCGTTCGGTCTGAGAGCAAAGGCCGCCACTTGCGCGAGTTGTTCAAGTCGTATGGAGATAAATTGGAGATTGTTGCTATTCCGGATATGACCAAGGTATGCGTACCTTTTTGACTCTGCGATCGAAGCTTGACCGATTTGTCGAAAGAGCAGTGCTTGGGACGAGGCCGTTCAAGGCGTCCAAGCAATTGAGCATACGGCGACGCCCCTTAGTATCTCGAATCCTAACCCAAAGCCTGAAGGTATGTTCTGTCTCTCTCAGCGGCTCAAATACCCTCTCATCTGCGTCTTTGATGTGTGTAGACTTCATTGAACCAGCTATCAAAGGAACCGTCGGTGTCCTCGAGAGCGCCCTGAAGTATAAGTACGCCGATGCTAATTGACAGCTTGCGTTCTTCCGTTGAAAAAATTGCTAAATACCACCAAAGGAACGGGATCAAGAGGGTGGTTGTCACATCCAGCTTGGCAGCCGTTGCCAGCTACTCCGACCCCCAGGCCCCTAGCGGTGATTTCACCGAGGAGGATTGGAATGAGACGTCGGTAAAGACTGTTGAAGAGAAAGGAATTGAAGCGGGAGTTATGGAAGTTTATAGTGCCTCTAAGGTGCTTGCGGAGAAAGGTACGCTCAATTGGCTTTGCTAGTTGAGTCTTCTAAAGCTCGTGGCTGCTAGCTGCTTGGGACTTTTACAACAAGCACAAAGCTGAAGTGGATTGGGACTTGACGGTCATCGCACCTCCCGTGGTACGTACCGATCAGCTTCAGCAATCTTTGATCGCTCATCGCGCTTGGAACATGCCAGGTCTTTGGTGTAAGTGGAGATTACATCTCTTCATTTCTTGGATTAACCTAACAGTAAACTATATAGGCAACGCTCGGCGAGGCCGCCTCGCCAGAATCTCTGAATGCTTCAGTCAGCATGTTTTGGCACAGCATCGCCTCGGATGCACCAAAGACTAGAGACCAGCTGGCTGTTCGTAATGTCTGGATTGACGTCCGCGATCTTGCGGAAGCACACGTTCGGGCGCTTGAAAGGGAGAAGGCCGGAGGGGAGCGGTTCGTGATTGGCGCGGGGAGCTTTATTTGGCAAGATTTCAGTAAGTTACTTACCCGCTCCAACTTGCGTCCGTAGGCAAAGATTGACAGAATGTTCCTCTGCTCTCTAGTTGACGTTGCAAACAAGCTCGACCTTCCAGGCCGGAAGCTCTCGATCGGATTCCCAGATTTGAACAGGGAACTCGAGCTCAATGTGTCAAATGCCAAGGCTATCAACATCTTGGGAGTAGAGTTTAGGTCAAAGGAGGACACCACCAGGCATACGCTGGAGGATTTCGCCAAGCGGGGATGGTAATTCTACTCGGTCCTTGCACGCCATGACATCCTTGGCTGTGAATTGAGGCGCTTACGCTGCCCCAAATAAACTAGAGTGAATGGTGTGCGGCTGAGTGAACATTTTCTCTGAAGTGGGTTGCCTTTCGATGTGTTAACGTTTCGAGTTTGAGCTTTGTAGTTGTGACGCGGAGAGTCGTGAGACAATAGTCGCGGCACACGAAGAAAGAGAAAGAGTTCACTCGAGAAGTAACCACTGCAAAGCTATGGTATTCAGGGTGAAGCTGGGGACTCTAGGGTACAGAGGGGCCAGTATATATACTACTAGAGTCCATTAGATAATCATATAGCTGTATAGTCGGTACCAGGAGGAGATATACAAGATAGGGGCGTTGGAAGACGCAAGTACATATGAACAAACAAACGAGATCCAGTGAGGCATTCGGGTAGCCGTCACATACGCCCTCCAACTATTCAAAGAATAGTTCAATAGTGACAAAAACGAAAGGATCAGTAATAGACACGTTTAAGAAGAGGTAGAAGGGGCCTCAGCGGCGTTAGAAGCAGAAGTCGAGGAAGAGGAGGATGGAGCAGCCGCGTTGGCGCCGGCGCTAAAGTCAGCCATCAAGGCATCGAAGTCGTCAGGGGTGTTGGAACCCGAGGGATCGAAGGTGTGGGAAGAACCGGTGGCGACGTTGGGCGTGTCGTCCAAGAAAATGTCGAAAGTGGTCATGCCGGGGGAATTGACAACAGAGGAAGAGGCGGAGGATTGCATGGAGGGGAAGCTGGCATGGTTCTGACCTCCGGTGATAATGCGATCATAAGGCTTGTTGCGAGCCTTGAAACCCTTCTTGCCATACTTCTGATTCTCGAGAGATTTGGTGTAGCCAATCATGGCGCGATTGTACATGCCAATTGACTCGACATTGGTGGACCCATTAGGGTTGGTGACGCCCATCATTTGCAGACGCGGATCAACGACGGAACCAGTGGTCTTGAACATGGAGAAGTCGATGACGCTGGTGGGGATGCGTGGTGCGATAGACGCGAATTCCTTGGTGACTTGGTTGTATTGGACCATGCGGAAAGGTAGGTTGGAGTTGTCGAGGATGCGATTAAGGATGAGCGAGAAGTCGCGCATACCGCCGGGAATGGGAATGTTGGCGACACCTTTGCGGTTTCTGATGCGTCCATCAAAGGTGAAGAAGAGGCGGACGGCGGATGGGGACCAGACGGTGATGGTACCATCTATATCCTTGAGGAAAACAAGGTTGGAGTGGGAGTTGAACGAGAGACCCTGGACTTGAGGGCCAATGTAGGGTTTGAGGTCTCGAGGCATCTTGATGGGTTTGATGGGAGTGCGAGAGGACTGGTGAGCGCGATGTGGACGAGGAGGGATGGTGTTAAGGGATTTGATGAGTTTCTTGCAGGCTTTGGAGTAAGTGACAGGCTTTCGAGGGGAAGGGGGATGAGGAGGGCGACGTTTGGGAGTCCTTTTATAAGTTTGAGAGCGAATAGGGGCTAAATTCCCTAAAAGGATTTGTTCATCGACGCCGACTGGCGTTTCCGTTCCGCTCGGTAAGTCGGCAATCCCTTCGATTCCTTGCGCCTCCAGGTATTGGTCCATGGCCGTTAGGTGTGAAACTTTGTGATATGGCAGCCATGTAGCTCCTCCATCCTTCCATCGGACTTCAAAAATTGCATTCTTTCCTTTCCCTGAATGAGAAGCAATATTCTCAACCGCCCATTCTTGCTCGGGCTCTTCGACTTCCCAAATTTGGTTGTCTGCTCGGCCAGGGAATAGCCGATCGTCATTTGGGACGTGAATTCTCAATAGAGATGCGTGAAATACATCATGCACGCCTCGCTTCTTCAGGTTGCTGGATAGACCAATCTTATAGGAGAAGTTTCCGAAGTCTTTCAGAATGGGATAAGGCCCGATGAACTTGGGCGCCAATTTTCGCGATGTCCCTTTCGGTAAATTGATGTTTTTCGTCGAGATGTACACCAAGTCCTTTTCTTGGAACGGGGACATTTGTCTTTTTCTATTGGCAGCTCGGGTCTGCTTAACACGTGCATCCAGGATAGAGTCGTGTGCAGCCATGATTGCTGCCTTGATCTTATTGGCATAGACTCGGACGCCAGGGAACTCGGTGGAGTCTGCGGAGTTCCAAATGAATGATCGCGGCATTCGACCGTTATTGAGGAAGAAAGGTGCATAGCCGGTGCTCGATGAACGTGCTGAGTTAATTGCAAACTCGATAGCTGGAAGCTTGGAGACCCAATCCTTCTGGCTTTTGCCGATGCACTGTCTCAGCATTTGCGTGATGGTGCGATTAGCGCGTTCGGTGGATCTGTCTGATTCAGGATGATAGGCGCTCGACATTTTGAGCTTCGTGCCAATCAATTTGTGTAGGTGCTGCCAGAAAATACTTGTGAATAGCACGTCACGGTCACTGATGATGTTCTTAGGGAGTCCGTGGTGCTTATAGACTTCCGAGAAAACCATCTCGGCACACTGCTTGGCTGTGTAGTTCGTTCTCGTAGGCACAAGATGCACCATGCCTGTAAGTAGACATATGATGACAGCAATGCAATCGTAACTCGCATCGCGATCCTTTGATTCTGGCAAGGGGCCGACGAAATCAATTCCAATAGATTCCCATGGTTGTGATGGTACTTCAAGGGGATTCAGTAAACCATAAGGTTTTTGATTCGAGGGCTTTGATCGCTTGCAGGTAATGCACGAGTCACAGAATGATTGAACATCATGCACTAGGTCCTTCCACCAGCACTGATCTCGAAGGTAATCAATAGTTTTTTAGCTCCTAAGTGAGCAAGGAGCGAGTGAGCCTCCGAGATAACAATCTCGCGCACGTTTCGGCCGTCATGGAGAACATGAGGAATGCAGAGGAGTTTTCCTCCGTCTTTTCTTAGGTATATCACACCATCTTCAATGATGAAGTTCTTGTATTGTTTGGGGGCGTCCAGGATTAGACGAAAGAACTTGTCTTCCTGGTACCGCCCTTTGAGCATGCCTCGAAGGTCGAGTCCGTCGACGTTTGATGCAATGACATCAGCCAACATAGGGGCTTCCGCATTGGGAAGGTGTTCGGAAGTCGCGGCTGTAGGGCGCGCAGGAATTCGGATGGTCAATTTTTCGTTGGTACTCCCGCCCTCCTGCCGTTCGACTGGGCCTTTTAGCGTGAAATGCTTGGCCATTCGAGCGGCAAACTCTTTACCCGTTTCCGGGCGTCCAGTTTCAGCCGGAACAGCTTGTCTAAGTTGAGCTCGCGTTTTGGGTGGGGCAGCACTCGCGCCCTCCGTTCCGACCAATATGGGCATGGTCGCAACGTTGACTGGGGGAGATATGTCATCTATGACATCGTAATAGGTATATTCACTCCGGGCGCGCACTGTACCCTTTGCGTCGTTAGAGTAGAGACGCGATAATGCATCACTTAGGATATTTTCAGTACCCGGGACATACACCACCTCAAAATCAAATTGGGCGAGCTTTTCCATCCATCGAGCTTGACGTGGGGACAAGTCTCGTTGCTTCATGAAATGAATTAGGCCTTTGTGATCTGTGTACCATTTGAAATGGACACCTTGTAAGATATCTCGGTGACGCATCATGGTCTCGAGGCCTGCGAGAAGCTCAATCTCATGTACTGGATAGTTTTGCTGAGCGGGATTCAGCTTAGCCGAGTAGAATGCAGCCACTTTTGCATTCTTCCAGTCTGGTCCCTGACTGACAACACCGGCTATCCCGGTGACACATCCATCGGTGACCACATGAATAGGCGCCGCATCTTTCCCATAGTCGAGAGGTCTCCTGTGATGATCTCGACACGCCGAAGCCAATTCTTTGATGTCCTCGAAGGCTCGCTGGTGGGTATATTCCCATCTGAAAGGTACAGTGTCCCCTGTTAACCCATGTAGAATACCCATAGGAATGCGAACTCGATCAATATCATCCGCCAAATATCCTGCTGAGCCCAGGAATCCTCGAAGGAGGTCACGATTGGTCGGTGTCTTCCAGCGGATCAAAGCGTCAACCTTATCAGGATCCATTCTAATCCCTTCGTCGTCAATGATGCGCCCAAGCACTTTCATTTCTTTGCACAGAAAGTGCATCTTCTTCTCACTCAGGTAGAACTTTTCCTTCTTGAGAATGTCAGCAACAGTCTTGACATGCTGCACATGTTCCTCAAGAGAATCCGAGTAAATTAGGATGTCGTCTAAATAGACATCAATCCATTTGCCGAGCCATGGTGAGAATAGGCTCATCATCAAAGTCTGAAAAGTAGCAACAGCATTACAGTCACCTTGCTGCATTACCTGACTTGTCATTGTACCGTCAGGTGTAACCATTGCGGAATAAGGGACGTCTTCAGGTTCAATCCTGATTTGCTCGTATGCATCTTGTCCGTCTATGATGGACCTGTACTTGGCGCGCGAGACGCGTCTGAGAATACCTTCCATATCGGGAAGTGGTGAGGAAAGCTTCCGCGTGTTCGCGTTTCGCTCTCGAAGATCAATGACAGTCCTCAGTCTAGCTGCTTCCCCATGTTTGTGAGGCTTAGGAATGCATAGCATTGGGACTGCATTAAATGCAGGAGTAGGAACCCAACGGCCTGTCTTAATATAGGCATTTTTCTTTTCACGCCATTGATCACGCAACGGTTCGGGACATTTTGATGGGCGCCAGGAATAGCGCTTGTGAGGGTCGATTAGCGGGATCCTATGGTTGATCGACCGCAAGGGAGGTAAGGGAGTATCACCAGCCTTCAAGCAGAGAGGCCTAGCGTAATCAACAAGCTTCTCTCGTACGTCGTCTATTTTCTCGTTGTAAACCGACATGCTTCGAGAAGCGAGTTTGGTGACACCATCACCTGCCATTTCGAGCGGTTCGTCTGACCCCACAACAACCCGAGCTGGGTTCAAACCAACTGACACCTGATGCTGGAACATAAACGGAGTTCCCAAAATAAGATCATAGTTTGAGATGTTGATGATGTCGAAGTATTTTCGCGTCTCAATGTCTTGGTACTTGAAGTTGACATTAGCACCATAATTGATCTTGGTTCTAGAGCCCTGAACTGCGAGCTGAACTTGAACAGGAGAACTCAGTTCAATTCTCTTGACCTTCAATTGCTCAGCCAGAGTAGTTGACATAAAGTCACCGAGGGACCCCGAGTCGACGAGCGCCCGACAGGGGTGACCATTGATCCAAACCTTAATTACTACCGGTTTGGGAACTGAGCGCTTGGCATCTTTGGGTGCTGAGAAGTTGCGTTGAATAGCAGGGTAAGTGCCCTGTTCCACCTGCTGGCCATTAATCTCAATGAATTGCTCATAGTTGCCCCAGCTGGCCATCTTGGCATTGGTATCCAGTTTAGCTGTATTCTCAAGACTGTGAATGTGGTAGGCAATGAGCATTTCAAGCTCGTCGAGAGGTTCTTCAAATAGACATCCAACCAAAATGTCGTCATTAGGCTCGGTGATGAAACTGTCATCGAGAATGTGACCAAAAACGGATCGATGAAGATCCTCATACCCTTTGAGCACTCGTAACCTGTACCAATTCACTAGGTTGAACATTGGCTTCTCCAGCAACTTGCGAGAGATGGTAGTCTTGAATTTCAACTCATGATCAATGATATTGTAAATGTCTTTGTTATGGGCGCTAACGCAGACGCGGAATCGGTTGATTGAGCTAAATGTCGGAGTTCCAAATTCTCCGGGATATGAGCGCCCAGCAAAAAGTACCTGCTGGGCACGAAATGCGAAGGCATCAGGGATGTGGAGTGTCCGGACATGTTCTCGGCGGCGAAGGGGGACCTCATAGAGGTCACAGCAGTTGTCATAGTAGTACTGTGTGATATTGAATTTCGGTTCCTCGAGCAAAATAGCAGGAACATCCATGAATCTGTCCTGCCAATTGTCTTGGATAGTATAGCTTTCATCTGAGCTCCGAATGACATTGAATCGAGAATGTCCCTCTTCAGGGAACCACATCGGATTGGCGATAGTTTCGTCACCAGGGTATGTAGTGCGGAATTCCAACATGATTTCGGCGCGATTTTCGAACGCGTGACCAAAACAATTAGCAAATGGGATTGCGAGTTCGTGAATGCCTTCCCAATCGCGAAGAGATATGAATTCGGAGTCATCTTGACTATCCGGAATGAAATAGATTTCATCATCGACATACCGGAAGTGCAGCATGTCAGAATGCATGTCCTCAAGTCTTGCTGACTGCTCAGCTGCAGCGCGAAGATCCTCAGCACCTCCAATGTCGAATTCAATATTGTTATTGCGGACGAAATGAGACCCACTTGGGGCCGAGATCTTGTTCCTATTTGGGCAGTGCCTGGCCTGGTGACCTGGCTGCTCGCATTCAAAACATTTATTCTCAGCCCTCAGCTGGTCTCGCTTCTTTTGGGAGTGCTCGCGTTTGAACTCGCGTTTTTTATCTCCCCTTTCATGCCAGTGTACTTGCTTTTGCTTCTCGGAAGAGTATCCAGGTGTGTTGTTGGTCTTTTTGCCAAACGATCCTCGGCGTTGACGGTGCTTGTCCTTTCGCGATGAGCGCTTGTTGTCATTACCGTTTTGGGTTTTACCCCTATCACGGTTTCGGTCATCGCCATGTTTCTCGGACACGGATTCAGCAATCTCGTTGAGTTCTGCGTATTGAACGACACGGTCCCATTTCGAGATTTCGGGATGCAATTTGTCTTTGTACAAAGCCTTTTTGATTGAAGTCCTGAGGCCGTCCCATAATTTGCGGACGCGTTCGCGTTTATCCGTGTAGCCGACAGTGATGAACAGCTCTTCCAGTTCAGCAACATATTCCTTGACAGCTCGATTATTCTGGTAGCAACGCCTGAGCCTAGCGCGTTGTTGCTCCCTGTAGTCAACAGGGAAGCAATAGTTGAACAGTCCCTGGAAGAACACAGAGACGTCCTTATTCTTGTTCCTTTTCAGGATGTATTCGCGCGTGTAATAGTCATAAGCTTTTCCCTCAAGGAACTGGGAAACTGTATAGATGTGCCTATTCTTAGGCACATTACCATCCTGAAGGTAATATTTGACGGCCGTGACCAGCTTATGGAACATGCGTGGGTCAGCCGTGCCATCATAAGAGTCAGGCGCGATGGGCTTAAGCGCCGACTTCTTGTTCTTACTCTTGCGAGACTTCTTTGACCTTTTCTTACGGTTCTTCTTTCCAGATTCGCTCTCGGACTCATAAGAGTCGCTCGGGTCGTCAGACGAGTCACTGCTCGACGAAGAATCATCAGACGAGTCCTCACTGGTGGAGTTGTCGTCGTCCGAGGTATCGGAGTCAGTGGTTTGATCCTCGCTGTCGCTCGATTCGGAAGGTGAAGAATCCGACGAATCGGATGAGTCGGACGAGTCGTCCCGTCGTTTCCTAGGCTTTGCCGAGAGGGCGCGACCAAGGAACGAGTCTTTAGCTACCTGATTGCTTGGGAGAAGCTTCTCCATTTCCTTATCCCTGCGGGACTTCTTAGACTTTTTAGCCTTAGATTGCTTCTTCTTTTTCTTCTTGTCTTTAGCAGAAGTATCAATCAAATTGGTCATTTCCCCTGACAGCGGGGCAGTCTTGCTACGGCGACGCTCATAGGCGTCCTTCTTGGACTTTTCCTTCAAAGTCTCGGTGTGCACATCATTTTCGCGGCTGTCTTGGGCGCGCGAACCTTCGGCATCTGCCGGCTTAGGCGCTTGCATGGCCTTGAGGATCTCCAGCTCACGTTGCTGGGCCTCGACATCGAGCTCGTGTTCCGGAATATTCACGGCTCCCCATTCGCGTGGGTCAACCTGTTTCCCACATCGAACGGATTCCCTAATGCGTTCATTGCGACGCGTGATTAAGTCCCTTTGTGGACGTGTCAGACGAGATTGAGCTATGTCAATCAAATTCTCTTGTTCCCTCGCGATGGGAGTGAATGGACGTCTAACAGGGCTCCCGAGGCTACGAGAGCGGCCTCGCGGAGTGAACAACCCAGCTCCAGAAGCATGGGGATTGGTATCGGCTCGAACAAATATATTATTCTCACTATCGACGAGTGACTCGGGTGCCTCTTGGGCCAAAACCACATTGTGCGCCTCTTCTTCGCCCGAACCAGGCGAAGAAGGTGTCCCGTCCTGGGCACCAATAACGGGCTGCCCAGGAGGTGGAGGTATGGCCTCTCCGCCAGCGTCGGAATTCAGACTGGAAGGGGCGTACTCACCGGGGATATCGCCAGGGGTGGCAAAGCCACCGGGAACTGAATTCCCAGTAGCCGTTATGGCAGTGGAGCTCCCAGTACCGGAGGTACGAGCTCGGGATGCGGTTTGTCGGAGTCCGTAGCGAGTAGACATCATTTGTCGAGTATGGAATGCAGAAATTATCGGGGGTCGTAGTCGAGGTGTTGGGAAGTCTTGGTTGATCAGACCAAGGGGGATCCAGCAGCGACGACGACGAGAAGGGGTATAAGAACGAGTAAAGCGGCGAGTTCGACGGCTAGTCGATGAGCAGATAGGTGGTTAAAAAATATGTGACGCGGAGAGTCGTGAGACAATAGTCGCGGCACACGAAGAAAGAGAAAGAGTTCACTCGAGAAGTAACCACTGCAAAGCTATGGTATTCAGGGTGAAGCTGGGGACTCTAGGGTACAGAGGGGCCAGTATATATACTACTAGAGTCCATTAGATAATCATATAGCTGTATAGTCGGTACCAGGAGGAGATATACAAGATAGGGGCGTTGGAAGACGCAAGTACATATGAACAAACAAACGAGATCCAGTGAGGCATTCGGGTAGCCGTCACAGTAGTATGCCAACATATTTGATGACTGCGTATCGTTCGGAGTACCACTTTAAGTCGCGACTAAGATACCGAGCTTTCAAGCAAGCAGACTCGGCGCAGGCGCTTCTGATTATTTCACTTTTTGCTGGGCGTTTATGATGCTGGTCCTTCTCGATTGTCCATTCCTCATGTTCAAACCACAGCCGAGGAGACTTATATGTAATATTCAATTATCAAGGTCTCTGATCTGGACCTCGAAAACGCGCAGGACGCTCACCTGGCTGCCTCAGGCTACGTTGTTTCCGGCGTCTGACTATCATGATGGTTGAGCGGCGTAACTAAGGGGTAAAGGCAGCGTCTAAAAACAGCTCTATGCTGCAGCAATGAGCTGGGGTTCAAGGAAATCAAATATTCACCCGAGAACAGGTTCTGAACATGCAAGGAAAGGACGACGAAGACGAAATGGCACAGCCTCGGGCTGCATCACCCTCCAATAATAGACAGAAGAAGCAAGAAAAGGCGAGAGAAACGAAAGGTGGCGAGCATATTTTGCTTGGGAAAGATTTCCGCCACCCCCCGACTTCAATTGTAACATGTATTCAGAGGAGCTGGCTCTGCTTTTTAGCAGGGTGTTCAGCGACCGTCATTCAAAGACTGATCTCATCAAGCGCGCTGGGATGGAGTTTCTCACGATTGCCTCTCCTCGACCACCATGGTCGACTCCGCTGTAGCGTCGGCATCGTCCACCAAGAACCCTATCTCTCTGAGGCTTTACAAGGTCCTGAGCACCAATTTCGATGACCATGCCACCAGAGATGCCTTACAAACGCTTTCGGAGCTGTACGCTGCCAGCCCAGACTCGGCGACAGGGGAAAGCTATCCTGGAGAATACGCTGCGCGGACGCGTCGGAACCTGCGCAGGGACATGGAGAACAAACTTGCAGATGGTAGCCAAGCATTCTTGAAGGCGTTGGAAGAGGTTGATCAGGTATGTTGTGTTCATTGAGTCGGAGGGATCGTTCTCAATCAGGCTGATAGAGGGTTGTTGACTGCAAGTAGAAACTGTCGGAACTGCAGAGCCATGTACAGGCAATGGAGTCTGCGTGTGAAGACGCGGAGAGTCAGCTCAACTCGACCAATGAGGCCAGTAAAGTCGTCCTTGAACGTGCTGGGAGCCTGCGAGATGAAAGGTCTGTCTATCTGATCTCTCGACGGAGGTTCTGGTTCTTACACCAGCGCTAGACAGGAAGTCGAAGACAAAAAGTCCATTATTCATCTTTTCCTCGGCCGATTCACACTCTCTGAACAAGAATCAGAAGCTATAAGCTCCCGAGACGTACCCATTAGCCAACGCTTCTTCGACGCCATGTCCAAAACCGAGCGTATCCGAGAAGACTGTCGAGTTCTCATGGCAGGAGAAGACGGTGCTCCCACTCTAGCAGGACTCGACATCATGTCCTCCACATCTGCACACCTCGAGCAAGGCTTCGCCAAGATCCTTCGATGGATCTCAAACGAGTTCAGGTCGCTAGGCGGGAGTAACGGGAGTGGTGGGCAGTTGGATTTTGACGATGTGGATGTGCATCCGCTGATGAAGCAATCTGTCGCGTGGTTGAAGAAGCGCCCGGAGCTCTTGACAGAAGCCCTGACGATCCTATCTGAATCACGACAAGCATCTCTGCTCTCTGCGTTCATCACTGCCCTGACGAGGGGTGGACCGTCTGGCCTTCCAAGACCCATCGAACTGCATGCACACGATCCGATGCGGTATGTGGGAGATATGCTCGCATGGGTGCACCAAGCCATCGCTGCTGAGCGGGAATTCCTGGACGGGCTGTTTGGAATGAAGAGCGACGGGCGAATGGTTGGGAGTGCGAGGGATTTCGGTGGCAAGAAGGGTGAAGAGGAGGAATGGATTCAAGAGTTGATGGATCTTGCAGTGTCGAAACTTTGTGTGCCCCTAAAGGTGAGCTGACCTGTGTCCCCTCCCATATAATCATGGGGACTGATTCTGGCTCCAGAACAGAGTGTTGCAAACGGTTCGCTCACAGGAGAGCAGTATCGTATCATACAAGATTGCGAATCTTCTACAGTTTTACCTTGATACGATGCAGAGAACGATTGGCCACGAAGCTCTCCTCACCAAGACCCTTCACGAGATCACAGAGGTCTCATATCACGTCTTCCAGACGTCCATCGAGGCGCACAGTAAAGGGCTCGCTGAGATACCTCTTGTAAGCATCTGTGCTCCCTTTTCTACGATTTCAGGGTGCTCATTTGCTTAGGACTTGGACGACCTTGCACTGACACCACCCCACTTCATCCTCGACCACGCCCAAATCCTGCGTGAGGTTATGAATGTTTACCAATCATCTCTCCTCGAAGACAATCAAGATCAGACCGTCAAGGATGATTCTTCGACACCAGGATCGACGACGACGATCTCGTTTGAGAAGATCCTGGATATCGTTATTGACCCCGTCGTCCTCAGCTGTATCTCCAAGTCGGAAGAAAAGATGCGTTTGCGACCAAAGTGGGACGGAAAGATCTACACTATCAACTGTTTGACATATCTCTTGGTGCGTTCTTTTCTTGTCTCACAAGACCCGATGCTGATGAGAGTCTACAGAGTCTGCTTGAGCCGTATACATTCACGAAGAGCAAACAGGAGACTTTGGATCAGGTTATTGGATACCGTGTCACAGAGCTCATCGAGGAGCACTTTATGGAGCTTATGACTGAAGCAGGACTTGTGCATGTATACAAGACGATCAAGAACCCTCCTACAGACGTATGTCCCCACGTCCCCTCCCTTTGATAATGCCTCCTGCTCACTCATATTCGTTCTATAGGAACCGCTCTCCCGACTCCCTCAAACTTCTTCCCAATCCCTCCGAAACGCTCTAACCCTCTTCTCAAACTGGCTCTCCAACCCAGATATCGTGGTCATCAATTCTTCCTCGTCGACTTCCCGCCTGTCCCACCTCACCGCCGTGCAAAGTGCCAACCCGCAAATGCAAAATCTGAGCGCGAGGATACATAAAGCGGCGTTGTCAAAGATTGTCAAGGCGTACAAGCTGATTTGTGAGGAGGTGGTCAAGGAGAAGAATCGGTATGAGGCGGGTGCGACGCTTTTGGGTAGCGTGAGGCCTTTTGGGAGGGTTTATTTGTTGAGGCAGATTTTTGGGATGGAGGAGGAGGAGAGTGACGAGGAGGAAGGGAGTGAGGATGAAAGTGGTGAGGAGGAGAGTGGTGAGGAGGAGGAGAGTGGAGAGGAGGAGGAGGAAGAGAGCGAGGAAGAGAGCGAGGAAGAGAGTGAAGAGGAGGCGAGTGGGCAAAACGAAGAAGTAACGGCACAGGGCTCTCGCCTCCAGTAGGACTTATCGGGGATCGTATTCACATTCATTCGAACAAGCAAGACAATACACCCAATCCCCTGTAGCCGTTGCGTGTAGGAGATAGAGAACATCTATCAGTATAAGAACGTCTAGTCGAGCTCGAGAGGGAGGAAACAGTGGATTCGTCGCTTTTCTCCACCGTCAACCCCATAGTTTGGAAGGTTAATCGTGTGGGGAATCAGCCTGTTATCAACATCCACGGGGCATCATGTTCTCGTTATACAGGCGAAGGGAGCTTCAAATCCACCACTGGTACGCGACGAAGAGGGGAAGCAAACGTTATGACGACGTTTGGGGGCCATGGACAGGAACAAGTAAAATTCCTCGTTAGAGAGCTCTTGGAGGCTTCTAGAGGCCTCTGGGCTGCTCCCGATTTCGTCTCCCTGGATAGCCTAGCCTACTTGGAAGCGTTACTCCAACACGATTCACGTCTTAATACGTAGTGGACAGACAGATGTGCTTCCAAGCACAATGTCTGCCAGGTGGTGCCCGAACAGGGTTCCGACTCGGGTGAGAGCCGCAATGAAGGCGGATTCCAAACCCGCAGTGGGGGCTGGATACCGCTATAAAGACCTCTGTGCGCTTCCCCCTGGTCTCGTCAATTCCCCACCCATCGAAATCTTTAAGCTTCCTCCAGCATCTTTATCGCATTATGCAGACCCGCGCCATCCTCTCTGCCTTTTTTATCTCCTTCCTGTGGATGGTCCGCGCTGCGCCGCAAGGGATATCCCACCCCGACTCGAAGGACGTCATCACTGAGGCCTCGGATCTTCCGGCTGAGCTTGTTGCTGCCTTGTACTATTTCTCGGAAGAAGATGCAGAAGGCGCGAGGACTCAAGGCGCTGATGATAGGTTCCTTCTCCGCCGCGACGATTCCAGTACCATTGACAAGCAGGTGCGCCAATTATTCTAATGATCTATACTCAGCACTTATTCCGTTTTCGCTCCTCCCATGGGATCTACAAATGTCATTAGAGCCTCAAAGGTCTCAAAGATCTTATCGCAAAATTCAAAGCCGCAAAAAAGGAGTAGAACAAGGCAGCCAAGTCCATCAAGAAGGCTGCCGAAAGGCAGCACAGCCAACTAATATGTATCTCGCAAGCGACCGCCAGTGTGAAAGCAGAGCGCGTATTTGATTGTGAACTACAATGTGTTTGAAGCATTAGGATCTTGATGAGACTGGTTGGCTGCGCGTTTAATGAAGTTCTGGGGATTAGGGCCTTTCTTTGCTTGTATTCGCATCCCTATTCAAAAGAATTGGTCGCACAGAAGGCTACCCCTGGCGAGTGCGATGGACGAAACAACGCGCAATTCTCCGATGTGGGGTTGCTGATTGTAGGCTTCTGAGAATCTCCCTGCGGCCTCTACTTCAAAGGATTCTCAGTTTCTGCAAGCCTTTCGGCACCATGTGACGGGGAAAGTGGTGAAAAGGTCAAGCCTCCGCTTTAACAACGCGGCGTATGGCAAAGAAGAAGAAAAGCGACAGGTAGAGAGCAGTTGAGCAGAAACAGATAATTTGGCACGGAAACTTACAAATAGTTGCCCATTGTTCGGGCGCTAACGATTCCAAGATGTGGCGCTTAGCTTTAGCCCAGTCGGGCCGATGGCTATCCGCCATCAACTGCCACTGGTCGAGCATCACAGATTATCCAGCAAGTGGAAAATCCCGTTCGCCCGCGACCCGCTGCACCGTGGAAAACGCACGTGAGGCGAACGCGAACGCGTTACGTTCGACATTTATCTACTGTCCTCTGCGAGTCTGCGTTAACAAAGACAACGCTTGCTGGTGACGTTCAATAACGCTACTCAGAATGCGAGAAGGCTGATGATAGTGGTCGTTTGAATGTCGGGCGACGGGTGCGTTGTGATGACTGATCTTGACAAAAGCTCGCTAATCTTGCACAGTCCTGATATACTCCTCGTCCACGAGCACCTCCATCCCCAATCGAGTCAGGATTCGTCTCAAAAGCATGCTCGACATCGTCCCTTGCACATCTGCTCGCCATGAGTCAGTTCACAACTTGCCGAGCCTGGGGACGGGGCGAACTCCTTTCAGCCCAGGCACCTGCAGCGTGAAGCGCCCTTTGACCACGTCCGATAATAACCCCTGTATATGTGGCCCCACTACTTCCTGGTGCATCCCTCATGGCGCTCCATCCCTGTCAATCGCGCGGTTCGCAGCAAGAGTGATATACGATTTCGGGCGACATCAGTACTATACAAGCTCTCGTAATATAATTAGTATGTGGTAGATCATACACCCAGCCCTCCATTCATACAAAATATAGATCTACAGCCTCTCTTTGAACTCGCAATCGCCGGTAGTTCACTGACGCTCGCCCTTAAGCGCTGGTGGGGGGGCGTGGGAACGGGACAGCGGGAGTCCCGCGGTCCCCGGGATTTTCCAAAAGCTGGAAGCTCTCGAGCATCATCAAGGCTGCTTGTCAAGTACACTCACGATTAGAGGGTCGCTTGGTTCGCCACGTGTCTGTGGTAAGCCTCTGGTCTGATATTTGGTCGATCTCACTCTCGATACTTTGAGCAGAGCCCGCTTACTGCCGCCTAGTCCCTCGCGGCTTTCCCAACATTGTAATAGCAACAACATCAATGCCTATAGATGGCCTGGTGGACGACATCCTGAGAGTGTTATTCCACCACTGCATCTTTGACCGCTGTTGCCCCATCCCTGGCCAAAAGCGAGGCTGGATTGCAGTAGATCATGACTACCACACGAGCACCCCTATTATTCTGAGCCAGGTTTGCTCGAGATGGAGGAGGATCGCTGCATACAACACACCCTCCCTGTGGGCTCGCATCTGCATCAACCTCTTTGAAACACCATGTCTCGATCTTTTCAAGGTCGAAATGGTTGTGCTATGGCTTCAACGCTCGCAACCTTTACCACTCTCGATCGACGTTTCCGATTCCGATTGGAAGGAAGGAGGGATACCTTCGACAGAGGGTGTCTCGCCTGTTCTCGGGATCATGAAGGCCATGATCGCTCATTCAGTTCGCTGGAAATATGTACGTCTGAGGTTAATAACTAACTCTTTCGTAACCCAGTGGTGGAAAGGCTTGCACACACCGATCTTGGAGGCATGTCAGATCAACGACCATTTCGTTCGTTGCACCACGCCCAACACAATGTGTCTGACGAACTCGGAGAGCGTTCTCTCCGATCTGTGCACATCGCACCGGGCCCAGCACTTTTCCTCTGGCCACCTCTGGAATCTCATAGGATGGGTTCCCGACTTGCCCTGGGAGAAAGTCGTGACAATCAAACTGGGGCACGTTGAAGAAGCGTTGAGCTCCAAGAAAGTCCTGGACATGCTTTTCGCTGGGCGCTCATCCATTGAGCAGTGTACCATTCCCCATGTCAGGGACTGGGTGGATCTAGAAGACCTTCCCACCGTCAAAGCTCCAAAGCTGAAGGTCCTCGCTATCGAAGCAGTGGCCGTCGCTCCAGCACTCTTGGATCGCCTCATACTTCCTTCGCTCACCTCTCTCACCGTCATAATCTACAACTACTGCCCCATGGAGACAGACAAGGCGTGGAGATCTGTAGCGGAATTGGGCGCTCGGTCCAGGGGCAGGGACTTAACGCGTCTCAGAATCCTGGGACGAGAGCATTTCACCAGCCCCAGCCCTGTTCCGGAAAGCCCAGACCATGGAATAATCTTGCACCCCACTTTCTCGCACATCTCGCACCTGGCCGTCAAGTCTATCAGCAACGAGATGCTGGTAGCGTTGACTTGGTTCAAAGACGACCAGGCATCGGGCGATATTCCTCCACTCCCTTTCCTCTCGGTCCTTCATCTCACAGGATTCAAGGCGGACGGAGATGTGCTGTTTGACATGGTGGCGTCTCGCGTCCGTGGGGTACCCAACCCTGTGCTGCGACGCGTTCACCTCACGGATCAACGCCCAGAGGTAGAGGAGATAAGGCAGGAGCTGCAAGCGAGGCTGCCCGAGATCGTGACAGAGTGTCCTTGGCAAGATGAATGGATTCATGAAGTACAATGTGCCTATCCCTTCCCATATGATTAGTTGTCAGTAGGTGTTCGAGTGTAGAGTCGATAATGAATCCTCTTGTTCTTGAATGGTGATTCTTTTAGGCGCCAACTAGACTCATCTCTGTTTCAAAATCCGCCAGAGATACCCCGAGCCCAAGCTTGACCCGCTTGGATAACTGACAACCAGCCGTTAGCATAAGGTCCGAACTAGTGATAAAAGCGGTACATACTTTTGATCTCGCTTGAGCTGGCTTTAGATCTACCATCGCCTAGCGTCAGCTCAAATATACAGGTAAGGAAGGAGAAATGGCTTATACCGTGGATCAGGGCCTCTTCTGAGTTTGAGACCGTACTGGCCTTGGTTTACTTTGTTGTAGACTGAGTTTGGGAGAGGCTTTCCCATCCTAAATGAAGCCGGATTTAGAATCCGTTCAACACGAAATAAAAAGCTGAGGATAAGCAGGGACCTACTTGCAAAAGTCGCAAGTGCAAGGTTTTGCCCCTGCACCATGGTGGTCGCAGCCAAAGTTCTGATCTCCCCCCATACCGCAACACGTCCATCGGAAGCCTTGGGGCCAATAGTTGAAGAACTTCTTTAAGTCACCATCATACTTCTCCTGGAACTTCTTTTTGTGGTCCTCGGCCTCCTCGATGGCAACACCGCCCCATCCGAGATCCATGTCAAACTCATTGTCGTGGAAGTCCCAAGTAATGAGCTCGAGCTTTCCTTCGTGAACGCTGCCGTCTTGGCAAGCGCGATACCCGTCGTACCACTCTCCAGTCTTCTTGCAGTTTGGCTTGTGAGATGGCCAGTCGTTGCGTTTGACAGGCCTCGTTCTGCAGCGGAGGTTAATTTCGTGAGATTAAATCGAGAAGCTGGGTGAGACGCACGCAATACAAGGGACCCTTGCACCTTCCACAACGCTTGAGGTCTTTCCAAGAGCTCTTCTTCTTTTTACAGTAGAAGCAGGATATCGATTCGTTCTTGACACTCATGGTTCGAAGGAAAGAAAGACAAATTGAAATAGGACCCTGAGGAGCGGTTCAGGGGATATATTGATCCGGCGTGCGTGAGCACCGCCCGCTGTTGTTCGAGTTCGACCGAGGCTAAGCCGGTGGAAAGCTCTGGGATCTGGGACCTTGCTCAGTGGTTGCTTCTTGAAGCCAAGTCTGGCTTCACTCAGCTCTCAAACGGCCTGACTTGAATTTTGCAGCACTGCATGAGCAAAGATCTCTCTCCGTAATCGGAAGCCAAACACGGCGAAACAGACAGCCCCTCTTCAAACGTTTATACCACCAGGTGCATTGATACGCCAGCACATGCCAGGACGGAGCACCAAAGGTTTGGCTTTAGCACAGGCACACCCCGTGATTCCCTTTTTATGTACTTGATGAACCAAGCTGAACTTCAACCAGCCCCACTGTGATAGTGAATGTAACGAACTTCTCAAGATCCTCAAGGTAGACGAATCTCCTCCGCGGATTTACAAAGCACAGTGCACCTCTTCCTTTCCTGAACGTTTTCAAGTATTTTGTAAAATTTCGAGCAGAGATTTCTGTAACTAACCCACTTGATCTTGCATGGTGACATCGATCTCTGCTTTCTTGTTCTTCGATCATGCACCTGACATGCCGGTCAAAGCCTGGCCAGCTTTGATAACTGATAAATGGGCCGTTAACCCGCTGTCGTGGGCGGTAGAAAAAAGATGACATACTGCTGATATGTGCTGGGCTAACTCGAGAGCTTATATGGCATATTGTAAGTAGAAGATACACGGAGGCAATGAACCATGGCTCGCACCGTGGATCAGGGCCTCTTCGCAGCTTGAGGCCATACTCCGATTGGCTCACCGCGTTGTATATAGAGTCTGGGAGCGGCTCTCCCATGCTGAACGAAAGCGAATTAATGGTCGGAAACAAAGCTCTTCGGAGAAGCAGATCCTCACCGACAAAAGTCGCAAGTGCAAGGCTTTGCCCCAGCCCCGTGGTGGTCGCAACCAAAGTTCTGGTCTCCTCCCATACCACAGCAAGTCCATCGGAAGCCCTGAGGCCAATAGTTGAAGAACCTTTTCAAGTCCCCATTATACTTCTCGTGGAATGTCTTTTTGTGATCTTCGACCTCTTCTATAAATACACCACCCCCATCCAACGTCCGTGTCGTCTTCTTCATCATGGAAGTCCCAAGTGATGAGCTCCAGCTTGCCCTCGTGAACGCTACCGTCTTGGCAGGCACGATAGCCATCATACCATTCTCCAGTCTTCTTGCAGTTTGGCTTGTGAGATGACCAGTCGTTGCGTTGGCATGCTTCATTCTGCGATCGATGTTCCGTTTGGTAAATATTCGGATCGGACTGAGCAATGAGACGCACGCAGTACAGAGGACCCTTGCACCTTCCACATCGTTTGAGGTCTTTCCAGGAGTCCTTCCTCTTTTTACAGTAAAAGCAAGATATCGATGCGCCCTTGACGCCCATGGTGGAAAGGAAGGAAGGTCCGGGCGCTTCAGCTACGGTTTTGATCCGGCGTTCACCCTCCGACCGCGTTCCCCATCGGTTGCAGAGGATCATTGGTCGGTAGAAACAAGAGAGGGAGAGCCTTTTCGGGGGTGGTACCTGCTAAGGCCTGGTCTGGCTTTATTCTAGCTCCCGAAAGGCATGGCTTGAGGCTTGTAACGTTGCATGAACAAAGATTCGCCATCGGGAAGGAACTACATAAACAAGCCCATACAAAGAGCCCCTTTTCGTACTGCCGGGTGTAGTCATCGATACGAATTGCTCTTTACCTTTGTATAAGTGGTATGGGTTTCATTCCAGCCACCCTGAAATTACAAGACTGAACCTTCTTTATTAGTTCTTCAATGTCTCAGCAGGATCGGTCGCCTATCGATTCACTTCCTGAGGAAATCTTGGAGGAAATCTTTCGCTCCTATGTCCAATACAATGGCACCAGCCGCTCACCGCCCCAAGAACCCTCGAAATTGCCCTCCCCACGTGTCTATACCATCGGACTGGGTACGCCCTGTACACCTATCCTGTTAGGGCATGTCAGTGCACGTTGGAGAGCGGTATCCCATTCCACTCCTAGTCTATGGTCATGGATCATCATCAGCACGCCGCAGCCTCACGAAGGAGACGTGGAGATATTTCTCCTGTGGCTAGAGAAAAGCAAGCAGGCTCTCCTAACCCTCACCCTCACCCTTGGCTTTCGTTCAAGTTCCCCCCCAACCCTGCTCCGCCCGACGCCTGATTGTCCAAGCCGCCTGTGCTCACGCCAGGCGATGGCGAACCGCGCAGTTGTGGATAGAGGCTTCGGACCTAGAAGGCTTCCCGCCTCTCGAGTTTCCGAAACTCCGGGAGTTTGCCATTGTCCTGCAGCACGCTGAGAGCTCTGCCCTTGAGCGACAGTTTGTTTCCAATCTCTCCACCGCCTCAAACCTCCAACAAGCCCGCATCGACTCATCCTGGAGCTCCCCATCCTGGGTACCGAACCTGCCGTGGTCTACCCTGGAGCAAGTGTTCCTCGGCCAGGAAGCTTCCTCGCCGGTCATGCCCCCTACTGGCTGGGTGCAGATGCTTCAGCACTGCCAGCATAATCTCCGGAACCTGTTCTGTCAAGTGATATTTGAAGATGACAATTGGCCAACGGTTCATCAGCCAATCTCCTTAACCAAGCTAACCTGCCTAGTCTTCTGGGTTGAAGGTCCTTCCTCCTTCGAAGCCTTACGGTGTGCCTCTCTCCCGGCCTTGCAAAGTATAACCATCGAGGTACTGCATCCCACCTTCCTTAATCCTGCCTGGGAGGCAATGTCCGACCTGGGGCATCGCTCACAGTGGAACTTAAAAGTGCTTACTATTCGGCTTTCAAAGAAAATACTACCCCCAACTGTATGTCTCGATGAACGCGGCCAACTGCGACACCTTCACCCTTCCTCATTTTTCCAGTGTCGCCCACCTTGTCCTCAGCTTTCCAATCGCCGGCAAAGCTTTAGAAAAGCTGACATTTCACAATACGGCCCGCCCCTTCCCCATGGTCCAGTACCTCGTCTTGAACTACTGCGACAATGCAAGCGAAGAAGCCATGTTCGATATGCTCCACTCCCGGATTCACGGCGTTGAACACCCTACGCTCACCAACGTGCGGATCGACGACAGAGCCAGCGTGGAGACTTCTCTCCCAGATCAGTTCCCCGGAATAAAATTCGAGTTTCGTCAAGCCGAGGGTCTGGTCTGAACGACAATTATTAGACAACAAAATGTACAGAGGGCGGTTCCTACAAATCCAGCAGTGTGTGCAGATGATTATGAGTTAAAAAGTCGTAAGAGTCGTGAAAAGGGGGAGAGGAGGGGTCCAGGGGTATCAGCAGCTGCAACCAGAGTTCTCGGATTCATGAGCGTCCAACGGGAAAGAGTCGGGGTAATCGTTGAATCTACAAGGTGATGGTCAGCGGTTTCGTCTGGTCGACGTGGACAGTGCACGTACAACTGCTCTTCCGACTCCTGTTCCAGTGCCTTGAGAGCGACCGTCTGGAAAGCTTGCTCGACGTTGATAGCCTCCTTGGCCGACGTTTCGAAATAAGGGATGTTGCCCTTGGCCTGGCACCATGCGAGAGCCCGCTTCTGCGTCACCTATGCTCAGAATTAGCCTGTGCCCACCGTCAGCTTGACGAGGAATCGTACCTGGCGCTTGGACTCGTCGACATCAACCTTGTTGCCCAATACCACAAACGGGAAGTTGTCTGGATCATGCGGGCTTGCTTGGATAAGGAATTCATCCCTCCAGCTCTCGAGTGCTTGGAACGATTTGGACGAGTTGACGTCGAATACGAGTACGCAGCAGTCGGCGCCGCGATAGAATGCCACACCCAGCGATTGGAAGCGCTCTTGCCCTGCGGTATCCCAGAGCTGGTGTTGCCGAGCCATGTTGAGCACGACAAGCCTTCCAAAGATCAAGATGCACTCACCTGCATTGTTACTGGTCGGTCTTCAGTCTCCACCTCTTTCGTCAGGCTACAAGCCTCCTGTCAAATCGACACCCTCTACAGCAACTGAGAATAACGCACAAATCGGCGCCGATGGTGGCCTTGTACTGGGTGCTGAAGCGCTTGTTGACATATTGATTCATCAAAGATGTCTTTCCGACCCTAAATTGTTGGGTTTCCAGCGCTGCTCAGTAACTGCAGGTCAGCGTGCAGATAAACGGTCTGCTCACCCGCTGTCGCCCAGAATGATAACCTGAAGGGAAAATGAGGAAGAATTTCGATTGAAGGTGGGTTTCTTACCTTCAATAGAGTGCTCCGAGGCATCTTGGGTTCGAATGGTAAATGAGAGCAATGTCGAGAGATGGCAAGCTGTGGCCAAGCTGTGGCCGCGGTCGCTGTGGCCTCGTTGCTGGGCCTCCGAGTGATCCGTGATTGATTTCAAGAGGAGCTTCAATCAGAGCTGGATAGGGGCGGGCGCTTAGCACCACGCCACTGAACGCTTAACGCCTCTATCTGCTCTGCAAAACAAACAGAGTTGGTCTCATGTGATTTTCTTTAGCCAAGGAGGAAGCCTAATAGGATAAGGCGTCTTAAATCCACAAGAAGTAGTCGGCAAACCGCTCTGATGCCCCTATTGCATGTCTGATATCGGTCCCCGTCGTAGATGACGCAACTTTCGAAGAGATGAGGAGCAGAATCTGAATCGATATCTTGATCATCATCTTTCACCATGGCCACCTCTTTCAAGCTGCTAGACGGAACAACGGTCCCTTGGCTTGCCTGGGGAAATGGTACTGGTCAGGCCAAAAAAGACGCTGTGAACAGCGGAAAGTTGGCGCTAGTTTCTGGCATACGACACATCGACACAGCCCAGATCTACGACAACGAAAAAGAGACAGGGATTGCAATCACAGAGTCGTCCATTCCTCAAGACGAGGTGTATGTTACCTCCAAACGTGAGGGTCTGATCCCTTCCCATCGAGAAGTACGCTAACAAGTGGAACGTCTAGTTTGGTGTGATGAAGCAGACTCGACGGACAGCTCAAAGATTCGCGCATCTGTGGAGGACTCTCTGGATCGCCTCGGCCTTATTCCCGACTGCTATCTCATCCACACCCCTAGTGCGGGTGGGTACGATGGTAAAAAGCTGAAGGAGATTTGGAAAGTTTTTGAGAGTCTCAAAGATGAGGGCAAACTCCGAAGTATCGGCGTCAGCAACTTCCGCCCCCAGGATCTCGAAGCTATCCTCGATGGTGCAAAGTATAAGCCTGTCGTGAACCAGGTAAGCTCAGCCAATAAAGTCTCCAATCAATAGCGACTGATCTCACTGAATAGCTTGAGGTCCATCCTTACACCCTCGCTCACCTCGAGCCCGTTTTCAAGGTTCAAGAGCAGCATGGCATTGTCACCACGAGCTATGGCACTCTCACTCCCCTCTTGCGTCACCCTACTGGCGGTCCCTTGAAGCCCGTCCTGGCCAAGATCTCCGAACGCTTGTCTGAAAAGTACGGCGAGACGATCGATCCTGCGGCCGTGCTCTGTCTCTGGGCGAAAGCAAAGAAGATCGTCGTTGTCACTGCCAGTGGAAACGAAGGAAGGATCAAGGGCTTTGCTAAACTCTACCAATCAAACTGGGAGTGAACCCCGAAGAGGTAGAGGAGGTCGACAAGGTCGGCAAGACCATCCACTTCCGCCATTATGTACGTTGAGCAGCCCCTTGTCGCCACACATGCGCTAACTGCCACTGCTCATAGACGGAGCATATGGAGAAGGATTTCCCTCTTCCGGACCTTCCCAGCCAGTAAATAATGAGAACCCAAAATTGAAAGCTTTGATGAAGGAAATCCTTACTGAGGTAGAGCAAGGCGTTATACAGATGGAAGGAAGACCATGGTAGGTTGGGATTCGCACTAAATTGACGCAATCTTCAGAAGGAGCCTGAGGAAGCTGGAAGTCAGCATATTCTCATCTTTCTCGAACAGCACCTCCCTTCGAGCCTGCTCAAAACGACCGATGTGATAGAACACAATTCAGAAACATTTTTTGAAGAACGTGAGGCGTGCGTCTGGACGAATGAACGGCAGTCAAGTCTCTTCATCTCTTCCTCTATTTGCCACCGAAGCCCTAGCCATTTCGGCTCCATGGATGTCTCGGATTGTCACTCCTCCTCATCGCCTGAAGTTTGCGTGTACATTTCTGCTCACCGCCTGAAAGGTAACATATAAAAGGTATCATCCAGGCTGCACTTACGGCCTACCCCATCTTCGTCTCCTTCGCCACCCCTGTCGCCAGTTGCAATTTTCCCAACCCCTACCATGCAAACTCGTAGCAGTTTCCTCTTCTTGATCGCCTGTCTGTCGGTGGTACGCTCTATGCCCGTAGCAGATACCTCAAGAGTACCAGAGGATTCACAGAAGAAGGCAAGGTAGAAATCGACGTCTTCTTCGGAGATAGCGACCAGTAGCCTACCGTGGTCACTTTAGATCTCGGCCAAGCAGTCGAACGTTCAAGGCCAGACCATTGTAGGCGTCGACGACACAGGGGTGAAGAGAGTCATCAATGCAGCCAAGAAGGTGTCTCCTCTGGCTACGGTCGTCGACACCTTCGACACGTCTTCAAAAGAACTCCTTGAGATGGGAGTGGAAGTAAGCTATTTGGTCTATCTTCATGGCAGCCGTATGCTTACTCGTTTGTAGATATGACCTTCCATGTGGCATGGACTGTCCGTCATTTTCTTCTCGGTCACGATGCATGCGCTGACCACCACGGTGTTCAGACCGAGCATAGAGGAAGGATTTACATTTCCCCCTGCCTAACCATCCCATTTAGTAGATAATAAGAACCGTACTTCATCATTCCCTTCGATGTAAAGACCTCCGTCTCATGTACGGAGTTGGAAAGTCTTCATGAAGAAAATATTATCGAGAGAGAACTTGGGCTTCTTGAGGACGGAGGGATCGCTCGAGAGAGGTGGGATTAAGCTCGCCGTTGTGTAGTCTTCAAACCCGTCGGATGGTATCTGCAGGGCAACAAACAATAAGATTTCTCTTCATCTGTCATGGTCGAGTGGCACAACTCTGATGGTGGAAGGGTGAAGTATCAGCCAAAAAGAAAAACGCTAAAACTAGGCACTGTAAATTCATCGAATCCTTGTAAGGCACTGCTCAGCCGCTCACGCATTTGGGCAACATCCATTGTATGTGTCTTCTCAATCGGCTCCATGGACATCTCTGAACGTCACCGCGCAAGAGGCAACAAATCAAGGTGTCAGCCAGAAGCTGCGACCCTGTGAGTCCACGCCATTCTTACCTCTGTGGACACGTTCCCAACCTTTTCCCATGCGGTAGCGCCTCCGTCTTACTGGTCGCGTGCTTCTCCATGGCACGTTATGCCTTTAGCAGACACCTCAAAGGAAAAGAAAAGTCTCAGAGAAAGCGCACCTGGTATCGTCATCTTCTTAGTGATATCAAGCTGATCAAGGAACACTGGATAAAGCCGTCAGCGCTTTCACTCGTGGCAGCTGCTTCCCTTTACCTTCTGAATCGGTCCACACTAGGACCTGCAATGGTTTGGGCCGCCGTAGAAATCAGTTTGTTGATAGACGCCTGTTGGCTACTGTCCGGCTGCCAGCCAATGGCTGCCGGTTTGGAAGCGCTTAGCTGGCTTTACAGAAGCTCAGTGCAGGCGCTCTGTCGTGCTATAGATCTACTCACGTCAAGATCTTCATAAATACAGAACCGAGGTTGCCATTCTCTCCCACTGTCTCTTGCGCAGTGCTGGGTTGAGGAACGTTGGAGATCTGGTGGAGGGGCTGAGCAACACGTCTATCTGCTGCTGCTGTTTCCCCCATCATTCTGTACTCTTCGGTAATTTCTGCATCCCATTCAAGAGCATGATCGATGCTCTCAGCTATCGCAGCGTCACGGTGGGTCTCCTTCCACCCTGAGAGTCGTTCAGCCTGCAGCCGAAGGGCGATCTCTTGATCAGCCTCGGGTGCATCCACTGTGGCCTTCCCTCTAGAGTTGACTGATAACGGGAGGGCGTCCTGAAGTTGAAGCTCGGCTATGAGTAGCGCAGACTCATGTTCTATATTCAATGTCTGCTCTTCAGCTTCTCGAAGTGGCGATCGACCGGGGTGGGCCTACGCCAGCCATCAGTAGTACTATTGTGCAAGGAGAGGGTTGTAGTGACAGTTCTGATCAGCTCGCGGGCGGTGGCAGTGTGATTGTGTTATTTTGCTTGCTACGCGGCCCCTCTTAGTACATTTTCATGTCCTTTCTGACAGTCAATTCTTGATAAAAGGGCTGCGTCCCGCGACTCAGGACCTTGCTTAGCAACCCACTTTTGTGTGATGTAACGACTGAGGTAGATGGCGGAATTCATGCCTTTTCAATTATATTTGGGAAACCGATTGTAAGAGGCATTCGCTCGCTACCACAGTTGGATCGCTGGAGAAAATAGAGTGAGGAAGCATGATGACCCGAAATTGTCGATGAAGAAATAAATACTATTGATTTTTTCAATCCCACATGGTCCCCACGAAGTACTGTCTCTCGAGGGCAACTCGTTTTTGAGACCCGCAACTTTCCAGTTATTAAGGCTTTGCATCTATTTGTTATTTAGACTCGTAACCAGTCGTCGAATGTCGAGGTGGAAGCGAATGTATGACATTTGATTTATCTTAATAGCAGCTATATTCTAACTCGTTTGTAGATATGACCTATCCATGTGGCATGGACCGTCCACCAATTGCTTTTCGGTCGCAATGCATGTGCTGACTAAATGCCGAGCATACGATTTAAAAGGATTTCTATTTCCCCCTCCCTGACCGTTCCAGCCAGTAGATAACAAGAACCACGCTTTATCGTTCTCTTCAAGTAAAGACCTTTCTCTCATGTTTGAAAATCTTGACGAAGGTGTTGTCGACAGAGGACTCTGGTTTCCTCAGGATTGGAGGGATCACTCATATGAAGTAGAAGTATGCCCGCGGTTCTGTCCAATCAGCTCCGTGGACGTCTGTGAATCTCGCGGCGCAAGAGGAATAAAGGGGTCGGTCAGCAGCTGCAACCTGCCGGTTCACCCTCTGTTACCTCTGCGGACACTCTCCCAACCTTTTTCCCATGCAGTAGCACCTCCCCCTTCTTGATCGCGTGCTCGTTTTTGGCACGTTATGCCTTTAGCAGAAACCTCAAAGGGACGAGAGAACAAGTACCAGTCATAGTCCTAAACATAGGCACAAAGAAAGCCGGTAATGTAGTTAGGAACGTGGCTCCTGCTCTAGTCCAGTTGCCGACAATGTCAAGCCTTTTGCTCAAGATCATTTCTCGAATACCATGGAACACGCTTTCCAGAACCCAAACCAATGATCTCCACGCTCTTCGCGACTAACCCCACCAGTGCGCTTCGCCTCCATGTTGAACACATCTATGATTGGTACAGATGTTTCAACGGCGTGCTGAAGCGGTTGGACGAGCACCTCAAGCTAGGCCTCTTGACCCTGCCTGCTGCCCTCGATGGCTCTGCCTATTCCTAGGCAGTGATCAAATGCCGCTCATTCCACTGTGGACAAGCGCAGTTCTTCCACTCGACACCACATGCATAGCAGAACTGGGTTCTGCAACGACAAGTGACATGGTTGCATCCATGCTCCAGTTTGACGATCGCAGAGCAACCGGGGCAGGTCTGCCAACCCTCCTGTCGAGCCAAGGCCCGGACTTGCTTTACCTCGATGTTTTGCGCGCACGTATCCCCAGGGTGGTCTTCCCTCCGACAGGCGACACACGTCGCTACTTGGCAGCCCCGGCATGTCGCAGTACCCGGCAGTTGAGGACTGAACAAAGGCCAGCGATATTGATAGGTATTGGCTGAGCCAAGGAACGCAGAGCATGTTGGTCTCCAGCAATAAACTCGGTCTCGAGCCGGAACTTCATATTCGCGTCGTTTTGTGTCGAACTGTGCAAAGATTGCTTGGTCTTTGACTATCTTGGAGAGATCTGATGTTGTGAAAGCCTTCTGACAGCACCGAAGAGGGTGAAGTGCCTCGTCACGAAGGTAAACCTTCATCGCGCTTGCGAGGCAGTCGCTGCACCAATAGTCACCACATTCACCCCTGAGCATATCGCACATACGGAATGAATCGGTGCAGCTGACGCAAGGAACACTGGATAAAGCTGTCAGCATTTTCACTCGTGGCAGCTGCTTCCCTTTACCTTCTGAATCGGTCCACACTAGGACCTGCAATGGGTTGGGCCACCGTATGAATGATTTTGTTGATAGGCGCCTGTTGGACACAGCCCAGCTGCCAACCAAAGGCTGCCAGCTTGGGGGCACTTAGCTGGCTTTTACAGAAGGGATTAGGCACAAGCGCTCTGCCATACTGTAGAGATCCACTCACATCAACATCTCGATGAAAGGATTGAGGCTGCTATTCCCTTCGACTGTCTTTCCAGCAGTGCTGGGTTCAGGAACGTTGGGGACCTGGTGGAGGAGCTGAGCAAGACGCCTATCTGCTGCCGCCGTTTCCTCCATTAATCTGTATTCTTCAATGATTTCTGCGTCTAATTCGAGAGCGTGGTCGATGCCCTCGGCCATCGCAGCGTCCTGGTGGGTCTGTTTCCATCCTGAGAGTTCTTCGGTCTGCAGTTGAAGAGCGATCTCTTGATCGGACGCGGGAGCATCCGCCCTGGCCTTCCCTTTAGAGTTCGCCGACATCGCGAGGGCGTCCTGAAGCTGAAGCTCGGCTATGAGCAGCGCAGATTCATGGTCAATATTCGACATCTGATCTTCAACTTCTCGAAGTGATGATTGACTGGGGTGGGCTGCGCTGGCCATTGGTAATACTATAGTGCAAAGAGAGGATTGGCGAAGAGAATGTCCCAAGAATGTGCGTTCGTTGTCACAGTTTTCAGGTCCTGAGACCTGGACGTTGGGACAACGCAGGTGAAGAAGAATCACTATCAATATTTCTTCCGATATACCTTAAATGAGCCTTGGGAAAACACGTTGTATAATGTATTGCAACTCGCCATGACATATGTAGTGACCCCGATCAGCTCGCGGGATTCAGGGGCTGCAGTGTGATTGTACTGTTGCACCTCATACTACATCGCTATGCCTTGTCTTATAGACCGCCTGTAATTTTAACCTATGGTTTTGGCTCAAATCTTCTCCTTGCATGAAATAAACAAATGGGTGGACTGCTCATCGAACACATCGTTCGTCTAATGCCATGTTGGGGATCCCTTCAATGGCTTCGGCTGCGATCAAAGGACGGTTCAAGGAGCATCGGCGGCAGACCATCAGGCTACAATTGCGGCACATCTGAGGTCTGTTTTAGTGATGTGCTTGTCGGTTATCGGTGAATTTACCTTCAAGAATACAGGCATGTAATCTCCACATTCTTCGCAATTTCCTCCGCCCGTACGCCCTACCCACCGGTGCTGAGCGCATCCATGATTTGCGCGTATATTTTCAACGGCACGTTGAAGTTGTTGGGCAAATGCCTCAGGCCGAGCCTCTCGAGCCTGCCTACCACCCACCAAGTGTTCTGCCCGCACCTCAGCGGTAGTAACCAGACGCTGCTCGTCCCACTGTGGACAGGTGCAGTTCTTCCACCTAACTCCACATGTGTAGCAGAACTCAGTTCGACAGCGGCAAGTCATATGGTAACACCCATGATGAAGCTCGATGACCGCGGAGCACCCAGGGCAGGTCTGCCAACCGGCCTCTTGAGCCAGCGCTCGCACTTGGTTGACCGCATCGTTCTGGGTGCAGGTGTCGCCAGGATGCTCTCCCTTTCGACAGGCGACGCAAGTTGCTGTGTGGCAGCTTTGGCATGTGGCGGTACCAGGTAGTCGAGAGCCCAAGAGAGACTGGCGGGATGGGTAGGCATTCGCCGAGCCAAGGAACGTAGAGCACGTCGGCCTAGAGCAATAAACTCGGTCTTGAGCTGGAACTTCGTATTCGCGTCGTTTAGTGTCAAACCGTGCAAGTACTGCTCGATTCTTCACTGTCCTGGAGAGATCCGACGTCACAAGCGACCTCTGACAGCATCGGAGCGGGTGGAGTGACTCGTCGCGAATATAAACCTCCATCACACTGGCGAGGCAGTCGCCGCACCAATAATCACCACATTCACCCCTGAGCATATCGCCAATGCGGAATGAATCAGTGCAGCTCACGCAAGGAACTCTGAAGTGATACCATTAGCCTTTCCGCTCGCTACAGCTGCTTGACCCTACCTTTTGAGTCGGTCCACACTAGGACCAGCAATCCCTTGAGGCGTCGTAGGAATGGTTTGGCTGATAGGCACCCGGCGACCACTGTCTCGCTCCCTACCGTGGGCTGCAGATCTGGAACCGCTTTACAGGAGGGTCAGACGCAAGCGCCATATCATAGAGGCTCACTCACTTCAGGCTCTCGTCAAAGACATCGTGAAAATTTAAACTTTCTCCAACTACCCTTTGTGCGTGAGTGGGTCGAGGAAGGCTATGGCCTTGCTGAAGGAGCTCAGCGGCTCGTCGATCCGCTGCTGCTGTTTCCTCCATCATCCTGTACGCCCCAATGATCCTTGCATCTAATCCGAGAGCGTGATCGATGCTCTCGGCCATCGCAGCGTCCTGGTGGGTCTGTTTCCATCCCGAGAGTTCTTCAACCTGAAGGCGAAGAGCGATCTCTTGATCAGCCTCGGGAGCATCCACCCTGGCCTTTCCCTTTGAGCTCGCCGACAACGCGAGGGCGTCCTGAAGCTGAAGCTCGGCGATGAGTAGCGCAGATTCATGGTCTATAGCGAACATCTGCTCTTCGACGTCTCGAAGTGATGGTTGAGTATGGTGGGCTAGGCGGGCCATTGTGTGCCAGGATAGAATAGGCGAAGGTAACAGCGCGTTTGTTGTCGCAGCTTTCAGGTCCTTGAACCTGGATAGTGGGACAACGCGGGTGAAGAGAAAACGCCATCGAACTGTTCCCTTTATATTCCTTGGATAAGCGCTGAGAAAAGGAAGTCAGGGAGTTGCCGGCGCAGCTCTGATTCGCCCGTTATTGAATAGATAGCCTCCATATGTTCCTACCTCGGAGGATGTTAACCTTCTTCTTCGGGAGTGGCCCTGTAGCTAAATTCAGAGTCAGTACCTATTTCCGAGTTCTGAAAGATAAGAAACGCTAGGGCAGCGCCGCGAGAAGAGCTGCAGGCTACCACAGGCCGAGTCGGGTCCTTGAGGATCGAGATTGGTGAGGATGAGAAGAGGTGGCAGTCACGGCACTGAAAATGACGATTATATGATACATATACACGAATCTTAGATGGAATTGAGACGTAGTCCATGTTGTAAAGAGCATTATCCAAATGAAGGGTTCCTGGCGGAAGAAGAACGAAGACAAAAGACGTGTGCCAGAATCAACACTGGCTGATACACTGGGAAGGTACGGATGGCGAAGCCTGGAAGGCAGTAGCCTCAGGATATCGCACAACGTAGCACATTACACACATGTATGAGTCGCAGCAGCCTCGACATTTCTTTCAAGAAAGAGCAAGTCAGAACCAACGAACGAGATCCGGAACCCAGGGGTCTTACCATGTACGAATGTGGATAGGTGCAGAATTTGCAAGGCCCTTCTTCCCAGCTTTGGATTCGCCAGTCGTGATTAAGCGAATTGTCTTCGCCTAGCTTTTGGATGGGTGGGGCGGGAGAACTGGGGATGAAGTTGTTAGAGAAAGTTTGGCACAGCGTTCGTGGTGACACCGACCTTGCCTTTGGCGAGTTAGCGCCCTTGGTAGCAATAGCTTGATAAATAGCCTGCTCGTGCACTCGACGATGATGTTTGGAGGTGTATAGTTCAGGGAAAAGGAGGCTGGAAGATTGCCCTTTGGCCACACTTGGGCTGCGTGAAGGGCTTGCTCCCCTATTGTCCCCTTGATGCGAATTCCTTTGTTGAGGAGATGAATGTACAGAGGCGTTTGAATTGATAGACGATTGGCTTGGTGAACGCTGATGGGAATACGCCTTGCCTGGCAATGGACTCAGGTTATTCTTCGCCGAGCCACTACGTGATCGCTGCATGTTTGCTGGACAGGGAGGAGTGCTGACAGGCATGCGAGCAGAGTGGCTAGGATGTATAGGTGAGGTGCTGTGTCGACCTCGCTGTGGAGGACTATCCGCGCTGTATGATGTTGTAGGTCTAATTGGCATATCATTAGCATGAGCATTAGCACAGCGCCAGCTCAGACTTACTTGGGGCTAGATTTCGAGCTTCCAAGGCCAGTGGGAGAGCTCTGAACTTCAGAGAGATGAGAAAATCCATGGAGCCTAGTAGTCAACGTGAATAGAGGTGAAAAGAAAAGAGCGAAGTGCCGTACCCATGGAGAACGCTTTCAGGACTATTCATGTCGTTATCAATTACGCTTGAGAGAGGAGGAGATGGGATCCCGGGAGCGATGTAGTAGGGCTGGCCTTCTAGAAAACCCGTGATAACCTTGGATGGGTTGGATCCACCAGCTTGTTGATAGGTGACATGGCAAGAGTTGAAGATAAACGTAGGCCCTCCACTTGGAACGCCAGAGGACATTGATGACGCTCGCGAGCGGTCGGGGGTTAAACTTTCGCCACTGGGATGTCTTCGGTGCCCCGAACTGCTTGGGGGAACGGGAAGAGACAGTTCATCAGGAGAGGGAGAGTTTGGGCCAGCAACTCGAGACTCTGGAGAAAGACCCGAAGTACCCTGGAAGGATGGCCTCCTTGACCCGGGCTGGAAGCCCATGGGAAAAGGAACTCCTTGCGGGAGCATATCGCTGGCATCCATCGAACGAGATATCAGTGCAACAGGGAGGAGTACTGGAGACTATGAAGGAGTATAAGGGCGTTTGTTATTGTTTTACACCTTTGCCGCTCCATTTATATAGGGGTGTGCATCACAACAGCGAGTACAAGGGGATTGTGGGTCCACAGTCACCAGCACTGGTGATCTTCTTCTGCATATTGTGAGCTGTGGGCTCATAGCCATAATTCATGTCGCCTAGGCGACAGCAAAGGGCAGAGCGAGAAGTCATAGCATGCGGAAGATTAGATTCCAGAGGAGATCGAGAGCTCCAAGGTTCGGGACAAGGTCACTGTCATGAGGCAAGCACCAGCAGGCGAAGATTAAGAGGGGAGGTGCAGTTCCATATCCTAGAAACGAGACGCAATCTGGCATGTTTAAAATCAGATTTTAGAGACCGAAACCTGGGCTTACATTAGAGAGGTTGCGCACAGCCACGAGGTGGCTCCTGGCTGTTGCGCAGTGACGCGCGTGGCTCCGACGGTGGCTCGCTAGCGTCGTGTCTACGAGCATCGCAAGGGCTGCTGGGCCTTATTTGGGTGCCCGACATTACTATGTTCATATTCGAATGAGAAATATCATGCCAATCAGCCTGTGAAAGCCAGAACTGGCAAGTCGTAGTCGACCGCTGCGAGCAAGCCACCGTCAAAATTCCGGAACCCGACACTATGCCTTGCCCTCCCTCTCTGAAGCGATTTGAAAGAGGAGAGTAGAAAAAATCATGGCCTATAGGGATCTAGTGGTCATAAGCAACGATATGTATTCAAAAAATCTAAAAATTCCCTCGCCATGCCCGGGCCACGCAAAGCCACCCGCAGTGCGAGCGCAACGCCAAAATAGCCCGCAGGTGGCTGTGGAGCCACCTCGTGGCTATGCGCAACCTCGCTATTTATCGAAGTTTGGAGGAAAACATTGTGTCGGCGCGGATCTATTTGACTGTGTGGCAGTGTGATTATAAACCTGATCGATGGCGAGCTCATCGTCCTAGACGGCGGCAACGACCTTTTGTTCGCCGTCCACACCGTCGCCTGCACGGTCTGAACCACTTCTCAAGGTCGTCATCGACGACGAGAAAGGCCCCCCAGCCTATCCCAAGGCATGCAAGCGTTTCTGTCTCCGACGGCGAGCCACCCCTTCCCGCCGCCACCCATCGCGACTCCCGATACGCGAACAGCTGTGACCCAGCTGCTGGTCAAGGCGCATCCAGTAGCGTGCTCAAAGGGCGCCCAGGCATTCATTCAGCTTGTGCAGCCTACACAGCGCTTCCAGCTGGCTCTCGACGCGCTGCTGCCATTCCTTGACCGTAACACATCTGCCGAGGTCAGTCTCCGTTGAATTGGCCTCGTTGTGGCGCTGATGAATGTCTTATCGCAGCTGGCGACACGGATTCTGGTTTCATTCATTCTTTACTCACTCTATTCACCGCATCCTATTGCTGTCAACCCCTTCAAGTCAGCTCTCTATGCTACTTATCTGAACGAAAGAGAAAAGGCTGTCAAGGTTGCCAGTGAGGGAGGCGTCAGTCCGAACGAACAACTTGTATGGGTGTTGTGGAAAATCTTGAAGGGCGACGGCAATGACGTGCGTAAAGAGCAATTGATTGAGCTGCACCCTTCACGTATCTCAAATCACAATCAGATTGGCCCTTACTCCCCGAACACCCTTGCCCGGTCACCCCTTCCCCCCAAGCTTAGAGCAATTAATCTGGTTCTCGATGACGAACTGTGTAACACTATTTCTGACATGTAAGTTGACTCTGCATCCTCCGGAACTCTTTCTGATGTTGCTGCAGAGACGATTCTGCTTATTTTTATTTCCAAGACAAACGCAGGCAATCGGCCTCCTCCGATACTAACGACTTTACCAACAGCAGGCCATCATCGGGCATTGCTTCGCCGCTTCAGCACTCTTTCGAACATGACAAGCACAACGAGCTGCTCATCCACGCTCTTAAGCTCCTCTTCTCAGCTCGGGAGCGAGTGCTCAACCTCTCCGAGCAGCGCACCTTGATACCCCTCCTCCCCGACCTTGTACGAGCCCCTCGCCTGATCAGCACCCTCGACCTAGGGCCAATCGTGGCTCATAACCCAGCCGTCGCTCACCCTCTTTTCGTTGGCCTTCTTACTCGGCCAAACCCTGATTCCGGTGCTCTATTCGACGTTCTGCCGTTCCTTCCCCCTACCTTGCCGACTTTTGATCTCTTGGGACGATTGCTTCGGGACCAGACATACATCAAGGTTCACGGATACTCCACTATTGCAGATCTCATTCGCATCGAAGTCCTCGGTCGTTTCGTCCACGAGTGTATCAACTGGATTGAGCAGGCAGAGCGCGATCAGAACAACGGGTTCATCAGCGACGATCGCTTCGAAAAGGGCTTGCAGCATGTGAGTGTATATTTTGGACTCAATTTCCCTTGCACTGACACTCTGGAAGCTTTGCCGATTCTTCATGTCTCTCATCAAACTGCGCATCGTCGACCCCACGTCGGACACGGACTGCGCAGAAATCTCAAGATTCTGCCTCCAGTATGCCCGTTTCGAAGAGGCAAACCTGCTTTATAGGATCATCATGAACGGCAGCAGCAACTTTTGATGCACCTAACCAGCGAAGTTATGTCTATGACCCCCCGACCTGACTTATGTTATGTGGTTCGAATACTCAGTACTCATGTCTCTGATATGCCTGGATGTCACTGGTTCATATCTCACCCTTTCTCCCAATTCGTCCCTTTTTACGCTCATGACCTTATGCACATATGCCCTACACTTTCTGTTGTTTGTGTCTCGTATATTACTGTTGTATTCCTGTGTAAGGACACTTGTACCGTACTTCCTGAAGAAATGTAATCAATGGATCTATGCAGCCGGTTTTATACGTGTGCCGGTAGTGAAGTGAGCTCACCCTGTCGAAGAAGGGAATCAGTCGAGAGGCGTCTAAGTATCATCGCCCGTCTCGGGTAGGCCGGCGGCGGTACTGGGAGATGAAATGGCGAGTTGCCAAGTTCCAATTTCGTTACGGTCAAGTAGTCCCAGGTGGCGACCTAAGGTGACATAACCGCTTCTCAGCCATGAGATATATTGAACTCGCAAGCTGCGGGTTTCGCAGGGACCTTGATGGCCCCGCACGCCTTCCCATTCTATCTTTTACTCTTCAAGGATGTCGCTTGTTGGTGACTTCTGGTCGCATCCCAACATACTCTACCACTACGCGCTGCTGGACCTAGGACTTGGCCCGAGCACTTTCAAGGCCATACAGGATGACCTCGCATCCATAGTCATATTGACCACTTTCTCGGGTAGGTACTGGCCATACACCGCGTCAGCTCGACTTTACTAATTGGAATGCCAGTAATTCAGGGCTACCTCTCATTCAGCATTGTGCGGCACCTCTTTGGGCGCCATAACTTACCTCGAGACTCAAGGAAGAGCCCCAAGTTCTCGATCGTTGCGGTCGTCGTATCTATCCTCTACCTCGTCGCGTCGGTACTTGCCATGGTGACCTTTGCCACCAAGCTCTTCGGCGCTGCCAAAGTAACGTACTACCAAAACGAGAGTCAGATCCCTGACTCCGTGATGTACATGTGCGTGCTTGTTGAACTATACGAAACGTGCCCACTATTCTTCACCTACATCCCATCCCCTTTGGCTTCTCAATTGGACATCGCACTGGGAGCAGTATTCCAAGCGGTGGTGATACTGGCAGATGGTTTACTGGTGAGGGACACCCTCAATGCTGCCATTGGATCGAGCTGATGATCCACAACAATAGCTTTATCGCTGCTTCGTGGTATTCAAGGACAAGCCATGGCTCTACGGCATGGGAGGTGTGGTCTATCTCGCGTCCATCGGTCAGTCATTGTTTTTCTATTTGTAAAACTCAAACTTACTCGTGGCGTAATTGTAGTCATCCCATTAGTTTTTGCAGGACTTGTGTATACCTACGGCGGGCCGATGACATACAACTCATTCGATCCTCGGCAGCGTGGCTTTGGCGACATTACCATTTCTTTGCACGAGGTGCATGTTGGAACCTTGACCCTCCTACACGTCCTCATCCTCTCCATCGCCTCATCTGTTCTCGTCAATATCATGGTTGCCGGCTCAATCGCGTTTCGAGTGATACAGGCAATGCGGAGGTGGTCAAAGTTAAAGACCGACCTGGTGTATGTGCAATCCGACAGGACACTTGGCAAAAGCGCTGTCCTGACGATTCTCCTCGAGGCTGCACTCCCGCCTGCAATTCTGGGTATCATCATCTGCTTCATGTCGGTCTCAAAACTCTATGACCCATGGAACCCAACATACACGCATTTCTTGCGGGTTCTATGGGTTTCACTGACGGTTAGTTGGCCTGGCCTGTGTCGTAGCCGTTCTAACTGATGTCGCTTTCCAGGCGCTCGCGCCTCAGCTCATCGCCGTCCGCGTGGCCCAAGGGAAGACATGGGAGCAGCAAGAGGAAAGCGTGGTATCAAGACCTCTGCAATTTGCCATGGAGACGGTTCGCTCACCGGTATGGCTGGATTTAGAGTCCCCGAAGCCTGTGAGATTCAGGCGGCTTTCTGCAACACCTCAGGTTAATTCGAAGTACAGTTCAGAGCAGAGTAGGCCGAAATTTGGCGTCAATAGAATCAACCTAGAATGAGAGCGGAACGAGCCTCCAGAACCTTGCGGCCCAGGGAAAACCTGCCCTGGCAGTGCCTGCAGCCTCTGGGGTCTGCGCTGATCTGCAGGCGGATCTGCTGGCTCTATCACCAGCAAACTCCTGCATTTGAGCGTGCGAGCCACTTCCGCCCCTGCATGTACGCACGGTTTATAAAGTGGCAAAGGAGAGATCCAGATATGTGTCTCTCATCGTCTTTCGGGTAGCCCGGCCGCGGTGGTGAGAGACAAGATAAGGAGTTGCCAACGTCCAATTGCCACAATGTTATAGTCAAGTGTTCCCAGGTGGCCACCCACCAGCTTCCCGACCATCAGACATATTACGCTCAGAAGCTGCTCACTGAGGCCTTGATGGTCCCATACGCCTTCCCCCTTTACCTTTCACTCAAGAATGTCGCTCGTGGGCGACTTTTGGACGCATCCAAACATACTGTATCACTACGGACTGGCTGACATGGGGTTTGGACCAGAGGCTTTCAAGGCGATACAGGACGATCTTGCATCTATAGTCGTACTATCTGCCTTCTCAGGTATGAATTACCCGTTTACCACGCTAGCGTTTTAACAGCAATGAAATCCCAGTGATCCAATGCTACCTCTCATTTTGCATTGTGCTCCATCTCTCTGAGCGCCAAAAGTTGCCTCGACACTTGAGAAGGAGCCCAAAGTTCTCGGTCGTCGCGGTCATTGTGTTTATCCTCGACCTCGTCGCGTTGGTGCTTGCGATAGTGGCCTTTTCGACCAAACTATTCGGCGCCGCCAAGTTGGCGTACTACCTTCCAGAAGACCAGGACCAAATCACGTCGGCGTTTGGGTATAGTTGCGTCCTGCCTGAACTCCTGGAAACATGTCCGCTATTTTACACCAACATACCGTCCCCCATCGCCTCTCGGTTGGACACTGCGTTGGGAGCAGTACTTCAAGCGGTGGTTATACTGGCGGATGGCTTACTGGTGAGGGATACCGTCAAATTTGCATGGTATTGAGGTAGTAACCTCTTCCATTTGCCTCAGCTTTATCGTTGCTTCGTGATCTTCAGAGACAAGCCGTGGCTCTATGGTACTGGAGGCTTGGTTTATCTGGCGTCCATAGGTCAGTCATTGCATTCGGATTGTAAAACTCAAGCTTGTTCACAGCATACCTATAGTCATCCCATTCGTATTTGCGGGGCTCGTGTATACGTATAGTGGACCGGACAGGTACCCATTTAACCCTGTGCAGCTCGGCTTTGGTGACGTTGCCATTTCTTTGAATGACATTGAAGTCGGGACGTTGAAGCTCCTACACGTCCTCATACTCTCCATTGCCTCATCCGTCCTCGTCAACGTCCTCGTCACTGGTGCTATCGCCTTTCGAGTGATACAGGCAAAGCGGAGGTGGTCCAAGCTAAAGACTGACCTGGTAGACGAGCGATCCGACTGGACGATTGGCAAAACCACAGTCTTGACGATTCTCCTCGAGGCGGCACTCCCCCCTGCGATCCTGGGTGTCATCATCTGTGCCATGTCAGTATCAAAGCTCCACAACTCGAACCCAACATACACGCATTTCTTGCGTGTTCTCTGGGTTTCACTGACGGTTAGTAGTTCACCTGATTTGCTATCTAGCCCACCTGACTGATGTCCACTTTCAGGCGCTTGCCCCTCAGCTCATTGCCGTCCGCGTCGCCCAGGGGAAGACTTGGGAGCAGCAAGAAGAGAGCGTGGTATCAAGACCCCTGCAATTTGCCATGGAGACGGTTCGCTCACCGAGATGGCTGGACTTAGAGTCTCCAAAGCCTGTGAGGTTCAGGCGGCTTTCTGCAAGGCCTCAGGTAGATTCGAAGTATAGCTCGGAGCGTTACTCGAAAGCCTGGCACCAATAAATCAATTTACCTGCAAGAAAGCGACAAGGCTCGGGAGAGCTGAGGTATTTGTTGCCAGCAGCGAAAGGTAGGTTGCATCAACAAGTTCGGATTGGATTGGCCAATGCATTTGAGCCCATGGAATGAATCGAGGATGTTTGGGCGCATGTGTCTAGTCTATGGTTGAGTGTATAGATTCCCTCGTAGTGGGGTGCCCCATGGACAAGACGTGAACCATGTCAATCCTGCCGGGGAGATGGTTGCAGCCTGGGGCTCACGGGTAGTCCGTGAGCCCCAGGCTGCAGTGAAGAAGCGGTTATGAACGCTTGGTTTGCCTGCACGAATACATTGGATTAGATGTCCTATTTCAGATATCATACAACGCACCTGAATGTAAACCTCTTCCTTGTGTGTGCAAACTCTCCAAGCTTGTGGCCAACCATGTCTTGGGTGATGAGTACTGGCACGTACTGCTTGCCGTTATGCACACCGAATCGAACCCTGTAAATCCAAGTTCAGCCATAAGGTTGCCCAGCATGAGTCGTACACCCTACCCGACGAAGTTGGGCAAAATTGTGCATGCCCGGGCGTCAGTGTTGATTGTGGTATGATTCACTGCAGCCTCGCGCAGGTTTGGGAATGAAACGAAATACGGTCCTGACATGATGTAATTAGTCTACGGTTTATGCTCTAATGAACCGTATTACTCACCTTTCCAGGCGGACCTACCCTTCTGCAGTAATTGCGTTGGGCGCATGATGAAATGAGAGTGGAGGAACCAGCAGGGACACGGTGTGACGGCGCGACTGTCCTTGTGTGTGGCAGTGCTTTTCGGGATTTTCCCAACACGTGAGCCCAATCCGAAACGGAGAGCCCCTAATGCACGTCAAAGGAACAGGACAAGCCCTTGCGCTGTATCATGCCGGTGTACGCTCTAGTCCCTTCTATGAACCAGTAAAGCCACAACTTTATAATTGAGCATGGGCCTCTTTCCTCACTGCCATGGATCATAACTCCGTGCCTTCAAGCTCCGAACCAAGCATATAAAGGCCAACTGGCGTGATGTAGCTGCCATCTTCGGGAGAGCCACCTCCGTATGCCTATTGCCACATGGTCTAGCACCTTCCAGCCAGCCACAGACAATGTACTAGCAAAATTCCACTCTCCTCTCCCTTACTTCTCACCTGCTCCACGACTGTTACGACCCTCATTCGAGGATGATTATTCCCCTGCACCACCAGCACAATGGCGCCACGCACACAACAAACACAACGAAGAGAGATGAGCTGGCATTCATGGAAGCAAAGCACACACGGCATAGAAAGGTATGATTTTGTTGAGAAATTATTCAGTATTTCATTGACAGCGGCACCCTAGAATCTCTTGCAGTACACATTCTTGGTGCTGGGGTTATTCGTACTAGGAGTGTTGGTATTTTATCGGTGAGTTTCACTCTCCCTGGCGCTCGTTAATGTGGTGATTCTAAAGTCCTAGGTCTCTGTTAGGCTCTTTTGGAAAACCCGCCGACGAGCCAGCATCTCACCCCGTCCCAACTTGAACTCCTCTCAGTCTGCCCTCATAGACGATGTCGTACGAAGCCCAGGACGCCGCACCGACCGCGCACGACGCAGACGATCATCCGTCTCACGAGGACTCAACCTTGACGACCTACAACTCCAGCGAATACAGCGACCACCTCCGACACATTCGTGGCAGGGTAGGAGTCGTCAGCCCTCGGAGGACGACCTTCCTCGCTATGAGGCCAATGGAGGACCTCCCAAGTACCAAGAGAGCGGCACAGTAGAGACCTCGACTTCGGATCCACCGCAGCCTCAGCCACCGGAAATGAGCCGTTCTGGGGGAGCTCAACCCGAGGACCGCTTTCATATTCGATGAGCCGTCCAGTACACCAACCCTATGGACCATGGTCCATGATTACACCCGAGCCTAGATGGACTTAGCACGACGAATACAACGACCAACCAGACGGTAGGCGCACCTACGCACTTACAAGCCTTATAACTGTTAGACCACTTAATTGCCTTGCCCCCTCGATTGGGCCCATATTGTGACTTGAAGAGCATCGAGTCCCGCGGTCCAAAACGTACTTGCGATATTGCTGGGTGTTTGATTTTGGATTAGCTACCTATAGATATCTCTCCCTTGTCAATGATTAGACTTGCTCAAGGATCAACATCGTGGCATCCATTGGTATGCCTTTATTCCAGAAGTATGGAGTTGTCGATCCCTGGCATCTCAAGTCAGACCCAAATTCGTGAGGCAAGAAGTCGCTGAGCATTGAGCCACTTCTTTCGTTAAAGCGAGCAGGTGTCCCTCCATGATGACAAGATGTGAAATTTCGAAAGGTAGATGCCTCACCAGAGTCACCATCCACCTCTTTTGATGTCTCGCTGAACTTTGAGAAGCAAATGGTCGTATTTCAAATTGAACGTTCCAACGACTTCCGCGAGCGTGGTGGAAGTGGCAAGGAGTGGCGGGGAAAATGTCAAAAGACAAGGTGGTGAAGCCCTAGACGAAGATAGCTAAAGTTGAAGCATTGTGTGAAGAGAAACCAGCATCAAGAACGTGGATTGGGTACAGTTCAAACGTGCTCGTTCCATAACTACCTCACCTCACCTCACCATATACGCACCCACACTACCAGCTTTTAACCAATCGATAGTGATAGGAGGGTGGCGGATTGCCATCTTGCGAGAGGTATCAGGAGACCAAGTGAATTCCAGGGTGGGTAAATAAAACAGGGAGTGAGAAAGGTACAAAAAGAAGAGGGAGTCTGACAAGCGTACAATCCGAAAAAGGTTACAAAAGAAGAGACGGAGGGAAGAAGCACATTAGTGGATAGGTTCGTGATGGTCATATCCTTATATCTTGTTCGGTATATCGTGAAAGACAGAGATCAAAAGGTCGGACTATCACTGCTTTGTCTTGAAGCGCAGTAGAGGAGCCAACCCTGAAAGCTGGCAAGCTTTCTTGAGGAATTCATGCTAAGGGAAAGGAGATGAGCATCGAAGCCATCGCACAACAGATCAGCACCACTCACATCCAAGAGCTCGATAGCAGTCGCTCGGCTCGTCACGTCCACACAGAGGCATACCGCCAGGAAGCTCTTCAACTCCTTGCTCAGTGCCTCCGGCTTCTTCAGGGTGGGAGTACCGTTGGTCGCAATGAGGTACAGGGCCTTGAGAGGCTCTTCGTCAAGGTACGGCGGCTCATTCTCAATCATCTCGATAGCCATGATACCCAGCGACCAGATGTCGACCTTGGCACCGTACTCCTTTTGCTTGACGACTTCGGGAGCCATCCAGTACGGCGTGCCGACCATGGTCGCTCGCTTCGACTTTTGATCTGTAAGCTGGGCACTGAAACCGAAATCGGCTGTGGGCGAGGGTCAGAACCTTGTGAATCAGGAAAGAGATTCCACGCACTGATTTTTACTCGGCCGTGAGCATCGAGTAGGACGTTGTCAGACTTGATATCTCTGTGAATGATGCTCTGGCTATGCAAGTGCTGCAAACCTTTACAGGTCTGGATACCAGCGTCAGCTCTTTGCCAGTCACAGTCAACAGGACAAACACACCTCCAAGCAGATACTGGAAATCTGATCCTCCTCCAGGGTATTGTTCTCAATGATATCGGTTAGAGCACCACCCTCCATGTACTCCATGACCACCCAAAGCTCGGTGTTCTTGAGGAGGTATGATTCCAAGAAGTTGACAATGTTCGGGTGCTGGGACTCCTTCATGACCAGAATCTCGTTGACGATAAGCTCTTTTCGGGGTTGATGCGAGAGATCCATCTCCTTGATGGCGACCTTCTTGCCCGTAGCGAGTTCCTTGGCGACGTAGACGTGGCCAGAAGCTCTGGAAGAAACAGAAATGAGTCGAGTGCTCAAGGGTTTAACGCAAACACACTCACCCCTGCCCAACCTTCTTGATCTTACTGTAGATCAGCTTTGGATCGTCATCGCTAACAACCTGTCGAAGCTTCTCCATGACTTGAACCTCAGTCATGGTGCTGATCCTCTTCTCCTTCGGCTTTTCCAATGCAGCCGCGGCCGCGGCCACACCACCAGAAGGCGCGGGCTTCGATGGCTTCTCGCCAGCTTGGATCTGCACCTTCTTGGGCTGGAGGGGTAAAACCGGGGGAGGGCCCTCGAGCGCGCCGGCGGGTCCAGGTGCCGGTGCGGTGACCGGCTGGGTGTTGGCGGGGGCAGATTTAGATGGGGGACCAAGGGGTGGTCTCGTAGCCTCTTGAGCCCGGCGCTCATCTTGCTCTCGCTCTCGTTGTTCTCGCTCTCGCTGCTCCAATCGGCGCTGCTCCTGCCTCTGCTGCTCATGCTGCTGTCGCTCGCGCTCTTGCTGTCGGCTTTGGGGTGTGGATCCAGGGGTAGTAGGGAGGGATTCTTTCCGTGCAGGGATGGCACCAGTGCCTTGCGGCTTCGTCCGGTTGCGGAGATCATCAGGTGAGGGCGTAATGTCCTTGGGTGGTTGAGGGGCAGATCGACTACTTTGGATGGGTCTTGGTGGTGCAGCACGAGAAGCTTGAGGGACGGTAGGGACTGGCAACGGTCCTCGAGGGCCTTGCACGGATGAGATGGCGCTGGCGACATGGGAACCATTGACGTGCTCGGCAGCTCGAGCAGCAGCGCTCGACAGATTGTCTGTGTCAGCGCCAGTGAGGCCCGGTGGGGATGTCTCCGTTCGTTTGGGAAGCGGACGAATCTCGGAGCCACCCGAACCAGCTTTGAGACCGCCGAGACCAGTACCAGCATTGAACCGCGCAGGAGCACCTGAAAAGAATCAGAAGACAATCACAGTCCCAAAACAGGTAAACTTACCTATTGATAGGTCCTCTAGTTCTTGTTTCTGTCGATCGGTATAGAACTCGAGGACGTCCAGCACAGCTTGAGGATCTTTCGCGTAGTCTTCTCGAGTAATGGCTGATTTCGTCAATAGCTTGCTCCATTGCTCCGGTAGGCCCCTTCATAACGCGTTAGCGGCGAGACGAGGGTCCCCGAGAAGATCCTTACCGTGAATGCTCCTGAAACTGGGTCGAAGCCGACATGCACCTTGTGAACGAAATTGGTCGGGCCACCGAAGCCCATCAGAGGACTTCGAGAGTAGACATCGTCTTGCCAGCCGTATAGCTCCTCGTCATTCTTTAGCGAGAGGAAATATCGCTTGTCTTTGGTCTCCAGTAAGAGACAATACGGTTTGAGGTCGGTGCGCTCGATATTGGAAACGTCCCTAAGCCAAATAGAGCTGAGCTGGGACGAATTCTGTGACCTATGGTCAACAAGCTGGTCCTTCGGTTAGACTACACTTGAAGCTTACTTCGCTCTTGTGTATCGATAGCGCCTGGTCTCTGAGCACTAGCCATCTCCGCTGCCATAGCCAATTCCCAAACCCATCCTCCTTCATGCTGACTGGACCACTGCGGACAATCTGAGAGTTCATGCCATCTTCTGGGCCACGATTTGGGGTGCCTCCGATGCCTGAATAGCCCTGGGAGAAGCTGGGCGTCGCCGGCGATGCTGACGAGTAACCGAAAGAGGGGTTATATCCGGAGCTCGAGAGCTGATTATTCGACGAATACAATGGCTGGGGCTCGTTCCTCCTCTGCGGCGCCTGGGGTGCAGGCCTCGAGGGTGTTAATGAATTTGGTGAGACTTGATGGTACGCCATCTTCGTCGATGTCAGGCGCCGAGACTAGAGCCAATGACCGGGGCAACGGTCACTAGGCAAGATGAATCGGATGCGATGGCGGCAAGGCAGATCGCAGGGGGCGCCCGCTATTAGACGATGCCAGGAAGTGCTGGGGTCGTCGGCGGTAAATGCCTTCGTCGTCGCCGGCGTTGTCGAACGGAGGTCGTCGTCGTCGTTGAGCGCGATGGCCCTTGTCTGAGATTGTTTACGGATTGTTTGCATCACCGGAACTTGCCGATGGTCTATGCGCCTCATCCTCTGCCATGAAACAGATTTGAAAAGGATGGCATAAATCTATCTACAATCTGCAAGAGCATTTCTTCCAAGGCTTGCCACATCCGTAGCAGAACTGCTGCCCGCAGCGGCACGCAATATGGTTGCACCCAGACAACCTTTCCACGAAGGTGCGACATTTAGGGCATGCCTTCCAGTTGTTCTTCTCCGCTAGCGCCTTGACCTCCTTGACCCCTTGAATATCCTCGCAGCTGGAACCCGGGTGTACCTGGATCCTGCATCTTGTGCATACGTCGGTCCCACATCTTCTACACCGCATTTGAGACAGCTGCCCCTTGGGACCGATGAAGGACGAGCACGTCTGGACAGGGCAATATACCCGCTTCGTTGGAGGTGTTGAGTATTCATAATATAGTGCTCCGAGTATTGTGCGTAGGCTTGCACTGAGATGCGGTACCAGAAGGGCGGGCGCGATTGCTTTTTTGCAACATTGAGGAGGGAAACTGGCTTCGTCCGTGATGGATGCATTGACAAGTGTCGTAACGCACTCCGGGCAAAAGAAGTGCTCGCAAGCAGTTGCGAGGCATCTACCGGCTGGAAACTTATCAAAGCATCCTAGACATTCGACACTGCAAAGTATTGATCATTGGTTACGGAAGATCGGAATGCGATATCCTTACCACTTCTGAATTGCAATCTCTTTCCTCCTCTTCTCGATGTGATACCTGCAAATGTATCAGATACGAAGTCGCAGTTCCGAGACAATCCACGCACAGTATTCTCTGGAGTGTTGACGAGAAAAGAGTAATGAAAAGGGGATGATCGACGAGACTCTGACAAGGCGTTCTCGCAAATGTATTCGGGAGCCCCTTTCTTGCTTGTTCTTCCCTCTCCATGTCTACCTTCGCCTGTCTTGCAAAGACGTAGACAATCTGGGCGGTGATCCTCCTAAATTCAGCGTAAGTACGAAAAAGCTATGGCCGCGAGCCATGTAACCTACTGAATGAATCCGCTTTCACTTCGCGTTCAGGTTAGAATGGTACATGCACAAAAGTAGGATTTTACTCACATTCTTCCTATACCATTTTTTACAAGCTGATAGAATCTATCTCTCTGGGAAATTCTCTGACATCGAGTAACTGGCGGAAGATCCTCTCCTCCCTCGTACGCATAGGCCACCCGGTGATCATCATAGACCGCTTTTTGAGCGACCGCCAACGAGAGGCGATGCACGAGATGTTCCTCAAATAGATAGTCCGCCCCGATGAACAGGACGGTTTTGCATTCACTCGAAACCACTTCCAGAGCGGCTTCCAGCTGTTGTGCTTGATTCTGCACGAGCGCCTCGTGATCTTCCTGACCAGTTCCATGCGGTGAAGATGAGGACGATGGTGGGGGATGTGACAACGAGGCTGACCCTTGCTTCATCACAGAACGTCCGATTGCATCGCCCGCATCGCAGAGGGTGAAGAGGACGTCGAGGATGGCAGCGGCAAGCTCTAGATATGAGAATAGCTGAGAACCATCTGCAATGGCCGTCGTGAAGGCTGTAGCTAGGCTATACGCCTCTGAGATGGAAGTAGACATCAGATACTCAAGCGGGGGCGAGACCTGCTCAACGATGAAGAGCCAGGCAAGGCTCCTCCTGCTGGGGGTGCGTAGGGTTTCGATTCCGTAACACCACCCTTGACTCCCTATATAACGTCAGAGAGCCATTAAAAGGCTTTAGGCGCCTGCCCTGTCCATGACATGAAGCCACATGATTGACTTCTTTCAGCAGACAGTTTCCTTCTTCGGCGATAGAAAGCCATCTAATTGTCAGAAAGGTCGGATGAATCCAGAAAGGTCGATGCTTAAGCTTTACGCCCTTGCTGGTACAGAGCGGCAGCAGGACTGCTTTGCTTGATGATCATGAGCACGCGGTCACACTTAGTTGCTGGCACAAATCAAAACGAGGGGGAGGTGTGCCTCGTGTACGTCATAGAAGAGTGTGATCGTCGAACTTGACAAGCACGCTTCCCTCGTTCCTGCCTCGTGTATGGTGCGGCATCGGTGGTTTTCTCGTTGTTATTGGACCAACCTTCCACTGTCGCGGCAGGCCTCTTATCTGCAGTACGGCATCCTGGGACATGGACGTCATTCAAAGTTATTGTGAGGCAGCCTGCAATAACAATCGAAGGCAGTGGCAACCGAATATCCAATTCTATCCCATCCCAGGCGGATAGATGCATCATGTAAAACCCAGGCCACGCAGCCTGACTGAGTACCCTCGAGCCATGTTCCTGGACCTCGATGTCACCAGACCAGACAAAATTGTGTCCGTCAACTTGCCAATCATGAAACGCAACATCTCGGGACAGCGAAGAGGCTAACTTACGAGCGATGGCCACCTTCATACGGTATGATTCGGGTCGACTTCTTCGCGGTCCGATGGGGGTGGGGTGGAACGAGGCTTCAAACCTGCTCATTATGGATGTCCTGGTATGCGAGGCAAGCCCACATCATGCGCATATACCTTAGCGTTTTGTGTCTAGGTCAAGTTTCAGGTTTTTTTGTCTCTTATATCCAGGCCCCCAGCTAGTTTTGCTTGAAATTCGACTCGGATTTGCTTTCGGTGATTGTCGCTATAATCCGAAACGAGCGGATCACAGCAATCAATGACGCGTGGGCGGCTAGCGGGCAAGCCAACGTTGGTCTGACCAGGACCCTCATCTTCGTCGTCGTCGTCGCCCACGATGTCAGGAGCAGTGATGTCGTCGTCATCGACGCTATACACGACTTTAATCCCAACAGCTCACGCTACGGCCGCCGTCGTCCTCGAAACACCCCCACCTACCACCGTTATTTGCCCTCCTGCCATATCTTGCCCCTGGTGTCTCCCCAATCATCTCGTTCGTCCAGAGTGCTTTCAAGACCATCTTCCGGGCCATTTATCAGCCAATACCTGTGGCACTCTTCCTTCTGTCGCCTATCACGACGTTTCTCCATTACCTGGCGGCTGTCTTTTTCTTCATCCCATACACGTACGGCTTGTACGTTGCGACAGAGGTCATTCATCCAATATACGTCTTTTGCGGAGTCGCATGTCTCACTGGCGTACTCCTGGGACTGCTCGGCAGAACTCTGAGCGCTCTTTTGGTTGCGAGCGTTCTGCCATCGCGCCCCAGCGATCGAGTCAAACTCGTCACGGAACAGGAAGGACAATTGAAGGCTGAACCGCGAGGGAATCGCTGGAGTCGCAAGGGGAAGGCACGGCAACTACTTGAGAGTGAAGATGAAGACGAAGGCGAGGATGTAGACGACGAGGATGAGAGCGAGGGGGATTGGTCGGAGGTGTCTCTAGATTCAGGCCGGCGGAAACCCTTGTCAGCATCATCAGCAGGTTCTTCGACACGACGTCTAAAGCGGGAGAGTTAGCAACATACATCAAGAAGAAACTTTGTACATATTATAGCATCAAAGCAAATGGACACCTTACCCCTCAACGGCTTGCGCATTCTCCATCTCGAACAACTACGCCTCAAGCAACAGGCACTTGTTGATGTTTGTAACATGCCAAAGGTTTCACCTTCTTCAATCAATTAGCCACCTGATATCATTCTCTAGCTCTAGTAGCTGTTCTCTTCAGACCCTCTTGGCCTGTTGTAAATAGAACGGAGGAGGTTTTTTCCCTTACGAACATTCCCATCCCAAGCCGCCTGTGTGGGTTACCAGTGCTCACGCTCAAAGACTAACTTTCCCTTGGACTGCCCGATCGCAAAGGTCGCCGTTGGCGATCGACAAAGATGAAACGCGTTCCACAAGCAACGCCGAGTCTGCCGCAAAGTGTATAGGCGCCCAACCTGTTTGCTCGACTCAGTCCGTTCCTTACTTTCTATTGATACAGCGGCATTATGGAAGTGATGTATAAGTATGAATATCCTGAGCATATCTAACGGAGAAACCTCGCCTGTTTCAGTAACGATTGGTGCAACCAGGTGTTATCTAGACCAGTGCTGCATGTGCCCGTGGGCTTACAAGGTGTGGTACTTTACGGGAGTGTCGTACTGTCCATCGCCCTAGTGAGCGTATATAGACCACCGGAGAATATTCGGCCGTGCGGTCTATTTAGAGAAACTTGCGCAAACTCCAGCTTCGTCTACAAATAAATAGAATCGCAGGCAACACCTAATGCAGAATAGCGGAGGTAAATGCTTAGGTCAAAGTGAAGGCTGAATACATTTTGGCAGTAATTTTGCAAGTTGATTCTAACAGTAAAGCACAAGCCAAGGTCACTTAAGAAACTTATAAGGTGTTTCGCAGGTTTCCAAAGCCTCTGGGCGGTATTCTTGACGCCACCGATGAAACAACCATTGCGAAAAAATAATGTCGGCAAAGTGATACAGATCGCCTATTTCTTTCTAGAACCAAGATCCCGACTCATTGCCTGTTGACATGAGAGTCTCCGCTCTGCGTTTCAACACACATTTGAATACGGATTTCTCTTCTCCTCGCCCACCTAGAATGTAAGGGGACGGCGAAGTGAGTCCTTGGAAACCACGACCCGAATTCAGCCAGCCATGTGAGGATGGGTCCATGGAATTTCATCCTAGCTAGATCTGCTTCCGTTTGCGAACGATCTAGGGACAACAATAGCTACGATACGATGCCCTGTATCACGAAATCTAAAGGGGCAAGTTCCTACTCATGAGCTCGTGAGCGCTGATGCGGATATGTGGCGTTCAATGCAACGGAAGCTGAGTCCTTCCTATTCCTTCCCGTCTGTATCTCATCGCTTTGCGTTGTAGTATGGACCTATCGTACCATACGGTTTGCTATTCGCATCTGAAGGCTTGGGTATATCTCATGTCAACTCGCGATTGCCCAACTCTCCGAAAGATATCTTGAAACGTTCGAGTAGAGACGCCAACTGCGGCGGAAGACTCGAGCTCTCCGGAAATGGTGCCTGAATGCATTCTCTCATCGTGGAAATTCACCAAAAGTTGATTTTAATCATTTTCTCTTCCACCTCCCACAAACTTTCATGTTCCAAGCTTCCATGGCTTTGACAAGATTCGAGGTGTTCCCGGACGCCTGGTTGGATTGCAACCACCGTGAGACCTTCTGATGTGATGTGATTCGGGCGCTTACCTCACCGAATGGACGGCCTCCTAACCCAAACCACCTCTCCAGACCATGCACCAGACTCACCTGTCGCAACTCAGAAGCTCATACAGACTTCTGGAATCTCTTTTACCCTCACATGCCGCAATTAATGATCTCCATGGACTTCCCATGCCTTCTGGAACCTGTCCAGAGCACACCCAGTGTACCATTATGACACGAAATTGATGAGGATGGCCTGCACACAAAGGCGGCGGCGACAACTATGTCACCCTCAGGGGCAGTCGCATGGACTATCTGCGCTCTTGTCGGGATTCATAAACAGCGTTCGGCCTTGGTAATCCCGTACCCAATGGGCGGTGGTATTCTGCGAACAACGAAAGGCTTTGCCCCAATCTCACGCACCATTCTGGGAAGACCCTCCGGGCTGAAGACGTATAAAAGTCCAACGAGACTATCACTCAGAACTCAGGATCACTCTCCTCTTCAGTGGTTAATCCTTCCCTACCTCCAATCTCCCTCTCGCAATGCGTTTCCTTTCCCTCTTTGCCGCTCTTGCCGTCGTCGCGCTTCCTTCCTTCGTCCTCGCTGCTCCGCAAGGACCTGGCAAGGCCATCAGGAAGTACTCAGGAGAGAAGAATGGCGGTCATATCGTCAAGCTCAAACCTGGCGTTTCCAGGAAGCAGCTCGCAAAGAAGTTGAAACTCCCACCCAAAGCTGTTGACTTGGGCATCGTCAACGGATTCTACACTGGTATGCTTCGACCCTTCCTGGGTTCTCGGCAAAATTCTGACGTTAGTCCACAGACGGCTTGGACAAGGCCACTCTCGATGCCTTGACTGAGGCCGACGAGGTCGACTACGTTGCTGAAGACGGCTACGCACATGGAACTGCCACCCTCACTCAGTAAGATCTGCTTGTTTATTTGAGATTGACGGCTTTCTGATTCACCTCCCAGGTACAACGCTGGCTGGAACTTGAAGAGAGTCAGCCAGCCAGGCAATCTTGGACCCAACCCCGATGTGTTAGTCCTGTACCACAACGAGGTTTTTGCGTTGTTGCTCATGGCTTGGATTTCTCAGCTACGGTCCTTGGATATACGTTCCAATATGACTCATCCGCTGGGACTGGCGTCGACATCTATGTGATCGACTCTGGCATCTACACAAGCCATGTACGATATCTCTTTTTCTAATCGGCCAGCATATATTAATCTTGGGTTGAACAGGTTGACTTCGGCGGTCGCGCCACTTGGGGTGCCACCTTTGGAGTCCCTGGATCTACTGACGACCACGGTCACGGAACTCACATCGCGTATGCACCGCCAAAATCCCTTGGAATTTAACATTGATTCGGATCCCCACAGCGGTACAGCTGCTGGCTTCATGTTCGGCGTCGCAAAGAATGCAAGCCTGATTGCCGTCAAGGTTCTCGACAACACAAAGTCAGTGTGTTTGTTTCCGCTGAGTGTCCCATGCTAACCAGATTTTCCCCAACAGCCGTGGTCCTATCTACGGAGTGTGAGTATCTCTGCTCCCAACAGCTGCAATGTACTTATCACTTGCATCGGACAGTGTTCAAGGTCTTGACTGGATCAGGGAACAGGTGGCATTGAGCGGGCGTCCCTCCGTCGTCTCCATGTCGATTATCGCTGACGCGCCTTCCGACTATTTTGACGAGGCTGTCGAGAATGTGCGAGGTCATCTTCAGGTCCCTTATACACTAAATTGACTTTCCCAATAGCTCGTTGATGCTGGTGTTCACGTTGTCATCTGTGCCTGGAAATGCCAATGACGACGCCGCGAACTGGTCCCCTGGCCGCGTGGCAAGCGCTATTACCGTGGGTGCTACCGACATCTACGATAACAGGGCTGGGTTCAGCAACTACGGCCCCGTTGTTGACATCTTTGCCCCTGGTGTTGATGTCATTAGCGCTGGAATCGCAGTTCAGCACGGTGAGGTGTCCTCAGCAGGACGTGAGGTCAAACTTTTATTGACTATATGTCAATTCGTAGGCCACCATGACAATGTCTGGCACCTCTATGGCCACCCCTCATATCTCTGGCCTTGTTGCTTATCTTATTGCAAAGGATGGAAACCTCGCTCCTGCTGCAATGGAGACGAAAGTCCGAAACCTTGCTGCCGTTGGCTATATTTCAGGCCTTCGTAAGTACCTCCATTCCGTTGCGTGCACTGCGATGCTCATATCTTTTAGCTGCTGGAACCGCCAACAGGATGGCACAGGTCCCCCTCTGATTATCAATTCCAATGAACTACATGCTCGAGCGTACCTATCATGAACTGAAGACGAAGCCTGTCAATGTATACAAATGAATCTTGATCATACTTCCGCCTACGCCATAGAGCTCACTTGACCCAACGATGTGTGATTGCTCTTGTCAGACAACACAAACGTGCCTATTACGCTTGTAATTATGACCACGATGTACAGTCCTTGAACAAGATACTCATTAGGCCTGTACCCAAATAACACAATCAGTGTGTTATTCGGCACCCTTGAACCGATTTCAGTCAAAGTTTTGGCAGACGGTGGTAACAAACTGTCACCAGTGACAGTCTGTTACTACCAGCTGAATGAATATAAGAGGGGCAGCTGACTGTCGCCTTTGTCGTTCTTATCTTGCTCCCCTCAGTTGATTCTCAAGCAAGGTCAGCCGCAATGCCCGTCATCTCTGAAGCGAACAAAGTGCTCGTTACCGGCGGTAATGGGTACATTGCGATGCACTGTATCAGAACTCTCCTCGAGAAGGGTTATTCGCGTTTCGAGCAACCATCCGATCTGAGGAAAAGGGCTTCCCAATGTTCACAAGGTCTTCGCTGAGCATCGCGAAAAGCTTGAGCTTGTTGTCGTGCCTGACCTGGCGAAGGTACAGGCATCCGAGTCTTGCTCGTGACTCAACATTTATTCGTCAACAGGAAGGGGCATTTGACGAGGCGGTGCGTGGTGTTCCAGGCGATTGCCCACGTAGCTTCGCCGGCTACCGTGCGGAAACTCTCCACCTTCAAAGGTACGGGCTTCCCAAGGTGTCAAAGTCTATGGCAGCAACTTTACTAACTACTGCGGAAAGATTATACAGGAACCTGCGGTCAATGGAACCATTGGGCTACTCAAGAGTGCAGCTCGTTATGGGTACGGTCGTTTTGACACTCTTCACAGACAAAGTTTGACTTCGTGTCTTGGGTTGATAATTCTAGGAACGAGGTCAAACGAATTGTGATAACACCCAGCATCGTGGCTATAGTCCAAATGGATTTCAGAGCCCCTGCAGGAGTGCATACTGAGGAAATCTGGAACGAATCATCAGCCAAGGAAGCGGAGAGCGGAAGTCAGAACACTTTAACGATGTACTGTGCCTCGAAAACTCTTGCCGAGAAGGGTAGGTCCCACCGTCTATAATCCAGGGGCATCTCAGAAATTGACTTTGACGTCCAGCCGCTTGGGACTTCCACAGTCAATACAAGGACGAGATTAAGTGGGATCTAAGCGTAGTGAACCCTACAGTTGTGAGTCACCACCGTTCTAACGTGTGAGCTCTTAGCTGAATACCCACAGGTCTTTGGTGTAAGTTTCTGCTGCGATCTTTTCTGCTTTCTGACATTTTCGAGCAGCCAATCCCCTCCAAGAACTGGGCAGCCCCCAAGACCTTAGCGAGACCATGGAATACTGGTGGTACCACGTCATCTGCGAGGTACCCAAGACCGATGAGCAGCTAGGATCAGGAAGCGGCTGGGTTGACGTCCGCGATGTGGCTGACGCACATGTCCTTGCTCTCGAGAAGGAGGAAGCTGGAGGAGAGAGATTTCTCATTACAGCTGACAGTTTTATTTGGCAAGATTGGAGTGGGTATATTTAATTTTCACATTGTGCATACACTAACGAATTCCTAGTTGACATAGCGAATCAATTTGATCCCATCTCCCCTGCGGAAGCTGCCTCCAGGATCACCAGGAGCCGAGAGGGGAAGCAACCGCACATTTAACAATACAAAGTCAAAGCAGCTGTTGGGTGTAAATTACAGGGCGAAAGAGGAGACTGGCAAGGGACATCTTGGAGGATTTCAAGAAACGTGGTTGGTAACTGGGATGTTGGCGGCTACAGTCGGCTTTCTGCAATGGTTTGAACATCCGTAGCGTCGTTCATATTCAGACTTTCGCAACTCTGCCCTAGACAGCAAAGCAACGATGTTCTCATGGCCTGCAGACTGTGCTGTAGTCATCGCCGTCCTTCCTTCTTCGTCGACCGCATCTATTTTGATGTTGCGAAATCGAAGGAAAAGCTCGACCACATTTGAGTGTCCCGCTTGCGCGGCATGCATGAGAGCAGTGCGCTTGCCTCTGTCGGTTGCATTCAGAGTGGTGGATTTTCGTGGACCGAGAAGGAAAGTGACACTTTCGGCATGACCTGCTGCTGCTGCAAGCATCAGAGCCGTCCTATTGTTGACGACGGTTCGCGTGTTCCGCTCTCCCTCCCATGGAAAGTCTTTGATGGGCAGGAGGTTGTAATAGGCGGCAACGTGCAAAGGGCCTAAGAGGTCGCCTTTTACAGGGAAAGAGGTGCATCGGAGCAGAAATTGCTTCAAGGTATCCTGAGTTGAGGAGCAACGCGCATGGAACGCCCAATTGTCGTATGCGTATCGTAGCAGGGTTGTCGTGCATGCAGAGGAGATGATCGGAGAGTCGAGCAGTTCAGATAGAGCTTGAGTATTATCCCAGCTCGGAAGTCCTGCAGTCGCCAGTGATGCCATACAGATTGAAGCAAGGGTTTGGTGCGAATTGACCGACTCGCCCTTGAGCAACTCGCGAAGGACCGGCTCCGCAGAAGGGTCTGTATGGTTGTCAGTTCAGTGCATATCGTACGTTGTCTCATGGGGACACTTACGAAAGAGGCGAACCAACCGCCGAGCTCCAGGTGATCCATTCAACTTCACCAGACCACAACAGACAGACAGAAGGGTTTCTTCATCGATCGCGCTTTCCGAATTGAACTGATATGTAGTTGCGCTTGTCGCCAGCATATACTGAAGTTCATCGAAATACAGGGGCCGCTGAGCGTAGATGATCGAGAGCAAGGCAGACTTCGCCCGGGAGGCAGCAGAGGGAGGCTGCCGTGCCATAAGATCGAGGATGAGCTGGTACATGCTTTCGAGCTTTTCAGGGAAATTCTGCAAAGCTTTTGTGAACTCTTCTTTTTCTTGATAGAGCTCCATTGCCTTCATTTGGAGGCTAGCGTGAAGGAACCTTTTGAAAATTCTTGTCAGATCAGACTTTGAGCGTTAGAGGGGCAAGTACTCACATTCCTCCCGAAGCCTTCCACACAATCTTCACGATGCGCTCCAGCTCCATGCCAAATATCTTTCCATCTATGCAACGATGTTCTAGCTGGAGAGTGACAAGGGAGCGGACGTCCTCGTTTGTTGCATGGATCCAATACGTGTGAATCACGTCAGGAAGGAGTGTCCTATATGGCACATCCATGCTCCGCGAGGTGATGAAAAGGCTGACGTTCATAACTGACGGTGAGACAACCTTCAAAAGGCTCCGCCGAACTTCCTCGGTGACTTCGTGAAGGCCATCCATAATCAGATAAACGTTTTCAATTCGCGCCCACAACCGCTTGAGGGCCGCAATGTGCTCCTCACGAGTGAGACGCGCATGTTGCTGACGGCAGGATGCGAACTGGGTGTCGACAGACGTAATGAGGTCGGGCCATTTTTCGAGAGTTTGCCTGATCAAAGCTGCTAGTATCTGTGTCAAGGATAGGTCATCCTGAGGTTGAAGAAACACATAAGCCACGATGAGCCTTTGCCCGACGAAGCAGGGTTGTTGAGTTTCAACGTGTTCAACCAGTGCCGAGCTGTAGCGCAGTTCTTTAGCCATCATGCAACCACCCGGCTGACTGGATAGACTTACGCCAGGATCGATTTACCCGCACCAGCTGAGACAGGTCGACCTTTTAGCTATGTTTCGCGTAAGAAAAGGAGGAGCCTCACGGATTCCCGTTCCCAATAGCACTGGGTACTCTCGATTGATCCATCGCTCTACGATGCGACTTTGAAAAAACTCTCGTCCAGTATCTGCAATTCGGGCATCCAGATTTTTTCGGTGTCTGTCCCCAAAGTTGATGTCCGAGAGCCACTCGAGTATGCCATTCTCCATTGACACTAGTCAAGGAAGAGTAATTATGAGCACATAAAAAGTCATGGGATGGTCTTGTACTCACGAGGATCATGGGCCAGATGGAAGTAGAAGTGGTTTTGATTCTCAATGCAAACATCTCTGTTTGCGAAGTTGATAGCATTGCTTGATATGACTGTGTTGAGGGATAGGCTCCGTGTACGATGCCTATTCCTTTCCGGAGAAGGAGGGACGAGAGGTGAAAGTGAATCCGTTGATAGTGAATCCGTTGATAGTGAATTCATTGACAGTGAATCCATTGGTAGTGAATCCTCAGCGAAGATGTGCTCCTGCCTTCCGCACTGAATGACGTTAGCACGAGTGAGATGGCGGAATCCAGAGAGGCTCACCATTCGTGATATGCCATGTGCAAGTGAAGAGCCTACTTGACGAAGAAACGTAGGCATCGTGAGGGGGGTCAGCGTCAAGATGGCGAGGACAACGTCTGGAGCCTGTTTTTATCATCTTGGTGGAGACCGCAGCATAGCCAAACCTGGATTGTGAATGGGCGTCTATCTTGATCCGTCGAAGTTGAACCTCCGAGAAACGCTATACCATAGAACAAGACTCGTGTCGGACATTGATTTGTACCCCTACAAGAAACTACTCCCCACCATACCACTCTGGTGCTTACTATTGTCCCACATTTCAGCTTTCCTCCCTTTCCACCTGGAACTTGCTTCGCTCGAATTTGAATCGAAAGAACCCTTCGCGATCGTGCGGGCAACGCTTGTCTCCACGCAACGCGGGGAAATGGAAACAATGCCACACCAACTTCAAATCCCGACTGACGCTGCATGACTATGTTGCAATAAATGAGACTCATCAGTGCCAAGTTGCATCGAATGAACGCCACCTCGTAGTCTCCGCAGCGTGCTGAGTTCAAACGCTCTGACTTGGAAGGGAAATCCACCTGTGCATTACAGCTCTTTGCGCCGGTGGTCAGGGTACCTTGTACATGCAAGTCCCGGGATGAAACTTGTGGAGAGACGCCTTGCCCTTGCCGCCTGTAAGGCACGCGCAGGTAAGGGTGCGTCCGCAGGGATTTCCGCGAGAATCGTGGTAGCCAGAAGCTTGAGGTTATCGGATACACAGCCAGGGAGACGGGCAGGCGATCGTCTCGATGTCATTGTCGCAGAGTGGTTGAAGGGCAAGAATAGTTTGAACACCGAAACTGGCGTTTTCAAGCTAAAGCTCCGATTGATTCGGAGCAACCACGTTTCGGTGCCTGCATACCTCGAACCCAAGGCTACAAAGCTCCTGCGTCTCGCGTGGATGCTTGGTTGACGGAGCAATGAGAATTGCGGTGGTATAGAGTGCGCTGGGACCTTGTTCGGAAATTCAATAGGTGCTCCTCTCAAGGACAAACCTGTAGACGCGTATCCCATGATGAGCGCTTAGACACTACTTGTCATTCACAGCTAGTTGGATGAGACGGGATGAGCATAATTTATCGGAACGGATTCTTTCTGGCTCCGACTTCCGAAATGGCACAGCATGACAACAGAACTGCCTTCGAAAATGAGGCTAGCAGAGAAAGATTCCTCATTTTGACTGGCAGCTACAGTGCATCGGGAAAGGATTGGGGCGCATATACATTGGTTTTAGTTTATCCATGGTGCATACTAAAGTACATTCTAGGTCAACTCAACATCTTCAGGTCAATCTATCTCCCCTACGGGAGCTGCCCCAGGATCACCATGATCGAGAGGGGAATCAACCGCAGGCACGTCAATACTTAGCGAATCACGTCAAAGCAGCTACTGGGGTGATTTTTAGGGCGAGGGAGGAGAGGGAAAGGATAATTTAAGGGGCATGGTCGGTCAATTAGATGACGGTCGCTGCAGCCGGCTGCATGCAAAATTCCTACGTTGGGCTGGAGATTTTATACCGTTGGTCGAAGCTGCCCCGTCGTAACTCGGCCTTGCGCAGCAAGAATACAATATTGTCGTAACCGGCATCCTGCGCCATAGTAATCGCTGTTCTGCCAGCTTCATCGACTGCACGCAAGTCGATGCTACAATACTGGAGAAGGATTTCGACCGCCCTTGAATGTCCTCTTCGTGAAGCGTGCATCAGGGCAGTGCACTTGGTGTTGTCAGTTGCATTGACGTCGACATCGTCCTTCCGTTTGTATGGCACATATACTGGGTAAAAAATCAATAGCGCGATGTAAGTAGTTTATAGAACAAGTCAAATAATAAACATGCTCCCCCGCGACATGTTAGCACCGTGACATGCTCTCCCATGACATGTTGACGCGGTAACATGTTCCAGGGGGACCATGTCAGGGGCGTGGGAATCAAATCAACGAGCGCGTCGACGACGCGCTGGCATTTCTTGACCTCCCACTGTTCCTTGCGTGCTGGCTATTGTTCTCTTGCTTTCGTCTGCGCTCTACCGAACATCATTGGACCACTCTAAACGCTCTGGGCACGTTACAATCACGATTCACTGTCAATTTACAAATCTGGGCCTCTTCTTGTCTTGACTCCCTTGGACACCTCTCCGCGTCGCCTGTAGGCTATGCCTGAGGGCAGAGAGAGTGTTGCGACTGCTAAGGTTGCCAATATGTCACTCGAGTATTACAAGGACTCTCCAAATGATGTGGAGACCCTGATGGCCGATGCTAGCACCAAATGCAAGGACGAGCAGGGCAACCACATTGCAACCGATGGCATGGTTTTTGCCTTGGATAATACTTGCCGACTGTTACGAGGAACTTTCAAGAACCAGAGCTTTCTTCTCGGGAAGGCTCTCCAGAAGACTGAGGAGAATCCGAACCCGATTCCCATCACAAGTCTTAAGCTGAAGGGTGTTCAATTTCTGGTTCGAGCACTCATTGTGGATCTTGACCGCATCTTTCTCCGGGTACGTTCTGGCAGACAACTATAGATGCGAGACGTCCTGACCTGACTCGCTCTCAGCTCGCTTACTTGACCCATACATCAGTTCAAGTGTACTCCCGTGAGCAATGGGACACGACTATTACCAAGGTCTCAAAGAAGGCGTGTTGAATATATCCCCAAAGTGATTTTAGCTAATATGCAAATAGAATCGTCGATTCCATGTTGCATTGGGCATAGTGACCAGGGACTATGTTCTGGCATTTCTCTCAATGGATCTCCTGTTTCAGGTGATGTTTGTTTCTCCAATCAGCATCCTTCAGAGCCCTGACCTATGCTTTAGCCCTGTTGGAACACCTCCCTTTATGAGCTTGGTCCGTTCCCTCCATACATCTACACTGAATGGGCAGCATTCTTGGAGGTAATGGGCATATGGCTCGAGGAGCAGCTTCAAAAGCCGTCCTGTGGTAGTATCTCAGCTGTTATGCGTGAAAACCCATGGATATTCCCTGGTGTTGGTGGATATACGGTCTCTGAAGTGGCTGTAATGGCTGGTAAGCATTCTTAAACTTTGTTTCGGAATTTCACTTACCTTTCTTTAGGATTCTCTCCATATGAGATTGCTCGGGCTGTCATCTTTTGCCCGTCACGCTTTGCCCGACTATGCGAGGCAATCTGGGTCTACACCCATAAAAGTGAAACTGAGCTTGAGTAAGACTTGCATTTCATTCCTCTTTTAACTCAACTCTGATCCAAGTCTACCACCAGCTCAATCCTTCGACCCTGCTGGCACCAAGGGGTCCTGGCCCCAACGGAGGCCCAGCGTCTCAAATATTCTCAGCATATGATCATTTGGGGAAAGCCAGCAGTAATGTATCCTAAACGTGTTGTCTCTCTTGCCAACACCTATAATGTGAGTCTGATGTCTTGTGTTCGGGACAAGGAATCTACCCTAACACTGTTGTGTTGCGTTTGATTCAGGATGCCATCGCCTCCATCGAGACCAAAATGAAGGGTCAAAGGTGGTATAGAGTTGATCATAGTGATGTCCTCTATGACCCTTTCGAACCTGCATTCATACGTCCATCGTTCGAGGTCGAAGGCCATGAATACTATCTTGGCCACCTGATTTTTGGTGACGAAGCATGGAAGATAATCCAAGGTCAGGCAGGGTTTCCGATGTGCGCCCCAGACACTCCAGTAGACCCTCTAACCCGAGCATACCGATCCCGGCCAGAATACAGTATGCCATTAGATCACTATGCATGTTTTAAAGTATGCTAATATGGTTCCACAGATTATCTGGAAGGACCGACTTTTCTGGACCTTGATCTGTACAAGAACGAGCTGTTCACAGACATGGCCAAAGGAAACCGGCGAAAGATCAAAACTTTTGCATACAAAGGTACAGAGAAAGTGCCAATGTTTTCGATTATAGAGTGCTATCCGCCCAACAGTCGGTTTTCCCCTCAGTATGTGCATGACTTCTTCTTCAAGAACCAATCCTGATGATGCTGCGTTTCAAGGTTTAAAAATACAGTCACTTTGAAACCCGTTGATCCACAATCAGCCTCTTTCAAGGAGATGATTTCCGAAAATGCAGTGGCCTATGGGCCACTTGAATACTGTTCCAGTGGAAAACCCATTGAAGTCAAGGCTTCGAAAAAGCGAAAGAAGGTTTCGAATGTGTGAGTTCTACTCACAGCTTGTTCCTTTTCAAGACCGAAACCCATCTCCACTGCAGGTTGACTGTGCGTGGGTTCGAAGACCCAAGGATTTCCCAGGTGCTATCAGCTCATGATGTGAAGCGTCAGCTGTCAAAGCGGCTTCGTGAGGAATGGTACAATGAGCTGGAGCAGAAGGCAAAGAAGACGGGGAAGGAAGAAGATATCAAGGCATGGAAACGTGCACGTCATCGTGCCATGACTGACGATGAGAAGAAGAGGATCGAAAAGAAGGCAAATAAGATCATTGCTGCAACACCCCACCTGCAGGATTTGCTTGGTGAATATTCACTCTTGTCTGACTCTGATGACGATGAACCTCCAGCGAAGCGGGTCTCCATGTCTCGAGATCTCAAATTTGCACTTTCTAACCAGGAAAATGTTGATCTCCCCCCTCGCCGCCTTCGTTCGAGTATTTAAGGACAATTACAATACAATAAGCTAGAGGTTGTCGTTGTCATAGAATGTGCTTAGACGAAGTCCAATTGAGCAGTAGATATCAATCCCCCAATTACCATCGTCTTCTTCAAAGTCAACATCTTTGAGTATCTCTCGTGCCTCTTGAATTGCTTCGTCTTCTGTAACAAAAATACCTGCCTCCTGTTCTTCCTCCCTGCTTCCAAACCGATCAGACCTTGGGGCTGATGGATCCTCGGCAAGCTCATCGTCTGGAGGGGCAAAGGTGGCCTCACCATCGACTCCATACCCCTCATCTACCTCGCTCACACAATCTCCTGGATCACCTGTCCAATACCCTGCATTGATAGCCCGCTCTCTACTCAGTTCCCAAAGCGCAATCAGTGTCCGATTACCCGCTGTTCGGACCTTGTGCCTGTTCCAGGATGAAACAGTCTCTTCCAAGGACTTTTGAATGCGGGGCTGAAAGACCAGGTAAAGACACACCAAGTCTAAGGGTGAGGATGGATCAAGAAGGCCGACATCTTCCATATGTTGGAAGATCTGTCGAAAAAATTCAATGGTATCCTTTCGAGCATCCCTCCAGACCCGCTCGATGCGGATGTTGTTTGTCGACCTTGAAGTCAAAGCGGTTAGTATATGTATGGCTGAGAGATGGTAAATGTGACTGACCTGCCACGAAGGTAAGGGCGATGCCTTTCCCCCCACTTCCTCTTCATCCTTCTCTCAACTTCATTATTCTCTGTAACAAAGTCTCCCCTCATACGGCTTGGCCATCCATACTTTGCAACAGCAGCCATGAAGCATGAACCAACTGTTGCAGACTGCTTGTTGTTGGTGCAGACAAGGTAGATGAGAAGGCGCGAGTAGCCATCGATACAGCCATGAATGTAGAAGCCCCATGGTTTCAACTTCTCATTGCCATCATGGTGCCAAAGGGCATTGCTTCCTCGCACCCGGTACACACGACGCTTTGTGACGCCATGCCATCTTTTATTCAATGAGAATCTCTTCCCAAAAGCCAAAGAAGAAGGAAAGCAGACAGACCGAAGAATGCTCCCTATCTCGTCGACCCGCTTCAAACTTTCCCCTACACGCCATATTTGCACCGATATCCCTTCGGTTGCAAGGTGCCCTTGCATGATCACTGCACCAGTCATAGGATGCCAAAGGAGAATAGAAGAGACAAGTTCGTCAAGATCGTCGTTGGTTATTTCCGTGTATGGTGATTGTCTTATCTCCTCCAAACGGCCTTCTCGCTCCAGATGGTTGTAGATGGTCTTTCGACCAACTCCTAACGCCTCTGCAATATCATCCCAAGAGTTGCCCAGAGTATGCAGCTCTATGGCACGATTGAGGTCCAGACGATATCTTGGGCGTCCACGGCCTCCAGAAGTCGAAGCGGAAGGATGGCGAGGCATTGGAGTTGGTGCCCGACAGAAAGCGTCTAGATCTGGCAGAAGGCTGTCAACTAGATCTATACACTCCTGAATTTCTTCTGCTGTTAAGCTGGTATCTGTTGTAGACTGGAGTACTCTCTTGATTGCCTGAAGCTGGTGTAGATACCGCTCTGCTGTTGATTTTTCTGCATTGGGAAATGTTGATATAATGAAGAATGAGTCGTTTACAATCTTCTGGGATTTTTGAAGAAATCGAGGGAAGGCTTCAGTGCCTGCTTGGCTATCTTGAGAGCGAGCAGGAGGCATAGTCTAAATCAGGTGGATGATTGTTGTGGATGGATGGAAAAAGTGGTTGAACGCGTCTTGAATACGCGTCTCAAGTGCATAGACCTGAGGCACAGCCACCCAGAATATGCAGATAGAACCTCCTTATTTTGTAGCTTTGGGATGACCTTTTTGTCCTCAAATTATGCATTTCTGTAGAGATAGAAGACTCTTCTAAATACTTTAGTAGTCCCCCAAGTCATTCTGAGCAACTGTAAATATAAAAAATGGCAAGTAAGCTGGAGATACTTTGGTAGTCAACACTGTGTAATGGACGCATAATGGTGCTCAAATGCCTACTGTATTTTAAAGAAATAGATGACTGGATAGTTTGGGATGACCATTCTGCTCAAACTGAATGTATTTTTGTGCTATTTGGGGCTCACCATGCAATTTATCTCAGTCACTCAAGTTATTCTGGTAAACGTTCTCTATAGTAGACGTTGACTACACATTCATCGTCTTATACCAATAACGATCTATCGCCCATTGAACTCATTGACCAGAGCAGAAAGAGCAGTGAAACGTTTGACCCATAGAGCACCATGCGCCATCACCTTGTCTGGGTGGTAAGCCTAGCGATTATAAGTATCAGATTAAAGAACAAGATAGATTAAGATCGAATAAGTACCTTGATTAGGACCTTGTATAGCTGCTTCTTAGTGAGAGCTCCGTGATACGCGTCACTCCAGACCATGCGAGCTGAACGGTCAGGACTTGGATAGGTATCCATCACCTTCCTTCCAAGCTCGTAGATGCTTGAGTACTTGGCATCACAGAACGTATTCAGAGCCATATCTTCGCTAGCAGCTGGTTGAGAGGAGTTGGCCGTAGGGATCTTGGGAGATGATGGTCGTGTAAAGTCTTCCTTCATGAATTGAGGGTCAACGTTTGGATAAGAATGAGGCTCCCGCATATTCTTCCAGTCTGTGCGGAACTGTTGGAAGGTAGGGTCCGCTTCAATGTCATCGTCGACCTGCTCCGCCATAGACTCCAGGTCAGACTCCGAATCGACAACGTGAGGGTTATTCCTAGAGCCTGAAGAACACAGGAAGGGACATTGAGTCGCAACCATAGTAAATACGATGTAATGTCGCTTACCATTTTCGTTTCCAGTTTCAGAGTCGCTTGTTGAGGACATATCTGGCCTAAAGTAAAAGAGCGAGAAATTGGATTATTACAAAACTCAAACAGTAGCTGCACCAAAGTAGTTACTTGTTCTGAGACGCACTGCGGGTCGAGTACTGACGCTCTCCAGGCTTCCCTTCCTGTTCCTCCTTTCCACCCTTCTTGGAGTTCTCCTTGCTCTGCGACTTCCGCTCATTCCGTGCATGATTCTAGGCCATGTAAGTGATTATGAATACTGGATGGAAATAACTACGTACCTTTCGTATGTTCCCAGCCTTTTGAGAAAGAACAGAGCACATTCTGAGGAACATAGGAAAGAGACCGATCCATCGATCGTTGTTGCATGGTACATCGTCGAGAAAAGCAGACATCATGTCAAGAAAGCCTGTCATACCATACTCACCAATCTTGATGTTCGAGTCATGGATATGGGCGCAGTTATCCAAAGATCCGAAATCCTTCACAAGTGCCCCCGCAAACGCCTCAGGACTATCCTCAAAGATGTTGAGAACAAGAATGGAATAGCGTTGTCCAAACGAAGCTCGCTGAGATATTCGTCAGTTTGATTCTTCAATGGATTAAGGTCTTTACTCACCGGAAAGTATTTCTCGCCATCTTTCATTGATACTCGGAGATCCCGCATGCCATGAGGATCCCAATAGACACGGGGGACGATAGAACGAAACTTGGTAACAAGCATAAGCAGAGCGCTTGCCAATGGCTCCAGCTCTTCCAGAGCTATAGCAAAGCTGCGACGATCCGTTGATGAGGAAGACGAAGAGTCAAGACGGGTGATGAGGAGCTGATGAGCACCATGAAGAAAGCTAATAATCGGGGTTACACCTTGAGGACCGAGCTTAAAGCTCTTCTTGAGAATGGTCTCACTATCAGCATTAGACTCTGCTTCGTTGAGATCATGGGCTGCATCAATCAAGAAGGAGCTTGTATCCAACAGCCCATCCTTGAGTGTCTCAAAGAAGCGAACAGCTGCAGCGTTACCAAGGCCTGGTGCACCAATAATCTCCAACGCGCCTGTAGCCTTGACAGCAGAGGTGACTGCACTTGTGTATGGAGTGGTGAGCGTCACTGGCCATATTAAACCCTCAACAGAACACACACTGTGAGTGGGAATAGTTCGATAAATATTAGCAGAGAAATAAGTAGAGCGATACATGACATACCTGTGAGTGGGAATAGTTCGATAGAGAACACCCCACTCACACTAGCTACCTATATACATATCTACACAAAGGAATGTCCATATAGGGAAGAACAATAGCATATCTGTGCAGGGTAAATAGAAGAGAGAGAACAATAAGAAAGAGAGAAGTGAACGATGCAACAAGTAAACATTTTGAAAGTAGTGTCCCTTGTACTAATCGTAACCGTAGAAACAACGATGTAAGTATTGTATTCTAACACACCCCCTCAATGCAAAGACCGTTGTGATTCTAAAAGAGACCAAGAGATAAACGGTGACGCTCAACAGCAATCCGAGGAAGGGGTTTGGTGAGAATGTCTGCAACCATGTCTGCAGTAGGGAGGAAGTGGACTTCAATGGTTCTGTCGCGAACTTCCTTCCTGATCCAATGAATCTTGATGTCGATGTGCTTCATCCTGCTGTGATTCTCAGGATTCTTGAGGACACGCAGTGCTGATTGACTGTCCACCATGAGTGGCGAGGGCTTCTTGACGTTGAATCCGAGCTCTCCCAAAAGCGAACGCATCCATTTGATCTCAAAGCCTGCAGACGATGCTGAGATGTATTCAGCCTCAGTCGAGGAGTTGGCGATTGTAGCTTGCTTCTTGGATGACCAGCTGACTGCACCAGTGCCCATCTTCATCACAAAACCACTAGTAGACTTGCGTGTGTCGAGGCATCCACCATGGTCTGCATCACTATAAGTGCGGAAGAGTTCATCTGATGGAGTGCCTTCGTTCCGAGTGAATGTGAGCTTGAGGTCCTTGGTTCCCTGGAGGTAACGGAAGAGGTGCTTGACAGCTTTCCAATGTGCAGGCCCAGGGTTGGAGTTAAACTGTGCCAATTTTGCGACTGAGTAGGCGATGTCCGGGCGAGTACCAATGGCCAGATACATCAGGGCTCCAACTGCATTCAAGTAGGGGATTTTGCTCATCTCCTCCTTCTCGTCTTCAGTTGTGGGCGACATGCTTTTCTTCAGTGCGAGCCCTGGTTCCATAGGGGTGGTTACAGGTTTGCAGTCAGAAAGTCGGAAACGAGCAAGCATGTCGTTGATGTACTGGGTTTGGGATAGACGCAGAGTTTTGTTTGCCTGGTCATACTCCACCTTGATTCCTAGAAGGTATGCAGTAGGTCCTAAGTCCTTCAGCTTGAAGACCTTTGACAGCGCTTCCTTGACCCATTCAATCTTGGACTTGTCTTTGGACGTGATAGTGATGTCGTCGACAAAAACTGGGAGTGTGACACGAACACCATCCTTCACCCAGTGGTAGATGCTGGGATCAGAGAAAAGCTGCTCAAAGCCAATCTTCTCGAGTTCCTTTGCCAACTTCTGGTACCACAGTCGGCCACTCTGTTTGAGCCCATAGAGACCCTTCTTGAGCTTGCATACCCACTGGGCACCGTCGGTGTTACGGACTTCGAATCCCTCTGGTTGCCTCATATAGACCTCGTATTCATCCTCGATGGTGCCGTTAAGGTAGGCATTGGAAATGTCGATCGACTCGATATGCTCTCCATTCATTGCTGCCTGTGCAAGGACAGTACGGATAGATGTAAGCCTGGTGGTTGGGGCAAATACTTCATCATAGTCAATGCCATGAGACTGCCCAAAGCCTTGACCAACCAAACGAGCCTTGTATCGTTCAACTCTTCCATCTGCATCGCGTTTGATGAGGAATACCCAACGAGAGCCAATTGCCTTCCGATCCTTGGGGAGTTGGACGAGTTCCCAAGTACCATTCTCAATCAGGGCGTCGATCTCTGTCTGAGCAGCTGCCAACCATTTGTCCTTATCATCCCGAGCCATGGCCTCCTTCCAGTTCCGTGGTGCATCATTTGGGCGTGTAGCTGCACCGAATGCATTTTCACAAGCCGCTTCCATTGCAATCTCCCATCCAGCTGACATTGGGATGAAGTCGTCTGAGATGCCATAGACATTGAAGACGGATTCCATGACTCGACTAGCTTTGAAGGCAGTAGCCAAGTCAGCTTTTTCGTCATCGTCATCATCGTCGTCTGAGAGTGAAGCAGCGTCGATTGGAGTGGGTTGACTAGGAGGTGGTGGAGGATTTGGGTTCGTGAGTGTGGGGCGGAGTTGGAGATTCATGACTCCCATGCCGCCAGTTTGGGGTAGCAAGTGGCAGACCGAAGAAATCGTGATTTTGGGCACCCCCTCGGGCTGGTACTGGATTTGAAGTGCTGGGTCCCGCAACATCCGTTCTGGGTTCACGTTCCTCATCCTGTTGTGCTTCAGCCTGTCTGCGAGCAACTGGTTGGGTTCCCCTTCGTCCTTTTCCAGCAATTGTAGTGTAGTCCAAAACACCCCCTGAACGTGTTGGTCGTCCTCCTTGGGCTACAAGGTAGGGTTCATTGGGCTTGGCAGCTGGTGCTGCTAGACGTGGCATTGGGCGGAGTGTTTGAGGGGAAATAACATGTGCTGGTGCAGGAGTAGGAGCAGGTAGACGCGGAAATTCACCTTCTGGTGGGCTCCATCCAAAGTCTTTCAGTGTAGGGTCAGGAGAATCGTGCTCTGCTCTTGATGTGGGAGATGGATCACCCTGAGGCCTCGACCATGCACGCTTGCGCTCGTCAGCCAGATCCTTTGTCACTGGACCTCTGGGAGGTGCACGAACAGGAGTTCTGGGGGCAGCAGGGGCGTTGGGAGGATTCCCCGGGAGATCATCATCATCGTTGGAGTCCGACTCATCATTGTCAAAATGAGGTGCGTTGGGTGCTGGGCCAACAGGTGGTTGTGGAATGGCGTCAACGCTAGGCGTGGAGAGAGTCTCAGACTCGTCGTCCTCGTGCGACCAAAGTTCACTCCATTGGACTGGAGGAGTTTCAGTGCTCTTGCCTTTGGTTGAGAGACCAGGGAAAGAAGTCTCGTCAAAGATCACGTCTCGAGAGATGTGGGTTTTCTTGGTGGCTGTATCATAGCACAGCCAGCCTTTGAATCCTTGCGCAAATCCAAGGAAGATGCAAGGGATGGAATGGGAGTCAAGGTTTTTGCGGTCGGACTTTGGTACATTGACCCATGCGCGACATCCATAGACTCTGAACATGGACAAGTCTGGCTTGCGTTTGTGCCACACTTCATATGAGGTGGTTTCCGACAGTGCAGACGTAGGGGTGACATTCAGGATTTCGGTGTAGTAGAGGACAGCAGTGGACCAGAAGGTGGCAGATAATCCAGCGTGGTTGAGCATTGCTATCACCCCCTCAGCCAGGGTGCGATTTAGACGCTCGGAGACACCATTTTGCTGTGGTGTACCACGGACCGTATGTTGTCGAGAGATTCCTCGTGCCTCACACCATTGATCAAACTCCTTTGAGATGTACTCTCCTCCCTTATCGTCCCGAAGCTCCTTCACTTTTACTCCCAAGTAGTTCTCTGCTGCAGCAACATAGGTCTTGAACTTGTCAAATGCCTCACTCTTGTTTTTGAGCAAGTAGGTGCGTTTGTAGCGGCAGTGGTCATCGCTGAATGTGATCCAGTACCTGTACCCTCTAGACGTGCGCGGGAGTGGACCATGCAAGTCACTGTGGATCCGACCCAGTACCTCTGTGCACCGATGTTCCGAGACTTTTGGGAAAGGTCGTCGGTGTTGCTTCCCTGCAATGCATGCTTCACACATGTCCTTGACCTCCGTCCCTTTGTTGACAAACACCCCCTCAGCCAAATCCTTCTTGAGCAGCGTATTGAGCCGGTCGATTCCGATGTGTCCAAGACGATCATGTAAAATGCCCTTGTCGACTGCAGCTGAATAGGCTACTTCATCATTCTCCAATGTGCTTCCATCCAATAGGCCGGTCGTCCCATGAATAGTAGCAGTGAAGAGAGAGTTGCCGTCTTTCGAAAATTCCAGGGAGTCGTTCTCGATGACAACACGCATCTTGCGCTTCTTCACAGCAGTAAGGATGGAGAATAAATTATTTTTCAAACGAGGGACATATAGTACATCGGAAAAGACAACGAGCTCGCGGTTCCCAGATGGTTTGAACACAACATCTCCCTTGGCCTTTGCCCAGACCGTAGAGTTATCCCCCAGTCTCACAGGTACCAAGCAGGGTCGCATGTTGCGCATCCAACGCTTGTGTGGCGTCATATGCGAGGTAGCGCCCGAGTCTGCATTCCACTGAGTGTTAGCAGTGGTACCCTTTTGACGTCTGCGAGGGGGACTAACGATGTGTGCGGTGGAGGCCATCTGAGCTTCCTCTTCAGCTGTGTCCTCAGCCATGTTGGCCGACATCACTTCTTTAGCCTTCTTCAGGACGTCGCAGTCCTTGGTGTCGTGGTTGGAGAGGTTGGTGTGATAGCGACATTTGAGGGCCGGTTTGGAAGCGGATGATGTAGCAGGTGAATGGGATGAGGAAGTGGTAGGCTTGCGAGGCTTAGCCTTTTTCTTGCTCTTGGTGGCAGCAAGGGCGGCTTCATCAGCTAGACCCTCGACCTTGTTGGAGAGGTCGGCTTTGCGAAGGTGGTTGAGGACATCATCGGCAGATTTGATGCTGTCGAGATGTGTGAAGGTGTTGCGAAGGAAGTTGCCCTGCTCATTGTGAGGAAGGCCGAGGATGACGATGGCTTGCATCAGGTCCATGATGAGCTCTGGTGCACCATAGCCCTTCTTGAATACAGAGCGCCTGGTGACGATTTCGACAGTGGTCAGAGGAGCTGGAGCAGCGGTGGCCTGAGTAGTAATATCCCCCTCAATACCAGTAGCTGCTGGTTCTTCTTCCTCTTCCTCGTCTGACTCTGGAGCAGGGATAGAGGATAGGTCGATGGACGTTTGGCGTGTACGCTCTGGGATGTAGAGTGGGAGCGCATCCAAACGGTCACGGATTTGGGCTCCGGCAGCTATGATGCGGGCACCATAAGAAGCAAAGCTCTCTGTATCCGTCTTGCGGATGGAGAGGAGCTCTTGGATAGACGAAGCGCGAGATTGAGCTGTCTTGGGAATGTAGTGCTCGATGAGAGCTGTGAAGGTGGCGGCTGGATCGGTTCGGTCGACACCCGAGATGATAGAGTCGGATTGGGCCATGTCAAGAGAGCTGACAATAGCATATGCGAGTGTGGAGCGTTTGTCCCAATAATCCTTCCAATCCTTACGATCTTCACTTTTGTCTGGTTCCTCCTCCTCACCAGAGAGGATATGGACGGCACGAAGGCGCAATGCTTCATTCTCGACCATAGTCTTCCACCGTGCAACGGTGTCAGACGAAAGAGCACAGATTTTGGTCGTGGAAGAATTGTCTGGCATGATGCTTCGAGAATCGAATGCAACAGTGACAGGGACAGGAGAGAGATAGTGAAGGGAAGAGTTGATTTGAGTGAAACCCAAAACCAACAGGAGATACGACGTTGACTGGGAATAGCCAGAAAACGAAGTGGGGATAGAAGGAGATAGAAGTCGCTCGACCAGATGGACTGGGGCAGACCAGGGTGCAGCTGGGACGTGCTTTCTGAGAAGCAGAGGACCAGGGTGCGGATGTACCTAGGGTACGTGACCGAATGTCTGTGAGGGAGGGTAGCTTTCGTGTTGAGGAGTGTCTCTAACGCGAAGCAACAGGGCTCATAACCTATTAAACCCTCAACAGAACACACACTGTGAGTGGGAATAGTTCGATAAATATTAGCAGAGAAATAAGTAGAGCGATACATGACATACCTGTGAGTGGGAATAGTTCGATAGAGAACACCCCACTCACACTAGCTACCTATATACATATCTACACAAAGGAATGTCCATATAGGGAAGAACAATAGCATATCTGTGCAGGGTAAATAGAAGAGAGAGAACAATAAGAAAGAGAGAAGTGAACGATGCAACAAGTAAACGTTTTGAAAGTAGTGTCCCTTGTACTAATCGTAACCGTAGAAACAACGATGTAAGTATTGTATTCTAACAGGCCACTGATCAATTGATCAGTAAGCGTTGGCCATTGAAGAAAAAGTGAACGCACCCATTGACAGGAAGACTTTGATGTTTCGTCAGATCGCAAGTTCTCTAGAAGACGGCAGACAGAAGGTATGGAGGAAGTGATGGCTAAAATCAACGAGACGTGCGATCAGTAAAGTGCCTTCACAGTCAGAGAAGGATGTACTTACCTGAGATCTCTGGCGAAGGTGGTCTCCCAGGGAATGAATCGTCGTCGTCATTGTCAGAAGGGAGGAACACTGGAGGCGATGGGATGCGAGAGGAATCTGAGAAGGATTCTGTTTTGGATTTCTACAGGAATATTCTTAGTGCTATACATTGATAGGATAACGAGCGACGTGCCTTAGCCTTGGGTTCCGAGTCAATGGGCTCCGTGTCCCAATCGTCTTGGAAGGTGAAGTTTTCATGCTCGGATTCAACATTGGTGGATGGAGTAAATGATGTGGACGACATTTCCGGTGTTACCTCGTCCGGAATAGGAGTCATCAAGCAGTCAAGGGCAGGCTGACCAGGTGCGAGTACAACAAAGACGAGATTCTCCCACTTCGTCTGACGATGCCGAGCCTCAGCAGCACTAGATTCAAGATGAATAATTGGGGCGGAAAGATTTATAATGAAGAGAACGCACTCTTTTAGAATCGATATATCGATGTTCGTGCCCCCAACCTTTCCCTGAATAATTCGTAGCACTGCGGCCTTCCCTTGCCCAGCCTCAATTCGCTTCAGAATGTGCCAGCTACTGAGCAGTACTTCCCCAGACTCAACCATGGTAAGGCCGGAAAAGGCAGTGCGGAAAGCATCGTCAATGTCGGAAACGTCTGAGTTGTAGGGAATGGAAGCGTTCTGAATAAAACCCTCAGCCATCATGAGTTTTAGTCTAGATGGATAGTCAGCGATTTCAGATGCAAGAGAGGGGAAGGTCACTCACTCTGGAGCACTTGGAGCAGGAATCTGCTTGCTCTGATGGAGCAACGGACCGTTGTTGATGAGGACGAACTTGAGCTGATAAGGCTCAGGCTCTGGTGCTGAACGCTTCTTTGAAGCTGATGCAGGTGGATCTGTCTTCAAAGGAGCCTTGCCTTTTGGAGCTCTTCCCCTTGGAGCCTTGGGCTCCGAAGCGTCCTTTTGAATCTAAGGAATACAATGAACTGAAAGATCAAATCATAATGAATATTAGAACGCACTTTGGAGGCAGGATCAAATGTTGAATTTTCAGCCGTGTTGCGACGACCTTCCCAGGTATTAGCAGCGGTGGAAAAAGCATTGGGATTGGGTGGGGCTTTGGTATCTTTCTGGTTCTCTCGACCCCTAGAGGTTGATGAGGGTGGTGTGGATCGAGTTTCCTGTCATTAGGGTTGGTAAATATCGTCCTTGACATGACATTAACAAATCGAAGCTAAGCGTAGCTCAGGGGCTTGAGCATGCTGCATTCCAAGACAGCCACAATGACACTTGGCAGCCAGGAAGTTGCGATCCTCGAAGTTTTCGTCCTTTGGGTAAAACTTCCTACACCCAAAGCCGCAGTTGTCGTTCCTGCATTCAAGAAGACTCTTGTAGGAAAGTTTGGGAATCATTGGGAGAGGAAGAGGAAATTTTCAGAGGCAGAAACTCAGCTCGGCACAAGAAACCGATGAGGGAGAACAAAATGAGAGGGTGACTATCCAATGTCTGAGATAAATTTCTGAAGCCAAACAAGACAAATCACCCATCACTTGGAGCCGCCGGACCCCTCCGGCAAAGTCCCTTGACACAGGAGTACCAAGATGTATCTCCAGCTTTATGTTATGCTTAGAGGGCACAGACGATGTAGAGGATGCAGAGGAATAGATATTGTCCGCTCGATCTCTCATTGAAATATCATCCAATTCGGCGTACTGATGACATTTGGATTACCTTCTATGGTCAGCACGTTGCCGCATGGGGCTCAAGATGCACAAGCGCCTGTCATCATATCACATGTTGCTAGAGCACATGTCACACTTTCACTTGTCACTCTCAACATGCTCAATTTCAGCACGGCGTCTCCGATGTCCACTTGCTCTAAACTACTGATATCTGGCAACATGTCGACTAAGAATTATTACCCAAAATATGTGCCATACGTTTGTCGAGAAGGAATTCGACGCATTCAGCATGCCCTTCTCCCGCTGCAAGCATGAGAGCTGTCTTCCCCGCGACCGGGGTTCGCGCGTCACAGTCGGGCGCTTCCAACACCAGGTCTTGGAACGCTAGGTTGTGATATGCAGCAAGGTGCAGTGGGCCCAAGTAATCATCCTCTACAGGAAAGGAGACGCATTGGCGCAGAAATTGCTTGACGCTATCCTGCGCACCGCATAGTCGCGCATGAAACGACCAGCTGTCATGCGCATAAGGGAGGAAGGCCGATTGGGTCAAGGTATGGGTGGAAAGGGCAAGGAAGTCGGAAAAGGGTTGTCCGGGGTTCCACTTATGGACGCCGGAGGCAAGGAGAAAAGCCATGCAGCTAGAAGCGAGAGCGTCATGGTGGTTGATACCCGTCGGGTTGACCTCGAACAATTCGCGAAGGACCAGCTCCGCAGTAGGGTCTGTTCTCGCCAGCCGCCGTTAGACTATCGTTACTTGAAAGGAGTGACCAGAAGGCACTTACGGACAAGGTGAGCTGATCGCCCTGCTCCTGAAGTGTCTACCAGTGTGACCAGGCCACAACAGGCAGAAAGAAGGGTACCCTCGTCGATTACGTTGTCTGGATCGTACTTGAGCGTGTTGTGGTCTGTCGCTAAGACAAACCGCAGCTCCTGCAGGGTTAGGTGCCTCCGCGCGTAGACGATCCAGAGGAGTGCTTGCTTCGCTCGGAGGGTGTTGGAGGAAGACTGATTTTTGATATATGTGCTGAGGATCTCTCGATACAAGTGTTCAATCTTCGAGGGAAAGCTCTGAAGAATGTTTTGGACATCCTTCTCAGTAGAGCCGAGTTTCAGAGCCTCCAGCTGTAGATGAGCATGAAGGAACCTGGAGAACACGTCGTAAATACAGGTGGGGCGCTTAATGTCAAGGAGAAACGTACATTCCCTCACATGACTTCCATACAATTCCGGCAATCTCTTTCAGCGTTGTATCAGGAAAGGAGATCTGCACTCCTGGGGCTCGTAGTTTCACCATGACAAGGGAATGAATATCCTGCTTGGATGCTTGGATGCGACAGGTCGTAGCATCCTGAAAATACGACGCGGCGATATCTGTTTCGCGCGAGGTGACGAAGAGGTTGATCGCCATTTTTGAAAGGACGTCCAGCAAGTCTCGTTGAACTTCCTTCCCGACATTGTGAAGGCCATCGACGATTAGAAAGACGGCATTATAGTGACCCCAAATCTCCTTGAGCTTCATGCTAAGCTCCTCTTGATCGGGCTGCACCAACTCGCGAACGCACCGCGAGTACATACTCCAGATGGGGGATATAGAACCTGAATGTCTCTCAAGCACTTGCCTGAGTAACGCCGCTAGGATTGCCTCCACGGACAAACGATCGTCGGGATGACAGAAGACGAATGTCACGAGATTCTCTGGCTCTGGCTTTTGCTTCTGGACATAGCGGACCACGGCAGACCTGAAGGCAGCCAGTGAGTACTCTGCAGCACCACTATCATTACATAATGAACGACCCACGCTAAAATGGTTTTGCCAGAACCAGCTAGGAGACGCTTCTGTCAGAGAGGTTCAGTCTCGTAGTGCAAATATTGAGACTTACGAATTCCCACCCCTACTAGTATCTTGGGTCTACCCTCGAGCCATCCTTGAAAGTCGTGACTTCCCAGAAAGACCTTCCCGGTCCCTTTGATGAGAGACTCCAGATTTTGGGCATGCCTCTCCCGGGAATTGAACTTCGGAAACCAGTTCAGAAGTTCCTGGAGTTGGGTTGCTAGAATCATTGCCACCCGTTGAGCATGTCATGTTATGTGCAAGTGAGATCATGCCACTCACTTGCTTCCGGCTTTTGGGAATAGTAGATGTGGGTACTATGACGACTTACACTCCCCCCTGCAATGACCACATCACTGGCGGTGACCTGTCGCACTGCTTGCAGCGCTGGAGGTTGGCCTGTTGGGGCAGGTGGTGTTGATGGCAACGCTCTTGCAAGTGCAGGGCTCTCCTGGTGAGCGTTCGCCTCCCGGCGCTGCACCAGAAGTTAGATTGGGAGCTAGTTGGAGAGACTTTAGAAGCTTGCCTTTCGTTTTGGTAGATGAGAGGCAAGTTGGATGAAAAGAGACTTGATTTTCCTGAAGACCGAAAACATTGTACACCCCACACAGTGGGGTTGGACAGTCAAGATGATACCAGGGCGAATTGGAACACAACGAGCACAGGTCGACTATTAATGTTATGTTTAACGGGCGTCAATCACAGCCACGCTCCGATCAACGATATAGGAGATAACATGAGAAGACCACGTTTCGTCCCTACGCCATTCCCAACGAGCATCGCCCAAGGGTCGTTCCAGGATGCTGAGGTCGCTATTGGAGGATACATCCACCTATATTGTCAAAGTTTCCATAGGACTGGCGGCGGATCTTGCATATGCAGCTCCAGGAATGAAACCCATCGTGATACCACGCTGTCGCCTGCTTGTCTACTCACTTGCCGCACGTAATGGTGCGGCTGTGAGGGTATTCACTTAGGTCGTGGTGAGCGGAAGCTTGAGACGAGAAGGAACACAGCCAACCAACAGTGAGGGGAGGAGTGGCAGTTAAGGTTCTGATTCGTTGGTTATGCGATCGGAGTCCAAGATCAAGAGTGGCAGTGTTCGTTCAAAACCCGATGTTTGCTAAATTGAGGCTCCGACGACTGCCAGTGATGCGCCATCAATGCATCACAATCTGTCTGGAATGACCTGCGTCCGAGTCTGAAACCGTGTGATGCAATGTCCAGTCTTATAAGGACGTTGCTCAAGGGACAGACCCTTGAGACAGCCCGTCTTTCATCCCGAAAAGTTTCCGCCCTTCCTGCTGCTTCTACTTCGCAAAATATCACTCTCCCTGACATTCCAGAGCTCTTCGACGAGAACTTTCTGGACATCCTCCTCCCAAAAAAGAGCAGAGACACGGGCTCGTCTTCGACAGCGAACAGGACACCCACAGAAAACTTTGCTCCGGCGCCTACGTCGATCCTCTACCCTGTGCTCAACGCGTTTCATTCTGTTCACCAGGGAGCGAGTGGTAGAAAAATCACCGAAAAGCTTGACAAAGCCTGGGCACAAGACAGCCAGCTGACCCTCAGGATCATCTGGTACTTGAGGTCAATCCAAGACGGCAAGAACTGCAAGGACGCGTTCTATCGTGCCTTTGGTTGGCTTTTGAAGAACCATCCTCGTACAGCCATCGAAAATCTTCCTCTCCTGGTCAAGCCCGTCTGTTGTAAGCCAAACAAGAAGGTCAATGTTCCCCATGGGTACTGGAAGGATTTGCTCAATATTGTTGCGATGGCCTCAACTGACGAGCTTTCGCCCAACGTCGACGCCTCCACCTTCCTTCACCCTCCCAGGCAACCTCGCACATATTCACGCTCAAAAGGGGACAAAGTCAGGGACGGTACAGCTGAAGATCGCTTGGCTGCTCACCTCGCAGCCAATGCAAAACTTGCCGAGGCTGCTCGGGCTTTAAGAGCTGCAAAGCTCAACGAAGCCCACGAGCGCCTCATCACCAAGCTCTCTGATCCAACCTTTCGCGCCCTGTATATCACTGTCGCCCGACTCTTTGCTTCTGAACTTTCCAAGGACATGTACGCCCTCAAGGAAATATCCAAACTTCCTCAAGGAAAGAGTCCCACGCCTCTTCTCAAGACTATATCACTTGCCGGGAAGTGGGCCCCTACTCCCGGATTGTCTCATGACAGGGTCACAAACCTATCGTCTGCCATCTCGCTCCTGCTCGCAAGCTCCGCATCTGGCGAAAGCCTGCCCAAAGCACTCGATGACCAGGCTCTTGGGGCTTGGGATAGATTCTTTACCCTTCGTTCATACTACCAGCGCTGGTATCTTCGACCTCTCCGCGAAGCCATCCAGTGCCCCGAGCCTCACATGTCAGCCAAGCGATGGGACCAAATCCGCTATAACCATGTTCCTTCCATCTGCATGAAGAACTCCAACAAGATATTCTTCACGCATGATCCAAAGCGGTTCAAGGAATACTTCATCAAAGTTGAGGAGGGCAAGAAATCGATCAGCGATGCGGCGCCCATGCCACACAACATCCTCCTTTCTATCCTCACCAATGGGTCCTTCGCCAACGGTAACAAGGATGGAACACGCAACTCCAAGCACCAAGCTTTGCAAGAGGTGAAGAAGAAAGCTGCGGCGATGCGGCACAGGCTCGCCGAGTCACAATGGAAGGTCCTGGTTGAGAACCTCCGGTCCTCAGGCTCACTCGACAATACCCTGGCTGTTTGTCACGATTCAGGCTACATGGGAGAGATGAATTCAAAATCCACCTGGAACAGCCCTCAGTCAATTCAAGTCGCCGTCGCTTTCTCCCTCATCCTCGCCTCCCTCGCGAAACCCCCCGTTCAACGGTGGCTTCATCACGGTCTCACCCGACCCGCAATACGTGAAGCTTGACCTCGACAACAAACCGGTGCAAGACACGGTCGACGATATGATCAAGGCGGCTCTGGGGTACTACTTTAACATGGATTTCAATGCGGTATTTCTCAAGTTGTTGCTCCCGTTGGCGAAGAAGCATGGTTTGAAGCAGGAGGATATGGTCAAGCGCCTTTTTGTCTTTTCGGATATGCCGTTCGACGAGGCGTCAAATCAGCAATACTATGATAGGAAGGCCCCCCTCGGGGAATGGGATGCCAACTACAACATCATCGAAAAGGCATACAAGGAGGCGGGGTATGAAGCACCTCAGATTGTGTATTGGGATTTACGCGCGCGAAGATCAAGGCCGGTGAAAGCATTGACAGGTATGAAGGGAGTCACGATGCTGAATGGGGTCGAGCCGGCGTTATTAAAAGTATTCATGGGCGAGGGGAATGGCTGGGAGAAGGTCGAGGGTGCGCAGGAGGATGACTCCTACTCTGTGAGCATGATGAAGAAAACATTGATGAAGGAGAGCTTTGACGGACTCACGGTTATTGATTGAGAAACTCATGCATTTTGTTCCATCACACGCTATTTAACCCCCTCTACATACTTACTCCCCCTATTAATGACTTACATCCGCCTTCGAGTCATCCTTGATAGTCTTCACCATCCAGAAATCCCTTCCCAGTCCCTCTGATTAGACCTTAGATTTTGGACATGCATCTCCCGAGAGTTGAACGTTGAACGCCAAACTTGGGAAACTGGTTCAGAAATTCTTCCGCGAGAATCGGAAAGCTGGGAAAGCGCTCAGAATCTCAATTGAAAGACCTTGTGATGATGACATTTCTCTAGCTTATCAATTATCCACGGCTTCCAAACTGTCCGGCGTGCGACACCAGGACATGTGGGGGTCCTCAGTGGAATGCCGTGTGCGTTTGTTTCCCTTTCTCCCTTTTGCCACCGTCGTCGCCATTGGCAAGCCCAACAATGAGAGGCAGGTATCGTATCGAGTACGCCGAAAATGCGAGGGCCAAATGCAAAGGTCAGAGACTGCTGTACAAGGCTGTACACCGTGTTCATGGTGAGATTACTGATCATGGGTTGCGCGTCGTGCAATAGGCCCAATGCCATGCAAAGGTTCATTTTCGCTGCTTAGCTTGACAACGAACATCTGAAATCTGAATGAATCGACTTTAGGAACCCCCATTTGTCAAGGGCCAAATTCGTCTAGGAACCCTCGTAGACTTTCATGGCAACACGTCGTTGTAAGTGGGACCCCATAAATGCGGTTTCTTTCTCAGCCTACCGACGTAGTGCCTGGCGGCACTGGGGTTGTACCTCTCGCAAGATTATTGAGAACATAAAACAGTCCCTGGGCGATGCCGAAGAGTTGGACGGCTTTGAAAACCTCCAGGACGAGGACAAAACAAAGGTTTGCAAGGCGTGGGAGGAAGGCCATGTTGATGCGAGCGACGTGCTTGAGACCCAGGACGTGAGCATTGCACTCACCGAGGAAGAGGAAAAGGAACTCAAAAAGAAGCGGCGCGTTGAAAAGGCCAAGGCGAAGAGGGCTGAGAAGAAGGTGACAGAGGGCGGTGGAGACGTTGAGGAGGACGTAGGTGAAGCGGAGAAGAAGGTTGCCCTCAAGAACTTACCCGCCGCAGCCAAGCCCACCTCAAAAGCCAAAGGTCCTGCGTCGAAGGCTGAGGTACCTGCCTCCAAAGTTGAACCTGGGCCCAAGGAGTACGCCGCTGCGCAGCCAGGCCCCAAGGAGATGGCCCCTGTAAGAAAGACGGCGGCAGCGGCGAAGAAGAAGGACGAGGATACCAAGATAGCGGGGCCGAACGATAAAAACGTCAAAGCTGCCAAGGGTGAAGAGGAGGCGCGTGCTGACGTTGGTAAGAGGCGAAAGGTTCGTTGTCCGTTGTTGTCCTTGGGGGGTCCGGATCAGGCTGATGGTTTTCTATCATAGCGTACACCGACGTCCAAAGCTGGACCAAAACCCGCCTCGAAGAAGACCAAGCCTGCTTCCACATCTGCCAGCAAGAATAAGAATAAGGCAGCTAAGGCCATCGAGGAGGAGGATGACAAGGAATAAATGGAGTGCTCTTGTTTCTTTGAATCAGGAATGGCAGAATGGATAGGCCATTGTAAAGTTCTTTATTTCTTCTCGCACCTTGGCTTGTATAAGAGCTACAGAGCTCGACGCAGCCCATGAGTGCCTCACCACCAAACTGTCTGTTCCAACCCTCCGCATCCTGTACGTCGCTGTTGCTTGGCTATTTGTCGCTGGACTTTCCAAAGACCTGTCAGTCCTCAACGATTTCCAAGCTTCCTCAAGGCAAGAGCCCCACGCCTCTTCTGAAGACTATATCGCTTATTGGGAAGTGGGCTCCTACTCCCGGACTGTCTCATGATAGGGCCAACCTATCATCTGCCACCTGCTCAGGCGTTCCGAGTCGGGTAAAAGGCTACCTTAGGCTCGACGACCAAGCTCTTTGGGCTTGGGATAGGTTCATCATCCTTCAGTCATACCACTGGCAACAACGCTGGTGTATCGAGATCTAAGCGTGCGAGGACCAAGGCCGGTGAAAATGATGGCGCGCAGGAAGGGAGTTGTGTTGCTGAATGGGTCTCACCAGCGTTCTTGAAGGTATTCACGGGAGTGGGACAAAAGCGAGGTGCGAGATAGGATGACTTTTACTCTGTGAAGGTGATGAAGAAGAGATTGATGAAGGAGAGCTCTGACGGACTCGTGATGATTGATTGAGAAACCATCGCATTTGGTTCCATCGCATACTATTCAACCCGCTGCGTACTTACAATTCCCGTGTTTGTAGCATATCCCGACTTCGAATCCCCTGTATGTATCAATAGCTCTCAGGCACCACTTACCATTGATCATATCTGCTTTGCGCATGACAAGCATTTCATAAGCCTAGGCCGCGTGTCATGAACATACCGGTCATCTCTCTGGTGGTATTGCAAGGTTATGTAGCAGCGTCAGCCTAATCTAAGTCTACCAAACTCCTGGGATTAGTAGGGATGCTCCCTTGGCTGATTCCATTGTTGGAAACTGGAGTGATATCGAGTCCTTGTCGGCGGACAACTTTCATGCCTCTATTGAATCTCTATCAGCCTCGGGGGGAATAGTGAGTAGATGGGTGGGACTTACAGGCCACGCTTAACAAAACCATCTGTATCAATGTCCCTTCTGACTGCGTTATTGGCCTTCAAGTGGCCACTGATGAGAGGCCGGAGAAGTGACCCAAGACGACCACTGAAATAAAGCGCGAGAACAGCGTTAAGGACTGACAATAGCCAACGAAAATCAACTCACAACGCGCCACGCTCGAAGATGTCGTTGGAGTCCTCGAGACCTGCTCGAGAACTATTGTCGTGGAAGACGTTCGGACATTCGTTAGTCTTTGCATGATATCGTCGTCCCCAGGGTCAAGGCGTACCTGATGGGCCGTGCTGCAGTAATCGCAACACAAGCCAGGAGACACATGGAGATTGTGGCAGCGTTCATTCTGACCATTATGGACGATGCGCTGAGCTTTATTGTGGCGCTGAAGTTGGAATTGCTACCAGAGCAATGTAGGGGAGGGTGATTGAAAAGAGTCACTCGAAACCAGTCTCTTTATACTAATTGAAATAAGGACTATAGCAACGAGTATCAAACTTCTCTATATATACAGTGCTCAGGGGAGGGAGCTCTGGCTAAGTAGGTTCCGAAGATCATTACCAACAAGGAGAGCCGCTCCTTTACCATGATATTTGAATAGTGGTTCCTATGCCCACTGAGTGTTCACGGAAAAGGGGAGTGTTTTATATTTGCGCCAACTTGGCTTTGAAGGCAACCGCTAAGAGCAATCCGTGAGCCTGCGAAGAAGGTCCTCTCAAAGGACAAACAATATCCCACGATGAGCGCTTAGATTTTGGTCAACCCAGAGACTCGTGATGGTCATTTATAACTAGTTGCATGAGAAGGTCTTCATTTGGAACGGACTCTTGCTTTCCCCGACTTCCGAAAGTACACTGCAAGCCCCACGAACTGCCTTCGTGAAGGAGATGTGTGGCGATTACCGATAGCCGGAACCATTCGAGGTCCGCCAACTCCGACGTGACAAATGCGATCCGTTTCATGAGTTTCCCTTTCCCTTCTTGTACAGAGTCACAAAACTCAAACCGCTGCATGGAATCGCTCAACCTCAATACTCTTGCCAGCTCACTACCAACAGGACAGCAGAATGCGGAGAAGGAATTACTGAATAACTTTAAAGGTATGTGCTCAGGTTTCTGCTGCTGTTCTGCCGTGGAGAATTGTGGTCTGTTATCGCGAGATCGTGGGGTATTGTCGGGTGACTGGGAGGTCTGGTTGGGGTCATATTTTCACGGTTGGAAGGCTCTTTCAACAGGGATTTGCTTCGGAATGGGCTGCTCCCACTAGCTGGCTCTATGCTGACCCGTATTTTTGCCTTTCCAGCGGCAGCACTGAGCATCACGACGCTCTACCGTTCTTCTCGGAAGAACGCCAAGAAGGCGTACAATGCAGGCTACGCGCAGGCATGCCAGGACATGCTGAACTTCATCCAGCAAGGCGTCTCAGCGTCATCGACGCTGGGATTCCCTGATGAATCACAAGCCGGCCCCTCATCAGCTGTGGACGGTGGTGGCATGACCATTGGCAGGGTGATGGACTTTACGGAGGCGAGGCTGGACGCAATCAAGGCGCTGGAGGAGGATGAAGATGAAGACGAGGAGAAGGAGGCCGCAAAGCAGGCCAAATCGAAAGCAGGTCCGAGCGCTGCTGTAGGGGTCGCATCTGCTGGCGCCGTCGCATCAACATCGGGTGCAAGCAAGAGCGGTGCAGGTGACACCAAACCCCTTTCTAGGCCCAGTTCCAAGACGATGGTAAGTTCAGTCTCCTAATGGCTTGTATAGTCGAAGTCTAATCGTCAGATAGTCAACGTCGACATCGTCGCTACCAACACCGAGTTCCCCTGTAACCCACGTCTCGTCTACCCGTTCCCATCGACAACTACAGCAACCGTCATCACCTTCACCTCCACCTTCTGGCCCTCCTTCACGCTTCGCCCGTCCGACCGTTTCAGCTTCTCAGCTTCGTGCATCAGGAGCCAAGCAGAAGTCGGCTTCATCAACATTATCGTCCAATCCAAAAGGCGATGGTCCAACACAAACCAACCTCGACTTTCCTCCGTCCTCCAATTTCGACTTTTTGCAGACCCTCCAATGCCGTCAACGGCATCGATCCAATTTCCGGACTCACAGGTTCCGTTAGAAGCGCAGACGCCGATGGTGATAGGGGCAGGGAGCAAGAGAAGGCACGCGATGATGATGATGCTTGATTCACCAACGAGTGGGTCATCCGCCACCAGTTCACCGTCGAATGTAACGCCTACGGGGAATGGTGGCATGCCGCATTCTGGGGCAGGCCACCATCGGCGGCGGACGAGAAGCTCGAGGAGTCTGGCTGCTCAGGGACAGAGCCAGAGCTTGACGAATGGGGATGACATGGACGTCGAGGAGGAAGGGAGGGAGAGGAAGAGGGTTGCGAGGCGGTAGGCCCTTCGAAGGTACTGGGTATGTATCATGTGGTTATGGACGTATTTCGTTTTATGAGATCCATCGACCTTGTCACTCTTCTCCCTCACCTTTGCGCATATCGTTCTGCACCAATTCAATCATCAAGCACTTTATCTATTGTATCACTTCCAATCATCACGTTCTAGCCCGCCTCGTTCCTATGCCGCCCCTTCCTTTACGTTCAAGTATGTCGCTCTTCGTCCTCGACTTTCTGATCAACAGATCATGAGTGCTCTTCGTTATTCTACATTCACCACGATAACGTACGTCCTTACCTTACAAGCCTGCCCATATACGACGGACATATGCCGTCTCTTCTCTACAACTTGGTTTATTATGTTTCCTCTGTATCAGTGTCCTCGTATTATAACAGTCTGTGTTCTCTTTTCTTGGTCGACTCCTTGAGGTTCAGAGGATGAGCAGGAATAGTAGCCAATGCCTGGCGCCTTATAACGAATCCCAACTTCTAGGGTCCTTGTGGGCATACCCGTGGGAATTGGCGATGTGCTTGAAGCTTAAGCTTAAATGGCTGGCATCGTTGCTGTTTCCAACCAGCGAACCTTCACCTTCACCTTCATTCACGATGTTGATGAAAGCTACAGGCGCTATTCTATCCAAGCTTCTCCTCCTTTTCTCGGTCTTTACTACGATAGTCGTTGCGATACCTGCCTTTGCGCGAGCGGGATCAGGTAAGCGCCCGTTGGGATGCGACGCCCTCATCGTAGCTGACCCCCCCACTCATAGCTGTCTGTTCGTATTATTCTACATATAAGATGGCTTTAGTTTCGGAGCAATGCTCCATACTAACCTTGAGCTCCAGTACAATACCTCTCCGCCCAAAATGTGCCGTCCTTGGATGAGCTTTGGGAGGTTGGCTTGAGACAGAGTGCAAAAGCCCAAGCATACGCCAACAATGTCCTCAAAGAGACTCGCAGTACCTATCGCGATGTTGCCTCCAAGGTTGATGAGTTCAAGTCAAGTATGGATGGCCTCATTGCAGATTCAAAGCAGTTCAGGGCTCAGCTAGAGACCTCAAACATATCTTTTGGTGACCTTTCCAAGAAACTGTCCCATGCGCTCGACGGCGTCAGCCAGGCTATTTTGGGCGAGTTCAAGGAGCCTCTTCCTGAGAACCAAGACGAGAGGTACATGCACAGGGAGGTGATGATCACGTTCGCACTCAATAAGATCGAAGCCGCCTTTGGAGAGGTATGCGCGGCACTGGGAATGGAAAAAGAGAAGGCCCATGCCATGTTTGAGCGTATTCGACCAAAGCTCCACCATATTATTTCGGTCACAGGTAAATGTCCTTGTACCTCAAAATGGACCGACACTGAGAAAGAGCATCTATAGGGAGCATAATTGATAGGCACCCTGTCCTTTTGGAGAATATCATCTATACTGGCGTGTTCCTGCTTATCCCTGAAGCGTGGCTCCTGCGCCCCCTCTTCGGGGTCTTTGGGTTTGGTCCTCGTGATCCTGTCAAAGGTACGTTGCGATTATCCGCACCACAAGGGTAAAACTGACAAGATGTGCAGGATCTACGGCCGCATGGCGTCAAAGAAGGTTCTGGGGCGAGGTTGTGAAGCGGGGTAGTTGGTCCGTATTCATGAAGGGAGTTGGATGGGGCTGGAAGGTCATCGACGGTATCTTTGACGGCTTTGGGCCCGCTGCTGGTACTCAAGGGCGTTAACAAGGCCACTCTAGAACGCTTGGAGAAAGGCTAAAGAGCAAAACATCTACCGTATAAAGAGGGTATGGCTAGAACACAATGATCTTTTGAAAATGCCCAAGAGATTTCCGTTATTCAATGCCTCGGGGTAAGTCGCTGCTGCGGCAAACCCGCCGAGATCGCGCCAACTTAAGGAAGCTTACTATGATAAGGCTGGTCTTCGACTGACTGAGCTCTAGACGTCACAAATCAGCAAGTACATCCTACGTAGTTCTCGATTCGTCCCCAAAGGAAATACGTCTACGGGCTGTGTCGACAGTGACAAGCCCGTCACGGTTCTTCAAGTGTTACATAATTCCCAATATTGTTCAAAGGTTTCGGTAACAATTTAAAGCTGAACAGTCCCCCTAATGAGCCCCCCTCCCCTGGGCATTCCCCTAGTAGCATGGATTCAAGCCAAACATTGATTGGTCGAAGATACATGTAATAAAATATCGGAAACAAACTGAGAAGTTTCGAGATCATACTTATCCTTGAGGAGAACTTGAGGAAGACTCACGTGGAGGTAAACGTCGGGGATTCTACACTTCTTCATCGACAGTGATACTCAAAGACCCAAAGGTATTGTACACATCGGCTGGAAGAAATTTTATCAAGCATTCGATTGGTATTCAGTCAGTATTATAACCCTTTGTATCCATATATGCGGACTGGACACAAACCCAGGCACCTCCCCGACTCGGAAGCACAGGGTGCTACAGTGGACCTGTACTGTTATGACCGATCTTCCAATGAAATTGTGGATAGACAGGCAGATTGAAAGCTTCTAACCTTTTTAAACCTTCATAGTTTGTCGACAAGAGTTAACGTACATACAAGTCTCCAATGAAAGAATAGATGGCTGAATAGCGACAGTAGGCTACTGTCGCTATTCTAGGGCGACTGCTAATACGAAGATGGTTAGATTGAAGCATCAGCAATGGCCAGTGTAACTCCCAATAGGAGGAAGAACGTGGGTTATAGCAGAGACAGGAGGTTAGGTGAAGCGAAGGCGGAGAAATGATATGCCATATCCGAAGGTTTGCAGCTTGCAGTAAGATCAACACAAGAATGTCTGGTTAGAAATTTTAAGAGAGAAAGGGTAGGTAGCTGCGCCTCGGAGGTCAAGAGGGATCGTTGGTGGCCAACGGGCGTTTTGGGCTGCTGTTTGGGTGGGCTCGAATTGCGGAGCGACAAATTAACAAATGTTGAGCTTTGTGTACCAGTACTCCAAGGCGCAGAGGACTTAGTGAAACGCGGTCCTCGTCGAGGAAGGAGTTCTTAAAGGAATATACCGAGACCGTTGAGGGCTGGCTCCGTGGCCATCTTGACAGGTAGCAATAACATATACGCGAATAAAATAAGTACCAAAGTATATGGTTTTGAACTCCTCTGGTGTCAAGTCGGCCTTTGGAATGAAATCGAGTAGGGGGAACAGATTCTCATCAGGGTTGGCACCGAGGTTCGTGGCTTGAAGCTCCTTGATGTTCTCAGGGACAGCTGGTGTATTCTCTTCTCGAAGCTCAAGAGGTTTGGCGTGCACCAGGGGCAGGCATTGTCATACAAGGAGTAAGAGCAATGAGAGGGTTGTGCGTTCGTGCATACTGCTGGTCAGAGAGAGCAGTACTAAGGAGGGGATAGATCGAGAGAAAGGTGTGTGTCGCTGTGTTGAGCTGGAGGTATGAGCCTGACTCACAGCTTTTTTATGGACCCTCCGCCCGGCTGTAGGTATAACACAAGAAACTCGGGACGGTGGCGACTTAGAAGCGCATTTTCTGGGAAACAGGCGCCACTTTGACGTAGGATAGTTATCCCTAAGTTGGATGCTAACGGGGGCTCTGAGGCAGCATCTAGCCTTGTGTTACTCTGACTTAGGGTGTGCCTAGGTACTACCTTATCTCTCTCGATGATAAATGAGTTGAAACGGTTACTTATGTTAAGCCGAGGGCCTCCACCATCCACAGCTTTGTTCGTTCTCCCCCGCCGCAGTCACTCAACGGACTAGACAAAGAAGGAGCCATGATTCGGACGGAAGCAACTCAGTAGACCAAAGTTCGGGACAGAGGACAGCACTTGGCCGTCGAAGAGGCAGTACGAGATGGAAATAGGACAAACCCGACTGAAAGATGGAGGGCATTGAGGGGTCTGAAGAAGTGTGTTGCAACTAGCGGAGGAGAAAGAGGTGAGGAGAACACCATAGAAGGATGATCATAGGGTAGCTATCTGTCCCTTGGTACAATCGCGAAAGGATCAACATCGTGCCATCTAATGGGATGCCCTCCGAGTCGCCATCATGAGAATGGATGTGTTGCTTTGCCATCGTTAGTCTCTGAACGTTAGAGCTGGCCCTTTATCGTTGCTCATTAAGCCAATGTCGAAGTATCGATTAAAGGATATTTGGCCACTTCTTCTAGAAGAAAATCCTTCCAGAATCCCTTCTACAAGGCTGAGACGCTGAGGCCTGATGGAGGCCGCGGAAGGATGCCAAGATCACGCGTTCGGAATGTAATTGCTTCCGCGTACCGCAACGTAAATGAGGAACCATCAAAACCTGACCACCCTTCCTTTCCTGCCTTTGTCCCTGACCTGCTTTCGTTGAAAGTTCAACATGGTTTGGTCGTGTCTTCCATACTCGAGTACTTGCGACTCCCCAGTCGACTTAGGTAGGCCTGGGTCTCCCGTCACCCCTTCCTGTCAGCCCTTGCCCAAAATTGATCCGAGACAAAAGGGTTTAATTCCAGGCCCCAATAATATTGCCAATTCTGCAATTCTCCACAAGACGGTCGACCACACGGTCCACACTTGACATGAACCGTCGTGTGCTGTCACCAAGCGAGCTTCAACCAAGATATCTCGCACTATGTTGCCTAACTCTGGCAGCTTTCTACCTCTTCTTTGCTTCTAGTCTTCTCTGGGCATGGATACCTGAAGGATGTGGCGCTCCGTCAGCTCCTAGTCATCTCGACGTTCTCGCAGCCAAGCACCCTAGCCCAAGCTCTGATGAGCGCGTCTTGGAGCATTCGGGCCCAAAGCCTTCTTTCAGAGGTATGTATCTTACCTCGCTACTTGCCTTGGCCGTTGTCGACCTTATCTGTCCCAGAGAACCTGCGAAACGACACCTACTACATCACATCATGGGCAACAGCAGGGATGAGTGAGTTTTTTCGCTGAGTAGCGTCGTGCATGGAGTCTCAAACCCGCACAGCAAACGAATTTATCGGATTTGTAACTTTCATTGTCCTTGCATGGTCGACCACGTCGCTCATTCCACCTGCTAGATGAACCTTATCTACCTGGGATTCATCACTGAACGGGTTCCGATCGTGTCACCATTCCTGCCTCATGAACACATGCGTGAGTGCTGTCTTTCCTCTGACGACAACATGCTCAACCTCCTCTTTCAGCATGGGGTGCGGGACCATTGGCCTTCAGCGCCGCTTTTAACCTCGATGGTGTGCGAAATCACCTCCGTCGACCAATACTGGAATGGTCCGACGTGAAGGAGCTGCCCGTCTTCGACTACTCATCTAGTGACTACGACAAGACCTATCAAAACTCCAACGTTGAAAGCATTGGTTGCTGGTCAACACGCGGTCGACACGATCCACGTCCTGCGTTCACCCGACTCACTGAACGTCTCCTTGGACTCGACGTCTCGTACACGCGGGTACCCGACTATGCTTGGCTACGCCCTGACGTGATCAATCTGCCCTTTGTAAAGCTCCATTCTCTCCTCGCCATGACTATGCCTGGCCATCCTCGGGAACCCAGCGGTACCTACCCCATCCTAGCGGCTTCCCCTTCGAACGGAACTCTGCCACCGGACGAGCACATTTCCTGCTACGACGATCTCTTCTACGCGACGACTGAGGTAGACGAACTTGATTGGCGATTTACTTGGTCCCCTTCATGGCGTACAGTTGGGACTCATCTACGATTCTCTGATCAACTTCTCGATCTCTCCCAAAGCTACTTGCGTAAGGCCTTGGGTCTCGCAGAGCAAGAGGCGATACCACCTGTGAGCACATCATGGCTAATCGATCGAGTAGTTTGCTTATCCCGTCGTCAGATCATCACCGTGCATATCCGTCATGGAGACTTTATCCATCAGTGTGAGGCCCACGACCGTCTGTGCTTAGTCGGTCCAGGCAATTTTGCGAAGGCGGTGGAATCCATCCAGCGCCGGCTATTAGACGAACGAGGGCTAGAGGTTTCTCGGGTCTTTGTTGCTTCAGGTAAGTGACCCAACGCTGCTGCTGTCATTCTAGAGTCTCATACAGTAAACAGACGAAGAAGATCCCGAGTTCTGGAGGGACATTGACGAGCGTGGCTGGGCGCACATCAACCACACCGCAGAAGGAACGTCAGAACGTTTCAATGCCTGGTACCCTCCCTTGATCGATACCGCCATTCTCAGCTTTGGAATGGGTTTTGTGGGCACCGCCAGCTCCTCGTTTAGTACCTTGGCGGCTTGGAGAGTGATGGACTGGAATAAAGGTATCACGACATTGGTTGCTCGAGATGGTTGAGCGTGAATGTAACTATTGCTTGCTCGAATTTCATTCCTACAGCCTATTCGCCTCGTTTGCTATGTCCGGATCCTTCTTCGACAGCCTCCATCATTTGCTTGACTCGTCCAGCAATCTCCATTTCCTCGGGAGCATCCAACTCTTCCACCATCTCTAGCAAAGTATCCTTCCAAACATCCCATTTTCCGATCGTGAAGCTTCGCGGAGAATCGTAAGCGTCGTCTCCTTCTTTCGAAAGACATTTGCTGTAGATGGTTGGCCCCGCGAGAGCCATCCACGCTTCTGCACATCGGAGTTGTGTTGCCGTCTCTTCTTTCCTCCTCTGAAGGAGCAGGCGATGACAAGGTGCCCCTCGTTCCACAAGAGCTGTAAGTGCTTCAACAGACAAGGCGGCCAACGAGGGATAGGGCCATCCGTCGGTGACGAGGCGAGCAGAGAAGCCCAACACGCTTGCCCAATCTCCCCCTGGAGTCCGCAGGTATTCGCCAATGATGCTACCTAAAAGAGGCAGATCTGACCATTGGATGGCACGCTCATTCAGCCCCCACTTGGGGAATTCAACGTCGATGAGGTTGGGGAGTGCCTTGAGAGCTTTCACCAAGTCAAAGAGCAGGGCTTGGGGATGGGTGGTCCCACGTTTCTTCCCCTACTATCGATAGAAAGATATGCCATGTAGCCCACGTGCAGGTTGCTGGATCGTCCAGGAGCTTGATATCGCGGTCGATTTTTTCAGCAGCCTGGGTAGGGGTGAGTTTGGAGGAGGGTGTGAGAAGTGCTCGAAGGTGTTGGCATAAGTTGTGTTCCCATTGGTCGATAGGGTTGTCGGATGTGTGGAGCAGAGACATGGTAGTGGTCATAATTATGATTTTCTGGGAGTGTAGCAAGGGACAAGCGCCTACTGAGTTAAACATCCACAACCACAAGTATGCTAAGGATGGTTTCAAACATGTCCTTGAATTCTCTCTACGCCCACAGCCTCTCCGAGATGGGCCGTTTTACAGGCGCCCTGAAGGGTTATTGGCGTGTACGGGACTGGATGTTCTGCGGGAGGGTCACAAAGGGCCTCGCTTCCTCTTGGTCCCTACCTCTACTCGAGTGCTTGGCCCTGCCGCCGGCTGGGCTTTCTTCTTCCTCTTGCCATTATTGCCCTTCTCCAATGTGCTTTGAGACGTCGGGGGCGCCGGCAGGGGAGATTTATCATCCAAGATGGCATGGATGCGACCCCATTCTTCTTCACCCAAAACGCTTTTTGCCAGATCCTCCCACGCGCTCACCGCGTTCTCCGCTTGATCCTCCCGTTCACTCACATCGTCCTCCACCCGATCCTCCCGTTCGCTCACGTCGTCCCCCACCTGATCCTCCTGCTCGCTCATGTCGTCCTCCGCCTGATCCTCCCGTTCGCTCACCTTCCCAACAATCGCAAATAGGGTTTTCAGGAAAACCCATGCGCTCTCGACTCTCCCGTCCGGTCCATCCCACTGTTTCATTGCCCATAGATCCTCTTTCGTCGTGATCTCAAGGCGCTGCTTCGATTTTGTTTCGTGATCTGTTTTTATATCCCATGACACATAGCGGCCGGCATAACTGAGCCTGCCCTTGAGGTGGTCAACAATTGGTGCCTCTTCTATGATAGCAAGCCGCAGGAGCATCTCGGGGGACTGTCGCGACCTCCCCGCTTGCAGTTGCACTAGTGAAGGCCCTGAAGACCGTGAAGGGGATAGTAGGAATTCGTCCAATCGCGCGCAATGACGACATACTCCTCTCGGTTTATATTCCTCTTGACTGGCTGCTGTTAGAGTTGTCACGGGTCGCTCGCGTGGGGCGACAAACCCGCTTTGACAGCCGACTGGTTTCACGAGAGGATGCACGTACGGCCCAACCCGTTTCCCAACACAGAGCTCCATGTATACGCCCACCATCTCCGCGACAAATTCCTTGAACGGGCTCGCTTGCATGAGATCCCCCTTCGCCCATGGTTGCCGATGGTGCCACTCGCGTAGGTGACCAATAAAAGGAACGCAAATGTCCTTCAGGCGATCATATAGACTATATACCACCTTTGTGTTTGTAGTGCCAAGCTCGAGTTGGTTTGCCAGGATTGAGGCTAGGACCTTTTGACAGGGCTCCATAGGATTAAGTCTGGCGACCGCACTAAGAGGTGTTATGTCGGCCGACGTTGTTGAAGCTGCTGGAGATGTGAGGCGAGCTGCCTCAAGGCAGAGCTGAGAAATTGAGACGGCGTGTTCAATGTGGCCTGTTAGCCCGCAGACTCCGTGGCCATCTTCCCAAAGTGATACTGCGAGGTGCAGAACAGAGGTCGCAGTGCCGAGGGAATCGGAAAGCTGAGCTGTAGGCGGATTCTCAAGCAGTTTCGTGGCAAGCTTGACTGCGAAACCGAAATCGCCCTCTTTGTTTACTCTGAAGGTGTGAGGCGAAAACGTTTCAATTAACTGTGCCCAACAAGCCAGTTGCGAAGAGTTCTGCGACTCACAATTCCTCCAAGGCCTTCAAACCTTTTGTGCACTTTGAGGCCATTTTGACAATCATTTCTGGATTATTCCAGTATCGACCTCGATGATAATATGGGAGATTCCTATCACAATGGACCTGGGTCCAGGATCTGATAAGGACTTGATTGACGGAAGAGACGGATGGCCTGGCGAGAAGATCAAAGACCTCCAGTTGTGCCTCAAAGCAATTTGCCCATAGTTCCAAGTATGCGTCGAGGCTACCCCAAATTTGTGAGATTTTTACTGGAACTCGAGCCTTGGAGCAAAAGGGCGCACCTTTCTTTCAACACCTCAAAACCAAGACCTTTGAGCGAGCTTTCAAGTATTGTGCAATCTGGGTACCAGAGGGATGCTAGTGTGGACGATTCCGGGCTGTCCTCCAAAGTCAAGGCCTTGAAGATACTCCTTGTCTTTGGGGCGTCCCTTGAACAGAAAGCACCAAAAACATCAACCCAGATGTCGGACCTTGCGTGTTTGATGGCGTATTCCAAGAACTTGATGATGAATTTTGCCTGTAGGATTCGATCTAGGTCCAGAGCCTGCTTCCAAAGCTTTGTGTCCCGTACGGCAAGTGCATACCAGAGAAGAATGCGCAGAGGGTCTTGGACGGGAAGGGCGATATCACCAGTGCCGGGATTGAAGTCTTTGTTCCCAGACTCAACCCAACCGTAGGCAAGATCCAGGTTGCAGTCCCTAGAAGAAGCAAGTGCGGAGGGGATATACGTGACGAGTACATTGGCGTTGTCTGACTCGGATGGCGACCTCATCAGCTCTTGCAGAGCCCAGGCTACCCCGTCACATAAGGTGTGCGATACTTCTTCCTCGTCACGCCTATGATAGAGAACAATGCACGCGTTGTGGTACACGTGCGCTTTGCTTCCATTCTATGAGCAGCTCGTCAGCAAACCTGAGCCCCAAGAACGCGAAAATTCCACTTACGACAACCTCACATGGTAGTCTTGAATCGCATGGCTTTCTACTGATGGGCTTGGAGACAATGCAAGCTTCCTTGAGGTCCGTAAACCCTTTTCGTTGGAACGAAAGCGGTCTTGGAAAAGGGTCTGGGCCACGAGAAGACAGAAGCCTCAGATTGAGGAGTTCGTGCGACGACCTGTAGCCTGCCTGAGGCCATGGCCACGGATCCAAAACCCGCACGACACAGCTAGCAAGACCGACTACCACCCCGGTTCCCTTCGCAGCGACAACAACGTTACGTATACGCTCCGCATCAGCGTCGTGCAAGCCTGACAACCCGCGCACGATATCCTCAGGGGTTATACCGACCTTCGAGCAAGTAGGCGTACAGAGGGGGAGAAGGCAGTGTCTGTGCCACCCCATGGGCTCCTGCGTCCCAGTCTGCAAAGGAACGGTAAAGGTGTCTCAAAGGTTTCTGAGGGCCATTAGCCTGCGATGTTGTCCGAGTCAGAAGTTCCGGCAGGCATTCCCTGAAATCGTTCTGAGAATGGGTCAGCAAGCCGGTTGTTTGGCAAGATGAGCTTGAGAAGACTAACGGCCAAGTCAAACTCTGCCATCATGCACTCGTTATATTCGTCTGGATCCAAAGCCCCATGGACCAAGGCTCGTGCAGTATATCCATGGCCGTGGTGATCGTAAAGGTCAACGTTCAAAGAACTTTGAAGCACTGACACGCGGCTAAGCCTAAATCAAACGACCAAACAAGGGACATCTCAATGCACTTGATACGATGGCTCACTTGCCTTGTCCCACGCCACTTCCTATCCCTCTTTGCCTTGAGTCGTAATGGAGCATGTTCTGGTTGACGGTCACTGGTTAGCCCTCTTCGGTATCCTTTGGCGCCTTTTTTAAGGCGTCAGGGTAGCGGAGCAAACAAGTGTCAGACGTCAGCATATAGTTATCCAAGAGATTATTCCTTGTCGGAGGGAATGAAAGGTGACTACAATTTCGATCAACATGCTTGAATTAGCCTCCGTTCAAGCCCAATCCACGGGCCCATCAGGCGGCCAGCACCATTCGCTTCACCACCAGCAAGAGGGTCTGAATCACCTTCATATCGGAGCAATTTGATCGACCACTCGCTCTCGTTCTACAAGACATTGGACGTGAGATCAGCTCTGTAATATTAGCATGATGAAACGGCTTCTATTCGCTAAAAGAATGTACAGAAAGACAGGATAGTTCCACGCTCAGCGACGTCTAGCTTCAGAATGTCAACCCCGTGTCAGGATGCGTCTGCTTCGATCATCTCGACCCGAATCGGTTTCCGCAATTTGGTAAACGCAAAGGTGCTAATAGTAAACATCTGGCTATTCCGTTTTGGGAATATCGCAGAAGCACCGTTAAGAGGCTCGCCATGACAAAGGTTATTAGCCAACTCGATATCGTCGAGCTTCCATCCCCTCCCTTTCTCTCCTCGCCTCGCTCCTTTGCTTTCAGCATGCACACTCGTGACGCCCTCTCCTTCCTTCTCTTTGCATGCCAATGGCTTGCTCTGTGGCACGCGGCACCCCTAACAGGAGGCTCTTGTGCCAGCGAGAGCAATTGACGTTGCCCACGGCAGCACCAACGACGCCTGGCAATCGTGCCGAGGCCATCGTAAAGCCCCGCGATTGTGCAATTTCTACAGAGAACTCGCTTCGAAGGTGTGCGGGCTCGGCTGCTCCGAAATTCTGTGCCAGTTTCTCTGAGCTAACTTTGAGACCACCTCCTTGTAGCCCCAACGAGAAACCGGGTCTTTCTCGCAAGTCTTCTCGGGCCCTATCAAGCGTCAGACTCGAAAGCCTAAGGGACAACCAAGCCCAAGCCCAAGCCCAAATCTGCTCCCAAAATCGTGCCTGAAGTCGCAAAACCTGTCACAGACACAGTCGAACTTGTCGGACGAGGCAGGCTCTGCTCTGATTCTCTGAACCATGTGAGACCACGTTTCTCTGGTAGACCATCCGCTTAATAGGGGATCAACTACAGGTTTCAAAGATTTGACTCTGAATTGCCTTAGCACACCCGATGGGGCTCTCTGCTCATACTCAAAGAGGTTGTATCTCTGTTGCGTTGTTTTCCACTGCTCGCTGAACATGTTGTCACTCTTTCACTGTTCCATGGGTCTACATCTATATACCCGTCTTGATATTTGTATACATCCGTCGCTCCTTAAATACCCATTTACTCTGTTGTATGTATGTACGCAAAGATAGCTCTCTAGCCAGTTGCTAAAGCCATAATCTGTTCGGCGAATGCTGGGGTAGCCCCTAATATGCCAGAAATAATGTCGCGTCGCGTAGCTTGGCATCACGGGCCTTTTGCCCGACCATGCCGACTGTAAGCTTCCCTCATTGGTTTGCCCATCCCAACGTACTGCCAGGTAGCGCCGTCGCCCTCGTCCGCAAGCCTGAACTCAAATGTCGGATAATGAAGACTATGATATGTACTCGGAAGGCGACGAAACTGGCTCTGACGTGTCAGATGGAGATGAAGTAGTCCTAAACAAGTTCGGGATGCATGCATGGCTAATACAAGGATAAAGGGGTACTTGTCTGGGTACTTGGAGAATCTTTTTAAGGAGGATCCCGAATGTCGCGCCAAAGCTCTCAAGAGCATACGCAGGAAGTTTAGTAACTTGGACCAAGTGGATTGGCGCATGCCTCCGCCTCCGGTGCATGTCCATGTTCTACGAACCGGTGCTCCCGGAGGGAGCTGTTACGTGGCTTGATATCCCTGGAAGAAGGGGACGCAGATAGGGTGCAGGCGTGGTTGAGGCAGCCAAAGGGACTGGAGTCGTAGTTGGCTGGGGAGGTTGAGATTGATTGAAGATGGAAGCGGGGAACGACTCATCGACTCCGACTGCGAATTCGATGACGAACAAGAGGAGAGGATGGTGACGAAGAAGAACAGATAACCCGGCACACAAACGCAGGGAGGAGAGGATTTATGGTAAACAGCGATACCGCCAAACACCTTTCATGGCCGAAAACGGCGAGACATGGCGCTCCTTCGAGTTGCTCAATCTCAGATTGTCTCTCCCCGTAACACACTTCCTCTGCCTAAACCAACCACCCTGGCCTCTCATAGATACTTGAAGGTCGATGAAGAAGTC